>JABSTQ010010649.1:600000-955241 GCA_013358835.2 Ixodes persulcatus | reverse complement strand
GTGGCAGATCTCGTGCAGGACTTCCGCTCCCAGAGGGACCAGGCTGTGGATCTATTCCCCTGGAGCTGCGACAAATGCATGTGTAAAAAGTGGTCAGGTTTTGTTCTTGTCAGTACGAGCAAAGAGAACACACTGTGCATAGTTTGTAACCCTGATAAAGATGCCGATGATGTGCCAAGTTTCATTCATACGTGATGGTGCAGAGGACAAAGTTTGCTAGCTAAGTTGGTTTATCTACTGATGTGCAGGCTTGAGGTCGGAGCATAGTGTTGTTACTTCGTGCACAATTGCCCAATACATGGTGTGGGAAAATGCGCATTTGGTTGTGAAGAGCATTTGCATGCATGTGTTCATACACTTTCACTGCTAAAGGTTTGAATGCAGCTGTGTAGCTATGTGATTAACAGTTCATAAAATTAGTGGTCACATTTCCAGTCAAATCTCGTTGAACTGTGCACAATGATAGGACAACTTCAAACATTACAGCACATAGTTTCACTGGCATTGATTTTACTTGCACAGGTTACCATCATGGGAGTCGTTAACTTCATGACGGGAATGAAGGTAGTGTTTGAGCCAATTTTCCGAAGTTCGTAAAACTAGCAACAGGATGGTTGTACTGTGTGTGATCTTTTAATTTACAGATTGAAAACCTGTTACAGTTAGCATAAAAAAAAGCCATTGCCACTTTGTTGCATTTAATTATTATTAAGATTATGGTAAACAGCTTTACCTCCCGATTTTTCATTGCATGCCGTCCTATTTCATAAATGTGTAGCTTCGGTAAAACTCTTTCACCCTTGTTGAAAATAATGAGAAATGTGGTAGCGCTTTGTCTTGTCAAATCTTGGAGTGTACTCTGGAAGACGGTTTCGTGACTTATTCTTCGACCCGCCTTTGAGCTTTTGTGGTTGAAATAAAACTGAAGCCAGATTCCCGAAACTTTCTTACGACAAAAGAGCTTGTAGATTTATCTTACGACAAAGTTACAAACTTTTGAGTATTCCCGAAGCAAAATGTTCACAAGTTTTGCGCAAGTTACGTATTTCGTCGAAACGTGCGCAAAACTTTCAAACATTTTGCTTCGGGAATACTCAAAAGTTTGTAACTTTGTCGTAAGATAAATTTACTAACTTTTTTTGCCGTAAGAATGTTTCGGGAATCTCGCCTCTGGTCTTTATATAAAACTACTCGGCAGTAATGCTATTCAAATGGCAACATGCCCATCTTGTTATCAACGTTTGTCCTCGTCTTTTAGAGCCTCGCCTGGAGCGACAGTTCTGCTTTACTATGACCGGTTCCTTAGCACCATTTACTCGTCACTCAATCAGGTCTAGAAACCAGTCACCTACTCTTCCGTGTCACCTATCGTGGCAACCAAACTCGCACAGGTTGGGAAAGTCCTCGCCGATCGTCTCGAGGACGGCTTCGACGAGGGGCGTCAAGACATGGGGGTTTGGCCCAGCACCTATGAATTAAGGCATAGTAATTTCGTCTCGTCTACTACTTACTCGAGTCATGAGCAAAAACAAAGGAAGTGGGGTTCACTGTTTAACCAAGTATGTAAATGGAACTTTCATTGGAAAATCAAAATAAACAAATACTGCATGAGGCATTCTTTTAAACATTCAGTAACTGCGACATAACATTGCTGAAACTGTGGACTATGTAATCATGCAATTTTTACCTTCTTACAGTTTGGCCTGTCGGCCTCGGTTGGCCTGGACCATTGTGCTCTCTAAAAATGTGTGTTAATATTGTGTCCAATGTTTTGGGTCTTCCACTAGAACTGTTTTATGAGAGTTGGCCTGTGCAGAACTTGTACATAAACTGCAATAAATGGTCTTCTGATGCTGTAGCACTGCTTTTACTGCTGTTCTTAGAAGATGACAAGTCGGCTCCCAGCAGAGGGCAAAGGTGCACGAATATACAAATGTCCACATACACGTTTCTAGGTTTGATTGTCCATATGTTATCACTAAAGCAACGCAATATTTTTTTAACTTAAGAACACAATGAACTTACCTGTGCGCTGTTGGTGCTTCTTGTATGAGCTGTACAGCCGTCTGGTCCTCTTTAAAAGGTTCCTCCAACACTGCTGTAATTGGTCGGGGGTGCGCAAACAGCCCATGCCTGTCTTTCTGTTTGGGTCGTGATCGTAGCACTGAACTTCCCCATAATTTGATATTTTCGCTTCCCCACTACCCGAATTAGTTGTAATTGTTCATCCAATGTCCAATTCCACTGCCGTTTCATGCTGATGCTTGATGTCGCCTGACTCATTTTCGATTTCAGACTGGTTGTGATCGTCTGCTACGTAATTATGTCTCTTTATAATCCTAACAAAACATCTAGTTATCACAAAACAAAATAAATTGACGGAAGACAAGCGCAAGAGAAAACATGAACACTTCTTTCATGATAGAAGCTTTGTTTATTTCCCAGTTGTAAAGGTTCGGAGACGACAGTACCGAAGTTCAATCGAATGCCGTGCCGGCAGTTTCTATGTTTTTAGTCTACATCTTGCCTTCGTTGAACCGTCTCCCGCTGCAAGGGGGTCGTCTGTGTTGTGGATGCGCTGCAAATACAATACACGGCGAACTGTACTATAAACCAGACTCCGCGATTAGAGGCAGTTTTTCGGAGAGATTTGTTTCACTACCATGCGATTGCGGCTCAAGGTAGGTCTTAAAAGTGAAAAAAAAGAAAGCTGGACGTTGATTACAACGCAAGATCTGCTGACATGACATTTTGATAGCGGTACGATCTCATAACTTTCTCGTGAAGCATCGCGGCACTCACCTAGGTAATATATTTTGAAGGTCCCGCTGACTGTAGCATTCGTTGAAACAAGTCCACTTCAGAGGGCGATGCGTGAACTCGAACTTGACGTGACCAGTCAAGCGTTGCCCTGCTCCCACAGCACGCTCGCCGTCCGGCGGTGGGCGAGCTGCCGTCGACTCCGACTGTAGACTCTGTGTTTAAATGTCCCTTTCGTGGCACGAGGATGACACATCTTCGTAAAAATAAATGTTCCCAAGCGTGACGAGCAGCCGTAGCAGCCATATTGTCTGATGCTAGGTACTATTTGACTCCGGCGTCCCTACTCTGCAGGTCACGTGACCTAAAATTCCCCCTCGTAGGGAAATCCGGTTAACCGCGGTTAGTTAACCAGCTTCGAGCAAACGGGCCCTGATCTTCCAACCCTCGTTAACACTTTGTTTTACCCGTAGCCAAACGACGACAGCTGGCAACGAACCCGTGCTGGAGGCGGAGTTTGGCCTGCATATCTTTTCTGTCGCCATATTAAAGGAGTAATACTAATAACGGAACAATATTGATAATAATAATAAGCATAATAATAAAAATCGGCAGCGACATTTACCTTCAAAGTCCTACAATGTATGAAGCATTGTAGGAAATTGGCGTGCCTATATTTTACCTCTAAATTTAGCGGGGAAAGTGAATGGTTTTATAGAACACGTGACGTCGATTTCCCCCGCTAAATTTAGCGGGAAAACTGAATTGGAGTGCAGGTCCCATCCCGCCGAATTTAGCGGGAAAACTGAATTCGTGTATAGGTCGCGCGATGTCCATATTTCGCAATATTTAGAAGGGAAGCTGAATTGGTCTGTATATACCGTGACGTCAGCTGACGTGACATGTTTCCCGCAAAATATAGCTGAGGAACTGAATTCGTGTATAGGTCTCGTGATATCAATTTCCCCGCTAAATTCAGCGGGAAAATGCACAGACGGACGGACGGACTGACAAATCTTGGGGATTCGGGGGTAGCGTTTAAAAGTATTTCACGCTTTAATGTGAATAATAATAGCCTTTATTGGCTCAGGAGAGTCGCGGCACCGCAGAAAGGCCAGAGCCAGTACACCGTGAAGGCCCGCGGTGCAGAATCTAGTAGTGATGGCGATTATGCGATGATAATATACACGACGAGGACGACACGTGCTTCTGATGGTCGCAAAAACCACTGCCCGAGATTTCGGAAGTTCGGGTACGGTTCGGGACGCCATATTTGAGTGCTTCGTTCACGCGGCGTGCTCAGAACGAGCTCGCGTCTAGAAGTTGCCAAGACCGGCAATCTTAATCGTGTTAAATGCTGGCTTAAAAAAAGAAAAAGCGCCTTTGAAGTTTGCGATTAGCTCGCGCCCAGCAGCATCGCACGCATTTATGGCCGCCGCGGCAGCGGTGGCGTTTCTGTCGGCCCGGCGCACGCGCAGAAGCTTCCCTTAATACGAATCTAGTTTTTGCGCACTGCCCGTACAGCCGATGCGGGCAAACGCTGACTCGTATAGACCTTTCCAATGTTTACAAATCCACAGCCCAGCGTGCGATCTCCACAGCTCAGCACGCGCGTGTGCGTCGCTCCGGAAAACGAGCAAAGCACGCGCCATACGCACGAACACTGGAAATGGCACCGGCCATACGCTCTTTCTTGGAAAGGTCTATAGACCTTTCCAAGAAAGAGCGTATGGCCGGTGCCATTTTGAGCGTTCGTGCGTATGGCGCGTGCTTTGCTCGCTTTCCGAAGCGACGAACACGCACGTGCTGGGCTGTGAAGATCGCACGCTGGACTGTGATTTTGTAAACATTGGAAAGGTCTATAGACCATTCTAAAAAAGAGCGTGTGGCCGGTGCCATTTTGAGTGTTCGTGCGTATGGCGCGTTCTTTGCTCGCTTTCCGAAGCGACGAACACGCACGTGCTGGACTGTGAAGATCGCACGCTGGACTGTGATTTTGTAAACATTGGAAAGGTCTATAGAAGCAGCGCCGTCGGACTATAGAACCAATCACTCACCTCGCACGTGAGGCAGGTTGCGTGCTATTCTTGTACAGCCGGTGAAACTATTTTATGACTATCATCGCTGGTAGGATAAAGGCCCCTTCACACAGGACCCATTTCTCACGTTTGCGTTATGTTACGGGAGCTAACGCCAGCTCAGATCGAGAGTCACCGAAGCTTCCGTGCTTCGTATGAAGCGTGACGACTGATTCAATGGGTTATACCTTTGCACGCCACGTTCGAAGTAGGAAGCACGCATGTCTCTGTGGTTTATAAGTTATAACGTAACGTAGGAAAACGCGAGGAGACGCCCATGTGCGAATGGCCTTAAGACGTGCCGTGGTATCTTTTACGAATACTCGGCCTCCCTTCAACTTTCTCTCGTCGCCTTCCATGATGTCTTGGCTACACGCGCAAAGTCGAAGCTGTCGAGACGCCGTAGCGTAATCAAAGAAAGGAAGCTCGAAGCGGGGTAACTGAAAGACCTCCCCGCCGTTCTTGTTGTCGCCGAAAATATATAGATTAGTTCGCAGCTTCGCCCTCGGTAGGTTTAATCGGAGCGAAGACGGGACTCGAGCCGAGGTTGAGGAAGCGTGAGGGCATGTTTGTATACTAATGTCATCAGTGCGCTTTGATGCTCTCATCGTCACTTCGCTGCCTCGATGGAAGCCAACCCGTCCGTTAAACGAGGTTGACGTTCGCTAGCTTCGCACGGCCGCGTCTGTCAGCACTCGAAGTAGAACGAGACACGGGCTTAACTCTGCGCTATAAGCCAATAACACCTGGAAGAGAAGGCTTGAAATTACGTCATCGTTAAGCCGTTGCATAGCCTGCTCTATACTCACAAAGTCTGGCGGTTCGACGACGGACCCATAGAGTACCCGGTCGCAGATTTGGAGTGCGATTATCTGGTAGCACTGAGCGTTTCTCGGGGAACCTGGGCGTCAGCGCACAGCTTTTGCAGTGACGAGGACCCGAAACATGGTTTTCGAACCCGGCGAGAAAAGAAGCGGTAGCGCGAGGAACGCGTGGAGCACGAGCCGACATTCCGTCGCTCGGGAGAAGTGTGTTTCGGCGTCTCGACGCAGCGGGGCGCCCGTCACCTGGCTCTCTTCTCATCCGTTGTCTGCCGCTCTACCTTTTCGATTTCGGCGGCCGCGGCTAGTGGCAACCTGCCAGGCTTTGTCAACATCCCAGGCAGCACAAGACGCCGAGATGACGCCGAAATAAGGTCCTCGACGTTGGGCGACGTCGAAGTCCTTAACAAACTTTTTATCGACGGCATTGGTACGTCCACATGAGAGGTTCGACAACGTCAAACCCGCGACGTCGGGAGAACGTCATAAGCTTCACCTCGACATCTTCAACAGTAATCGACGTCTCTTCGACGTCTTGTATGAGAAGTTCTTTGAACGTCGAGCAGGAGACGTCACAACAATGTCCTGAGCAACACGTTAACGTCTTCGGCATTAATCGACGTCAGTTCTACGTTTTCTCTGGGAAGTTATTTGAACGTCGAGCGCGAGACATCCCAACAATGTCCTGAAAAACACCTTGACGTCATCGACATTATTCTACGTCAGTTCTACGTTTTCTCGGGAGGTTCTTCGAACGTTGTGCGCGAGACTTCCCAACAATGTCTGAGCGATACCTTGACGTGATTGCCAATAATAGACGTCAGTTCTACGTTTTCTCCGGGAAGTTCTTTGAACGTAAAGCACGAGACGTCCCAACAATGTCCTGAGCAACACCTTGACGTCATCGACATTATTCAACGTCATTTCTACGTTTTTTAGCGGGAGGTCCTTCGAACGTTAAGCGCGAGACGTCCGAACAGTGTCTGAGCAACACCTTGACGTCATTGGCCTTAATAGACGTCAGTTCTACATTTTCTCTGGGAAGTTCTTTGAACGTTGAGCGCGAGACGTCCCAACAATGTCTGAGCGAACATCTCTATCACCCTGAACAAGCGCCTTATAGATCCCAAGGTGCTGTCACATCACTTTTAAAATTTCTCATCAATGTCAGCATTTTTGATACTGTGCATGCAATCCACCTATTCAACCTGGCTGAGCTGTAGAAATC
Source organism: Ixodes persulcatus (assembly GCA_013358835.2). Lineage (NCBI taxonomy): Eukaryota > Metazoa > Arthropoda > Arachnida > Ixodida > Ixodidae > Ixodes > Ixodes persulcatus. Next base: position 948,354 of record JABSTQ010010649.1, on the reverse strand, counting down.
TCTTACAATAATATCATTCTCGTGATCGTTGTTCTAGCAGGAATGGCTTAAAAAGCCGGGCATTCACAACAGCAAAAACCAGGATTGAGCTCGAAGTCAGCGGGGACTGCTTATAGCATTTTAGCGTTTTATATTATTATCAGCGTCTTTGAAGCTGTAAGAGAATGATAATAATGTAAGAGATTTCTGCAGCTGAGCCAGGTTGAAGGGTGGACCGGATGCACAGTATCAAAAACGCTGTCATTGACGAGAAATCTTAAAAGTGATATGGCAGGATCCTTGGGCACTACAGGACGCTTGTTTAGGGTGACTCCGAATTACACCCAAGACTGTGTGTCCATGGAAGTGGCCGAAATTATTGATCACTAGGGAGCTGAAGGAACGCCGTTCCCATGATTTCTGGTGTGCGGGCCGGGGCGCTTGGGGGATTAAGCAGATGGTCTATTCCGTCTGAATATACATGCTTTCGCGAACATACCTTCGGGCAACGAAGCCAGATCCGGTTGCTTCCATTGTTCCACGGTGACCCAAATCGAGACCGTTATCAATTGACATCCCGTTCAGCCTCGACGTATGCTCGGTGTTTTATGGTCGTTAAATGGGACCTTATTTCAACGTTGACATAACGTTATCGTAGACGTACGCTCGACATTTTATGTCGTTAAATGGGACGTCATGATATCGTTAATATGACGTTCTCATCTGACATCCCGTTCAGTTTAGACGTATACTCGACGTTTTATGGTCAATAAATGGGACATTGTTTCAATGTTGACATAACGTTGTCAATTAACTCACCGTCAAATTTAGACGTGCACTCGACGTTCCAAGGTCGTTAAGTGGGACGTTATGTCGACGTAAAATCCACGCTTTTTTCCAGACATTAGCCTTTCCATATTACGTCGAAGGGACCTGACGTTCAGACTTTCGACGTTCTTTCGACATGTGGTTCCTGACGTCATCGACTTTCTTTCGACGTTTTTACAACGTATCTGTGCTGCCTGGGATAGAGGAGGCTATGGCCGGGGTCATACATCATACAAAAGAGTCGGCATACAGATCAGAAAGCGAGTCACCGCGAGATCCCTGCTTCCAATGCCGCATGGCAATGAGTTCGAGGAGAAAGCTTGGCACGTGGCATTCGAACCACGGATATTGCGATGACTCGTGTTTGCAGACTGTCTTTTGTATGATCTGTACGAGCAATGTGAACCCGGCTTTAGTGGATGCCCGGTCCACCTGAAGCGGCACTGAAGACAAGAATATACTCCGCGAAGAGGCAGACGCGCGCCTCTTCGAATCGCGCCGTCTCTTATGAGATGCCATACAAGACGCGCGCTCACAAAGTTTGCGTCTTGCACACGTTCCTCGCAAAAAGTAATCTAATACAATTAAAATTACTCATGGTAAAAAAATTATACAATTAGATTGCTTGATTACGAAAGAAGGAAAGTAATGGGCCGTTACTCCAAAAATGTAACCATTACTTTTCCGATTTTTTTTTTTTTCTGCCAGTTTTGAAACGGGTATCTGGTACTGTTCATTATTGGATTAAAATCTCGGAATTATAAACTACTTATCTTGATAATCTACCAATTCTGGTAGACCATGTATCCCCTTTTCGGGGACTCGGTTCGAGGACTCCTTGGTCGGAAACCTGAACAAACCAAGGGTGCCATTGGGAAGGGGAGGGGAATAAAATAGTGACGGTTGCAAGTAATTGCAGCACATACAAAAGTAGCCAAATTACTCTCGCGATTACTTTCCGAGAGACGTATTTATATGGTTACAAAATTACTCAAAAAATGTGTCGATCGAGCAATTGGATTATTTGGAATGTGTACCGTACAACTCTGCCAAATACCTAAGTGGAGCAAATGCTCCCGCTGGAGAAGACGGAGATCATTCCTAGGTTTCAATCTCCACTCCACTCCTCCCTCCCCTCCCCTCCCCCCCCCCCCCCCCCCCCCCCGGGGTGTTCCATTCCGCGATCTAAGAGGGGCTCCAAGTCGGTCAGTCGGCGATAAATCCGGCGACTTTGTCGCCGAAAGTTCAGCTTAGAGAGCACGTGGGTGAGCACCATTCCGGTGTGCGGTCGTGGAATCATTACCACGCGGTGCACGTTAAGACAAAGGTCGTACTGCTACACATGTACAGTCAGCGATAACTTCAGAAACACTGGCTACTCATAAGATGTACGGCTCTCGCCTCGCCCAGCTTGTCTTAAGTTGTCAAGCCCGAGTTCGGTAGAGTCAGCATACAGCGTTTCGAGGCAGACTATGTACCTGCCCGCTGACTGAACCAATTCGTACAGCGGATTTGACTCTGTCTTTGTTTAGCGCTTCCACGGACGCGACAAATGGCTGTGCGCTCTCCAGACATATTATGCGGAAACCTTTCGTCGATCGTACCCTACGACTAAAACGAGTACAAACAACGAGTGAACTAATATCATTGACATGACGGTACAACAACTAATTTCATTAGGTTTTGTAAGACGTCCGCTAATTGCTTTCTTGAAAAATTGCCCGAGGACGACCTTATGACTGAACTCTAAAAAATGAAAAACCAAAACGCAAAAAAAAAAGTACAACCGATCGTCGTGTAGCGGCAGCACAAAGGTCTCATTTCAAAGTTCGCCAGGGGACATATTAAGAAAAAATAAAACAAAAAAAAAAAACGCGCCGAGTTTGTTGAATAATATTAAAACTTAAAGCGCAACGCCAGCGGTGGAAGCGAAATTAAATATTTAATTCGAAACGCGCACCCGAGATGAAGTCTGTAGTCGCTGCTCAAAGAGAACGCAGCTTCGTCGTCGATTAATGCAGACAACTTATTCTATACGTACGTGAATTCGACCCTACGATGGACCTAAGCGGACGTTATATACGAGTACGGTTCCCTCTAGGCCACTGTAATACGAGCTATCCCAGCCGGTCCATGCGCTGCGAATATGTCACGTGACCATACTCCGTTTCACTTTACAACGCCCCGTAGAGGGCGCTACGAGTCGTCGGCGCCAATCCATTATTTGGCATTAATGAAATAGCGCAAAACTGAACCACGACGAAGAGGCGCACATACGACAGGGCAGTGTCTGTCGTGTACGTGTGCCTATTCGTCCATCCTCGGTTTGCGCTATTTCATTAATGTCGAGTACGAACCGACTAGCCCAATCCAATGTCAAGTTCCAATCCAATACTTTGTCAGCGCCACGTGACCTTGGAAAGAGAGGGAGCGACGCGCGGGGCGCACAGTCACGTGTTACGTTCCCAGCTCTGGATTGGCTGGAAAGGACCGTATCGCCCGCTTCGGCCCATCCTAAGGTGAAATGGTAGTCATTTTTGTATGTGGTTTTCAATACTGAAGCGTCTTCACTGACCCGATTTATTCGAGATAACCCGGGGGGAATTACTTTAATAATGTTTTTTCTTCTTTTTTATAGGGTCCTGAATATACGTTTCTGAATATTGAATCACCAACGAAGTTCGTCGACAAAGGCGGCTAAGGCTCATTTTCTCAAAAATCTGGGCTTAGGCGAGGGTTGAGAACTTCGTCGATTTGCTTAGGTTTCGGGAATAATGCGTCGCTCGTGTTTTAAATTCTGCACTGTTGTCGTCAAAGGGATCTTTAATATTCAGCGCGTATGTTTGAAAGTATAATATGAGCGCAAACGCGCGTTCGACCTCCGTTTGCACCAAAAAAAAAACAAAAAACGTGGGCGCAATTTGCCGGCTGTGGCAGCGAAGGAAATGTGCCAGCTGCGCCGCTTCCGTTTGATAAGTTGTGAAAAACAAAGAACACGAATATTATTAAAGCAAAGAGATTAGTCTAAAGTCTTCACCAACGAGTCCTTGAATGATTTCATTTTTCTTTTTTTTTTTTTGCGTATGCACGCGCGAAGTGTTTTTGTCACAACATTTTAAAAAAAAAACTCGCAGTGTGATGATATTGTGACGTCGTACTGTCACGTGACGTAATGTCACATGCCACCACAATTTTTCCGCTACATTTAGCGGGAAAATTTCCACGCTCTATTTAGGGGTTAAATCTCTCCGCTAAAATTAGAGAAAAAAAAATAATGTCACGTGGAGTGACGGTAACATGTAACGTCACAGTGCCATTTGAACACTACCCGCTAAGTTTAGCAGGAAGTCCGTTAAGAGTAAGCACGTCCGGTCAACTGTGTGCGGCAGCGTAAAGCTACTTCTACTACTTTGTTTTTTTGTGTTTTGCGCGCTATGTATTATTTTCTTCGATAAAAAAACTTACCTCGTTCAAAAACAAAAATCATGAGCCATTCCACTCGACACAAACCCGCTTCCGAGGAGCCGGAGGAAACTAGACACGCGTGACGGGACAGCCACCGCGGGAGAGCGGAAGGAAAGGAAACTAGGCACGCAATTGGCTTGGAACGACGACAAAGGGAGGGCGGCGCGTGCGTAGACATGGCCGACGCGGGTCGCACAGCGGCAAATCTTTGAGAAACCTTTATTATCTACCTGAGAGTCTACTGATTTTGAAAATGGTGCCTATTCATAACTATTCTACTGAAAATGCATATCCAAGTGATGAGATCGTATTATCTTTCGCACAGAATGAAGCGATTTTGCATCGAATTCAAGACCTGAGTTTTTGTTGACGCATACGAAAAATCCACGGAACCCTAGCCATAAACAGCTTCGCTGCAAAAAGAAGAACCTGTTTCGAGCAGTCTACGTACGGCGGCATTCGCAGACGTTGCAATAATGGTGCTTGTCTACTTGTAAATGCTTCCGACAGATGGCCCAACGTGAAACACGAGAGGATGCTGTACCTCGGTACCTCGTTCGATCATCTCCGTACAAGAAAATGGGAGGGGGGGGGGGGGGGGGGGGGGGGTCTCTTGAGGATATAAATACACATGTTCTGATTTAGTTTATTAAAATGTAATTACTGCAGTTCGAACATCGCACATTACAGAAACCCGTGGCGTGCTGACGAAACGTAGTCAAAAGTTTTGGAAGATCGTCGTCTGCTGAACTCGGTGCTGGGGCGTTCTCGACGCTTGCCACGCCTGTAGGCAGCACTGCGTAGACGGCACGCGCTCTCTGCGAATGCCGCCGTAAGTTGCCCGAAACAGGTACTTATTTTTTTTTATTGGAATGACGTAAGTTTGTGTATTGATATTTTCGCTACAAGCTTCCACCACTTAGCCGCACATCTGTGGTAAATCGCAGCGCGATACGTTAAGAAACCGATTTTTGCGGACCGTCTCAAAGTGGATTCGAAGCCTTAGTGAACGCATGCTGCTAGTGTCATCCACCTCCACACAGTACGCCGTGCCCCACAGTCACGCCACGAGCACGTCTTCACCTCTCCGAGGAAACGCATAAACTATGCGCGTTCATGAGAACATTTGTCCCGCGTGTAGCATCGGCATATGAGCCATCGACCTTTATTCGAACACGGAGCATTCGTCGTCTTGACCGATCATTAGGAAGTCGAAACGACGGAGCCCCATTTGGAATTCAGATGAGCTGCGCGCTCGCCATTACACGCACGGCGGTCGATGCAGCGCTAAGCTTGTCTGGCGTTCCATCAACTGCACGGTTTGAGTATCCCCGCTCAAACTTTGAAGTCGTTGCAGCCGGACGGAGTGGTTTGCGGTGTGGTCATCGTTATGGAAATACGCGTGGTGTCGTGAAGCGACTTGGCACTTGGGCGTGTTCAGCACGCTTGTGAGTTGTTTAAGGTTCATTCAAGCAACACGAACTTAAGCCTCTTCTCGGTATGCGCTTGTTTTGACGAGTTTCAATGGGGGGGGGGGGGGGGGGGGGGGGGGGGGGGGGGGGGGGGGGGCAGCCGAACGGGCTGTTTTCCGTTTCACCGTATACGATGGACCGGAGTGGATGCTACGAGCTAGGGTCACTAAATGAGCTGCGCTTAGAGTAGCGGCACTCTGTTCCCCGACAATGTTTTGGGCGCCGCCATTTTGGGGCTTGGGCAGAGCAGGCGCAACTGCCGCTCGTCATGATTCAAAAGTGCGACTTTCTCAGCATTAGACGCGGTGTTAGGAAGCTCAAGTAATATTGCTTTGTTCTGTCGCGAACTGTTTAAACATTTGTGGAGGGCGGAAAAGCGTTTCCTGTGATTTCAGAGAAAGCTTCAGATGACTGGCAACCATGATTTTAAGCCACAATTTGGGAAAGTGTCGTTACTGAACCGTAGCTTATTTAGTGGTACTATTACGAGCCATTCCAGGGAATCAGATGCGGTGTGAGTGTCACGTGACCTCCGGAGAGTACATGGAGCGAAAGGTCGCGCTGCAAAATTCAAGGATCCTACGTGCAATTTCACCGCCCCTGACCATTTCAACCTGGATGAAAAAAGAAGATTGGGGTGTGTGTATGTTTATACAGCCTAGAACTTAGTATGCTTTAACGGGCGACTTGTCTCCCGGCTGTGGATGAGAAATTTAGCCAGTGCAGTAGACCCGCTAGCCTGAGGTCTCTAACGCGCATCACACAGTAGTGATAGACGACCGCATGCCGGTACGATGCTCATCCAGATCGAAACGGGTAGGGGTAGGGGATTGTGCCCAGGGTCCCTGGGTTCTGCAGCGCGAGCTTTCGCTCCACGCGCTCGGAGCTGGTGAGCGCTAGCCCACTCGGCCACCGATCCCCCTTTTCGACCTGGGTGAACATCGCAACGGCCTTGGACTAGTGACCGTACTGTACCATTGGCGAAATAGGGAGTTTTAGCGAGTCGTTTTTCAAGCACACGGTTCCGAAATCACGAACGGTACAGCTGGTCCGTTCCGTGGAACCGTACGTGAAATTTGACATACTTTAGCGAATCGTGAAAGTTGCGCGACCGAGTAAACGATGATGATGATAGTGCTTAACGGTGGAGCCATCTTCTAGTGAGCATGTGAAACATTCTGCAACGTGTAAATCCGTGGCGGACACCGTGGTGTCGGCTCGTGTTTCCGGCGTACGACTGATGTAAACAAGACGGCCGATGTAACATTTGCCGGTCGGAATTTCAAGAACTGCGAAGCTAGATGGAGTAAAAAGTATCTAAACGACCGTAAAGGTATGTGGTGTGTCTCCGTCATCCTGAACTTGAACGATCGTTCACGTTGTGTGCCGTCGAACCAAATCATTTCGTCTGCTCGCGGTCGCCACGGCAGATAGTCTGCCCGCAGATCGCAAAAATTTACTAGCATGCGTAGTTTACAGCATTCACGATCGCTTACCATTGTGAGCAGTCCTCGAAATGATTTGGTTCAACCTCTCAAATGAAGCAGACTAACAGGACGGCAAATCTCCTCCCGCTGTCCTAAGCCTAACGCTCGGCTGGGTCGGCGAAGGCAGTCGCCGAACCGACCGCCATCTTTTTTTTTTTACCCGAGTCGTGAACGGTGCTGGCTGCGTTGCGGTGACGACTCCAGCGGCCGCAATGGGAGAAACGAACGAGAAGAGCCTCCCGACGCCCCAAACGACTCGCGCGCGCATGCGCAGTGGCGTCGCCGATGCGTTGGAGGGCGAACCGTTCGTGTGGAAACGACCTGCTAAAACTCCCTAATGTCTCTCCTACAGCGGAGAGAGCAGAGGTCCCAGAGGGGCTGCAACTAGCGTCCCACTGGCTATTAGCGGCGGGATGCTTCGGTGGCGCCCTCGTTTGTTTACATTTCGTGACGTCATTACCTTGTGAAGAACAAGTTCAATGGAGTCTGCAATTAGCATGGTGAAAGCCTGAAATCATAGCGCTCTCAAAGTAACACTGCCCACACCTTAAAAATTGAAGTTCCTCTATGGCTCTTATTTGCGTCGATTTGATATCCTTTGCTGACGTCATAGTCAGCATTCGGCCAATTGTGGAGGGCTGATCACAGCGACGCTTTCGATCGCTTACGTCGCCAATTAGCGGCGAGATGTTTTAGTGGCGTCCTCCTATAGTTACCTTTCGTGACGTCATTACCTTGCGAACAACAAGTTCGATGGTGTTTGTAAGGAGCATGGTGGAAGCTTGAAATCATTGCGCTCTTAAAGCAACACTACCAACACCGTCGAAATTGAAGTTCTTCTATTCCTCTTATTTCCGTCGATGAGAAATCCTTTGCTGACGCCATAGTCAGCATTCGGCCAATCGCGGAAGGCCGACAACAGCGACACTTTCGATCGCGCACGTCGCCAATAGGTATACTATAAAGGCCCGTTCACACTCTTGCGACCGAGTTCGACCGAGAGAGACCAGACCGGTTTTTAAGCCTCTTGCGATCTCTTAGGGCCAGGTCTGCTGTACCAGGTCCGCTGCAACGGAGCTGGTCCTAAGAGATCGCAAGAGGCTTAAAAACCGGTCTGGTCTCTCTCGGTTGAACTCGGTCGCAAGAGTGTGAACGGGCCTTTAGCCCTGTGCGCGACCGAAAGCGTCGCTGTGGTCGGCCTTCCACGATTGGCCGAACGCTGACTATGACGTCGGAAAGGGGATTTATTATCGACGGAAATAAGAGGAATGAAAGAACTTTAATTTTGACGGTGTTGGCAGTGTTCCTTTGAGAGCGCAATGATTTCAAGCTTCCACCATGCTAATAACAAACACCATCGAACTTGTTGTTTGCAAGGTAATGACGCCACAAAGGGGAACCACAGGAGGGCGCCACCAATACATCTCGCCGCTAATAAACACAACACAATTTGTCAAGTACCGAAAAGGCCGCAAATAGCTGCCATCAGGTATCGGCAAAATCGGTGTGTGATTAACATTAAAGGGGCAATGCAACAATTTTTGTACTTTGCGCAAATACCGCTTAGAACGGATCCCTGACGTTAATGACCTATGAAACACGCGTTCGTTTTTCACCCCACGCAATAGAAGTCCCAGTAAAAAATTAAAGAAAAACGAGCAGCGTTCACCCCCTCAACTCGCAGCCAGAACAAGCGACCACGTGGTCTGGAGCCGATTATATGCCGCCAATGTTGATCATAGCCACGCGCTGGGGTTGGCAAAGCACAGGACACGCGCTGAGTTCCAGACATTGTTATGGCTCGGCTATTGTCGTCGTTGCAGCGATTGGACACGGGCCACTACCCGAATGCTTCTCGAGCTAGTAATTATCACGAGCCCAAATCGAGTGCCCACACAATGCTCGGGTCCAATCTATGAACAGCATTCAAATATCGTCATACGGGTGTACTGCGATCCCCACTTTACGTCATCAAATTTTGCAAAGGAGAGATTGAATAAAAGTGATAGCTTTTGTCTCTGAAATTACACCGCAACAAAGGAGTTTCTTGGCCAGTGGCGTTGCGTGCGAGTAACCTTGAGTCCCACTAGTGCCAGTAAGCTCGTGTAAAGTTAAAAACATTCCAATTGAATATCGTTGCACTGCCCCTTTAAGTTAAAGGTTTATAATTGTTGGCTGCAGCTTGGATGGTCGCCACAAGCTTTGATTTTTAAACCTAATTTTCAGTATTTAATTTTTTCGTTTTTTTTCTGTCTTTTTTAGTAATGTTGTCAATTTGTGCTGCATTTATTTTTTACAAGCAGAGACATGAATCTATGCCGAGAACTTTTGTGTTCAAAAAGCGTGGGAGTATTAGGCTGCGAACATGTGTCATTAATTGTGTTGCATGTACTATATATATATATATATAAGACAGGATACAAAGTACCCTGTCTTATATTTCGACAGTCGGAAGTTAGTCAGCCAGCGCGATAACGCATCTAGGCTGGGGCTTTTAACGTGCATCACGCAGTAGTTATTCGCCACTCCAGCCCGCCACTCGCCCTCTTGCGGACGAACCAAGAAGCAGGGCAGAGTCGGCGGGGGAGACGGTGGCAGGGACTATCGGCCTTGGTGCTGCCACTACCGCATGGTTCTGGTCGGCGTGTTAGTGGGGAATTGTAGTAGACCGTTTCCGCAACCCGCTAAGCACCCGGATAGCGCTCCGTAATCCGCCACAAGACCTTGAACTATGCAGATAAGGCTGGCGGCGCGCATGCGCAGCTGCGGCGTTTTCTTCAGGGTTACCGTAGCGGAGGAGAAAAACGGTCTACTACAATTCCCTAGTAAGTCATGCAATTTTAACGGAAAAAGCGAGTGCGTTACTGCAGGAGTTGTTGCGTTCCGCTTGCAACTTTTAAAGATCAATATGCCCATTTTCTTAACGCACGTCAACATCTCCGTCACCTGTGATAAGCTCCCGCCCTAACCACATAGTTTTTTTTTTTTTTTTTTATATATATATAAATTAGTTTTAGCACATTGACCAGCGTCAGAGAACAGGCGCGCCGGAATTCCTAGAGACTGTCCCCGTCGCTTCCGCCATCTTGGAGCGACCGCCCGCCATCTATAGGCCGTTAGCGCAGCGAATACGCGACCGCACGCCGGTACGATGCTCATTAGGATGAAAACGGACCGGGGTGAAACTGGCAATTGAACTGAACCCTGGATACCTGGGTTCTCCTGCGGGAGCTTTCGCTTCACGCGCTCCGCTCCGATCCGCGTTGCGTCAACGGGCTCGGTCACCGATCCCCCCTGAAAACATGGTCTGCTGGAGCTTATCATTATACGTACTAAACGTCTCTTTATGAAAACCATTCTCTCGTCCTTTGTCTACTGACGTCGGAGAGAGGTCCGGAGTGTATAAGAAGAACATATAATCACCAATACTCTCACGAATAACACGAGCAGACGAAAGGAAAAATGAAAATAACGGTATAATGAGGCGGTTCGCGCGGGGTTTGAACCCCAATCCTCCTCGCGACGGCCGCGTGTTTCCAATTTCGCAAACGCATGCGACGATCCATACTTGTTTTAGTTTCCTTTATGTCTGAATAGTGCATTAGTTTTAGTTTGTCACCTCTAAATGTGCACTTCAATATAGGCTGGCGCTACGAGAAAGGAAGGAAAAGCCATTATACTTGGCTGGACATAAGATGAAAATTAACTCAATATTATTAGTGAAATGAGCACTAAACAACGAGTTTTATACAACATAAAAGCTAATAACCGAAGGGAAAGATCAATGCACACGAATTCTTTCTTCTTTTTTTTTTATCTTCGAGGGTCCAATTGAGGTGTACATACAATATAGACCTGCTCCATACTTTCGTTTTGACGCCATGCAACGAGCAATAAACAACTTTTGGTAACATGGAAAACAGAACGTTCGTAAATTTTCGAAGCTTTAGAATGTTGATTCCCGTGATTACCACAAAAAAGGAAGAAACAGTTTCCTTTATATTAAAACATTTAAAAGACGGGAAAAAAACGTGCCCTCCACAAATACGAAGGAACCTGATCACAGTGCGTTTAACATTTCATAATTTAACAACATACATACAAAGATTAGCCCCACGGGGGAATTCAGCTCTTGATATTTTCTGAAATTTAACCCAAGCAAACCCGGAATCACCAAACGCAAACGAAAAAGGAAAAATTCGTTTTTGCGCATCTTCTTTTGTTTATGCTTGTTTGTATCCTTTTGTTTTCTGCCGTAGCACACCTGTTATATTGGCAATACAATATCGTTTCGGAGAGGCTCCTATCAACAACATCTATATTGTTTAACAATCCGTGCTACACCGGAGACAGGAAGTAACAACGAATGCCACGCACGTAAAAACTCCATAGATATTTATCGAAGCAAGGTTCCGCGATAAAGCCAAAAAACAAACAAGATAAAAGTGTCGGACGATTTTACGGTGGCCGCATTGTATTAAACGAAAAAATATTCCTCGCAAGATATCGAGTATTCTTTACATAAACAATACCGTTCCTAAAACAAAACACAAATATAATATAGACACAGGAAGAAATTTGAACAGAAAGTATAACGTGCTGAAATTGGAGAAACACTTTCGGAACGCAATTTCTTTTTCTTGTTTTTTTTTTTTCCGAGAACAAAAAACACGTAAAATTTTCCTTGGTCGTTGCTTCCGTTTCGATTTGCCTGTTTTGGCCATTTCTTTGTGGAGCGCTCTTAAAATTCAATATGCTGCATATTTCCTTTCGAGCTTCGATCGCTGTGGGCATTCGTTTTATACGAAGGCAATTTTGAACTTGATACAGTAAAAGGCCTCTTCTTGACATGACCTTTAATAGAAAACTATCGTCCTCGGTGGATGGGATGAAACGCTTCATACATTCATATGCTTTGCTTTTAAATCCATGTTGTCTATTAGCTTCTTTTTATTGCCGCCTCCCGCTGTTAGTAATATTAGTTAAAGTATAAACGAGTTTAATTCTGGAAATCCCGAAGGTCCTACGTTTTAAAGCTAGTGTCGGTGATTGAGTGCAATGAATTCTCGTTTGCTCAAGTCTAAACTTAATATAATTATTATTTCTTTACATCGTTTGGGGGACCGTCTCTAGTCCCTTCGGTGTTCCAATACGGTAATTAATTATACCATCGATTTATTTATTAATTGGCTGATAACAGCCTAACTGAGGAATGGGTGGTACGCCCATACTCCATCGCGGATTAGAACATTACATGTAGACATTTCGAAAGAACTTCCCTATTGCAAAGAGAAACCCGTCATATACGATTTGTAGAATAATCATATACCACATGAGTCAAAGGGATCCATGACCGTTTGAAGATTGCCTGAAGTTGCAACAGAGTTTCTTCAGGCAACAGAGTTGCCTGAAGAAAAAACAATACCAAACGTAAAGTAAATGGAAGGGAGTAAATTTGAGAAAATCGTGACGCACTATCCTTGTAAAAGAAACTTTATGAGAGAATTTGTGCACGACGCCCAATCAGAATACACCTAAGATCGAGCACAAGCTAACATATTTACGGTTTTTGTGCGATATATTTCTCATGAGGCTCGTCGACTCCAAGAAGGCTTGGAGTCGACGATGTTGTAGTTTGTAGTTGTAGTTTTTTTGTTGTTGTTTTTTCGGACACGTGTTTTATTTTTGGACTCGAAATGTTTTGCTTTAATGTTTAGAGAAAAACATATCGTAGCCTCTCATCTCAAGGTGAAAGCCGTAAATATTAAGTACCTACCTCGTTGTTCAAAAACCGTGTTTTTATCGTATCGAACATCAACCCTCAAGATTACGAAAATCACTCACCGAGCTTCTGTCACCGTTCAAAAGTTGAAAAACACAGCAGAACTTTGAATAACTTTTTTTATATAAATTATGTTATCTCCTTACGGCGAACAAACAGTTTCCAGTCGTCGTTCCTGACAACCACGACCCGACTTCCCTAAAAACGCCGGACTATCTTCAGCGCAGATCCGAGCTCGGCAAACGATGGATGTCGTCCCAAAATTGATCTGCACAAACATATCGATATTCGCGTAGGGGCAAAGCGAGCGCCGGCTCGAGCACACGTTGCCGTGTGTTGGCCCACGGTGAGATGTTATCACCGATTCTCGGAAAGGACCGAGGTTCGAACTGATTTCGTTTTTTTTTTTCAATAATCCACTTCACCGTAACTTGGTAAACGGCGAAGGCTACGGTCCCAATGAGCCAATCAGCGCATCGGAGGAAGACACGTGACTATATATACTCTCTCTCATTGCACGCAGTGCCGTCGAAGCCACGGGCGGGGGAGAGAGAGAAAAGCCGCTTTTGTACTATTTTTGTGTGGCAGGCTAATCTCCGAGGGGAACAAAGAACCGGCGTCAGGGACACACAATCGAGGGTCCAGAGAAGAGAGTTCCTCCTTCCCCTCTTCTCCAACTGCTTGGGTTACGCTCTAGACCCGATATTTTTGGTAATGGCTGTCACCTGCTTCGCGTCCGTCGCTCTTATTGGATCGAGGGGATTGTAGCTTTCGTACTTTGCCAAGTTACGATGGAGCAAAGAATAATAGTACCTCGTCGATAGAAAGCGGTCGGTAACCATCCGTAGACCGAATAACCGTAACTGGGGTTCGTCTCTCTACATGAGTAAACCACTTTTCGTGTACCGCTCGGAGCACTTGTTATGGTCGCTTGTAATCGTCACGGGACCGCACGATGGACGGTGGAGCGGCTACTGGATGGCATGCACGTTTGAGGGGGGTCTATTAGAGCCTTTCTAAACGTGCACGCCATCTAGTAGCAGCTGCTCCAATTATCCGCGAGTCCGCCATTGTTTGGTCACGTATACTCTTGGCGTGTATTGGACGCGAGGGCTAAGTCAGCGTTCGGCGTGAACTCGGCTCAGTTTGTGTTCTTTACGAGTGCTGAGTCAACGTTCGGCGAGGCCTCGGTTACAATCACGCGCTTCGTGTCCCAAAAAAATGTATGGTCCATTGTTAGGTATAGTTGTATATGGCATACGTGGAACGCTCTGGCATCCCAAACGTTTAGCGATACTCCAGTTTCCAGACGCCGGACGCCTACGTTTACGGCACTCTTCATCAGATAGTGTAACGCGTACCATGTGTACACTTGATAGTTGTTCCTAGATCAAAGCGATACTAATGCTAACGAGCTGATAAACCTGGCGATCTTCCAGAGCACTCCACACTCGCGAGCTCTTCTTCCTCAGTGCACAGAGGTGGTCGAGCTCCTCCTCGCCTACCTCACTCCTTCTTGCCTACCCTTGTGGTCACACGACCTACCCGTTAGCCAATCAGCGTCGAGCACCTCGCTCCGCCTCTCCCACCCGTCAACCAATCAGTGTCGAGCCTCGCGGCCACGCTTTTGTCTGGGCTTCGCGAAATGCCGAAAACCTAGCCAAAGAACGTTTCACGTCGCCAATGTTGCTTGGTGGGGTTTCGAAAGGGGTTTTAAAGTATCGGTAACTCATTCCCCGATTATCTCGACGACAGTTTGCTGTTTAGAAGCAGATAGGAGTGACAGTTACAATTAAAAAATGAGATTTAGTGTGCTGTAGATGCGCTCTGAGGAAGCTCAGCCGATATTGATTTGCTCTTTCCCCGGACTGTTTTTAACTTCTCTGGGGGACGTAACAGCGCCTTCTGCGATTCCAGATAGAGCTTCGAGCGACTGGCAACGATGATTCTAGGCACCATGACGGCGGAAGTGTCGTTAATTTAAAACACGGCTTGCTTAGTGGCTCTAATGAGAACCGGTCACCGACTTAAAGGGATACTACAACGAAATTTCGACGCTTATTTTATGGTCTATATGTGTTCAAAAAAGCAGTATCACATCGAACACACCAATATCTTGTTAAAAAAGTCACGAAAAGGAATTTTAAAACGAATTAAACGATTAGCAAAGAGCACCTGGTGGATGTCGCTAACGCCTCGTTTGTAATGCCCGTCTAGGAACCTTGACAGCTAGTGACGGTGAGTGTCTCGCCTCCGGCCACGACGAGAGAAGAGAGGAGCAAGAACTCCCGTCTTCCCGAGGGAGCATCTCGTTAAAGCCGATAGTCGCATTCCGGCCGAGAGTGCATTAAGGCCGAGAGGGGCGAAACGGCCGGGGGTGGCTTTGAGGCCGAATAGGGCAAAACGGCCGTGAACCGCGTTAAGGCCGAGAGTCTCTGAATGAGCTGGTGTGGCCGCCTCCTCGGGGGTTGCGTTGTGGTTGACGGCTTTAGTTGCCACCAAATAAGATAGATGGCGCCACATTGAGCATGGCAAATGAAATTAACATATTTTCAGTCTCGTCAATCGCCGTGGTCTCTTCTCAGATTACAATGACTGGCGCTCCGAATACTGTAAACTACTTAATTTTCGAGAGGACCTAATTTTCGCGAATCGCCTACTATTCGCGAAAAATAGGTCCCGCGAACAATTCCGTTAAAATGTGAGCACAATAAAATCTATATTTAGATCTTACCGCGTCGCGAAAATTAGAACCCGCAAATTATTTCAAAACTCCAGCTTTGACCTAATCGCGAAAAATAAGTCGTTTACAATATTCTGCGGGAAAGTATACTTGTGACATTTTTAAGAGTGTATCTGTCGGTGACTGCAAATACTGCGGTTCTGGGTTTGTTTTCACCCTTCACGGCCGGCACCAGTCGGTACGCCGGCCTTGCCTCTCCGAATTTTTCATTTATTTATTTGATTTTTGCGTTTTATCATTTCTTATTCGTTTGATCAGTAGTTCCTTCATCTGCATGTTTGGACACACACGCACACGTATTTCCAAATAAAATCTATAAATTTAGGGCGCCTTTTTGGTATAACATTCCTATATTTTAATCATCGGCTTTTTAAGAGTTCAGTAAAACATTTATGGTGTCTTTTCAAATTTCAGCACTCTAACTAAATTAGTTATGTCTCTGATTCTACCGGGCGGCTACGATAACGATGAGTGAGGTTGATTTTAGAATTTTATTTTTAATCTTTTTTACAGCGAAACGTTGAAGGAAACGCACACTAGGAAATAGAAAAACACATGAGCCATCAGAATGTCAGAACATGACAATCAATTCACCGTCGGAGTGCATTCTTGCCTTGAAGAAGTATCACGTGCTTCGTTCCGTCTCTCTAATTGGCTCACGAGGGCATAGCCTCCGTCCTTTGCTAAAAAATGATGACACGGAGTGTAGCAAAAAAGAAAAGCTAGTCGAAACAGTCAAAGCGTTACATGTTTAATTAATCGTAAAGGATAAAGCAATAAAACCAAAAATGCAGAATTTGCCGTCACCGAGATACAATGTGCACTCCTTCCCGAGAATACCTTTTGTGTGTTCTAGAAGTAGCTATTGTCCCCCTACAAGATTATAGAAGATTAACCCGTCACTCAAAATTCGTACAAAAGCAGCCGCTTCGGTGGCTGGAACGACTAGGCCATCCCCTCGACGTCAGCCTCGCCGTAGCTTTGCTCGTCCCGAGACGACCTATGTGCTACGTCACGATTGCGTCGGATGTCGCGTGCTCTAAGCTGGGCCTTCTCCGAGCGCTTGCTTGAGTGGGCCGTTTATAACAAAAAATACAGCCACCAGGCTCAAAATACAAACGTGTGATTGTCATTTAAGGATATTGTGTATCATACTCAACCTATTTTTGAACACGACGAATATATTTCAAATTTCGTTGAAGTATCCCTTTAAAAGAAAAAGGCGTGGCTAACCCCAAACCTCACATTATCACCGGGCAGCCAATGAGATCCCAGCGCCACTCACTAAGAACAATCGGGAACCAAGCACAGGGCGACGATCGCCATCATAAATAGCCACACTAATATTTGTTATCCTAGCTTCTTTGGGCGGCTAATACCAGATAAAAGCTCTATCCACACAAACAGGACGCGTGACAACGTTTTTTTTGAATTTTTGCGGGCACGTATTTTTGTGCAGACGTGGAGGACGTTTCTTTGCTAAATTCAGTTGCCTTAAAATTATTACACGGCTCCCACCATGCGGCTAAGGTACAGTGGCATTCTTTATAAGCACATGAAAAACTTAAACTTTTTGCAAAAATCGTGGACGCTGAAACGTTCGTGCAGATGACGTCATCTCCGTACGCTCACAAAACGTGCACGCAAAACAACAAAACAAAACGGTGTCGCGCGTTTGTATGACAGCCATTTATGTGGCATTTATGACAGCCATTTATTTATGGCGGAGCCTCGAGGAAAAGACGCTCAACAACGAGAGCAACGATTGATAAAAACAAATATATTAAAACGACAACAGCAAACTTGGTTACAGGACTCTACTGTCCGCTCACGGCAGTAGAACTACAAAGAAAACGCGCCTCGGCGCAAAGTGCCCACCGCGCACGGTGAGGCTCAAAGAAACTGCTCGTTGCTCGCGACAGAGCTACGCGGACCGGCGGACCGCGGAAGACAACTTGCTCCACGCACGGGCTTGTTCAAGCGCAACGTTTTCTCGCCAGCGCGGTCGAGAAAACTCCCCGCTGACACAGGGCCTCTCCAATCATGACGATTATCCAATTCTATTGGCCCCAGTGCCAGCGGGTCCTCCCCCAATCACAGGGAAGCCACGGAACGCTTTCTTTCGCTTTTCTAAGAAGAAAAACCATGCTAAACGCCTTGGGGAACTCTGCTATCGGGGCGATACTTTACTACTTCACGGGGAAAACCCCCACTTCGCGGCGTCAAAACAAATTGGCGCTGTGTCCTTCGAAGCCAGTGAGTAAAGCGGAATGGAATCCAAGTGGACCCAGACCGGCGCCCCTCCTCGCTAAAACCCCATTGTAGCAGTCTCCCGAGTCCCGATTGGACAAGCCGTCACTGGGAACGCGCCGTGACGACAAAGCCGGGGAGGGCGCCACTACCTCGCGGCGACAGGCAAGAATGTCTGTCTCCTTCCCGGGCCAAAGATTAAAAAGGGCTCAAGCTGCTCATCCCCCTATCCTCGGGGCGAGCCGTTGGGGTGCCCCCATCCGAACGGTTGAAGGTCGACCACCTCACTTTCCAGGAAACCATCAAATACTCGAGCGATCCCTACACGCCCACCCTGAAAACTGTGCCAGGACGTCTGGACTGGCCAGCAGTTATTATAACAGAACGGTCGCGACACCATTAAAAGAAATATAAAAAGTAAAAAAAAGCTTCAACTCATGCAGAACCCCGTACGCAAAACGGCGACTCCAGAACAACAACAAAACACGTACACAAAAAAAAAAAACACCTGAGCATCAGCTGTACTTTAGTAAGGCTGTCCTATTCGTGCCGAAAACAAACGCGCAAAAAGGATTGCAGCAATAAAAAAAAAGGTTCACAAAGGATATGCGACGCAGCATGAAACTCTGCCAAACACAACAGTCGACATGTTGCAACTAGCAGCTTCCACGAAACAACAAAAAAATAACGTCACATAAAAAATTCTCGGACCCCAAAATAAATTAAGCAACCGGGCAAAACATGTGGCACAGTATTGTTCCGCAAAATGGGGCCATGCAAACGTTCACGTTGCCATGGCAGTGATCGCCCTCCCACATGCACGCCCGCTGAAGGCCTGTCCAAACAGGCTACCACAAAAATCGTCAGGCCACACGACTCCTGCAAAACTCGTCAAAATTGAAGCGTCCGATAGTCGTCGGTCATATGTCTGTTTGGACACCGGCCAAGCCAAATTCACGACTTTCCTCCTCGCCTCCTCCACTTTTCTTTGAAGTCGGTGCTCGTCAGACTTGATGTCACACGCCACCTGCCAATGGTGTGCCTGCTGTCTATCTCCCGCGGCTCACGAAGTCGCCGACCTCGCTTCCACCGTCGCCGGAAGGCCAAAGGGGTCCGGCTTCGGGTGGATTTGGGAGATTCCTGCGTCGAAGCGCGCGTCTCCGCCGCCCCGGCTCAGCTTTCTTTGTCAAGATCCACGTTCGTAGCTCGAAAAAAAAAAATAATGTGCAATGCGCAACAGTGAGACTTTTAGTTGTATGTATAAACACTGAGAACTTAAGAAGTATATATTTTATTTTATTAAGCTCCTAACCAACCAGGTTTGCTTGTCTATACGAGGTACGTTGGGAACATAAGAGCCGCGGGAATCCGATCCAATCCACAGAACTGCTGGAAGACGACACGACCTTGGACACGATGCGCGCTTGCCTGGCTTGCCCCCTCACCCTAAAGCCTTCCCTTTCCTGTTTTCGGGACTTGCAAAGCGGCGGAGTCCTTGAGTAATTGACCGACAGCCAACAGAGCGTGTGAGTGGCCCTCCGGACTCACGTGATGAGCAGAGCAAGGCCGCCGTGGAGGTAGCGAGGGGGAGGTTTGACGGGGGGAAGTTTTCCCCCGGCAGAATTGACAGGGGTAAATTTCCCCCCGGCGGCCGGAAGCGGAGCGCCGCACGATTTGTCGGAGTCGTGAGTGTTGTAGTATCCTCTTTGGACACCCCTTGACACCACGTGCATACGCGGGAGAAAACGCTCCCCTGCCAACATACAATCGCCCCATACTCAAGCAGCTGTGTCGGGTGGCGCGAGGACCGTGATGCTCGCCAGAGCTTTCACTAGGCCCTCGAAGGCGTGCCCGGCTCGGTCTCTACGCGGAACTGTGTTTGGCGCTCGCTTCGCGGTCAACTTGGTCTAAGGAAGAACCAGCTTTCCGCCCCTGGCGCGCCATCTCCTTCCCAGCTCCGAGGTGGTCGCCCCACGGCGATTCGTGCGCCTGCACCGGCACCTCCCCGCGCCGCCCACTTTGTGGCACCCACCGTGTCACACCCTCCCCACAGGGCCCGTCGTGGGGACACCGAAGTTCAATCTGAGCAACTGCAGTAGCCCCCCTCGCGACCTCGGCATCCACCAGTCTCCCCAGCGCCGGGCCCGACCCCTGGTTAGCCCGGACGCAGGAGAACCCTCGTTCGCGTGCGGCCCGATCGGCTTCGAACCTCACGGTAGTCTCCGGTCCCTGTACGGCACGATCGGCTTCGGACCCCACAGCAGTGTCCGGTTCCTGGACAGCGCCATTTGCCTCGGACGCCACAGCAGTGTCCGGCTCCTGGGCAGCGCGACCGCCTCACACCCCAAGACAGTCTCTGGCTGCTCGGCAGCGCGACCGGCCTCGGGCCCCACGACAGTCTCCGGCTGCTGGGCAGCGCGACCGGCCTCACAACCCACGACAGTCTCCGGCTGCTGGACAGCGCGACCGGCCTCGGGCCCCACGACAGTCTCCCGGTCCTGGACCGCGCGACCGGCCTCGGACCCTACGGCAGTCCCCGACTTCTACACAGCACGATCGGCCTCGCGCCCCACGGCAGTGTCCGGTTCCTGGACAGCGCGATTTGCCTCGGACGCCACAGCAGTGTCCGGCTCCTGGACAGCGCGACCGGCCTCACACCCGACGACAGTCTCCGGCTGCTGGGCAGCGCGACCGGCTCACACCCCACGACAGTCTCCGGGTCCTGGACCGTGCGACCGGTCTCGGACTCTACGGCAGTCCCCGACTTCTGCACAGCACGATCGGCCTCGCGCCCCACGGCAGTGTCCGGTTCCTGGACAGCGCGATTTGCCTCGGACGCCACAGCAGTGTCCGGCTCCTGGACAGCGCGACCGGCCTCACACCCTACGAGTCTCCGGCTGCTGGGCAGCGCGACCGGCCTCGGGCCCCACGACAGTCTCCGGCTGCTGGGCAGTGCGACCGGTCTCACACCCTACGACAGTCTCCGGCTGCTGGGCAGCGCGACCGGTCTCGGGCCCCACGAGAGTCTCCGGGTCCTGGACCGCGCGACCGGCCTCGGACCCTACGGCAGTCCCCGACTTCAGCACAGCACGATCGGCCTCGCGCCCCACGGCAGTGTCCGGTTCCTGGACAGCGCGATTTGCCTCGGACGCCACAGCAGTGTCCGGCTCCTGGACAGCGTGACCGACCTCACACCCCAAGACAGTCTCCGGCTGCTGGGCAGCGCGACCGGCCTCGGGCCCCACGGCAGTCTCCGGCTGCTTGGGAGCGCGACCGGCCTCGGGCTCCACGACAGTCTCCAGGTCCTGGACCGCGCGACCGGCCTCGGACCCTACGGCAGTCCCCAACTTCTGCACAGCACGACGATCGGCCTCGAACTCCATGGCAGTCTCCGCCTTCTGTACGGAACAATCGGCCTCGGACCCCATGGCAGTCTCCGGGTCGCCCCGTGCGTCCGGTTCTGTTTCCCTCACACAGTGAGCCTCGGGCTCCGCACCCTCCGCTGCATTAATCTGCGACTTTTCACGGCGCTCCCGAGCCGAGCTCTTGCTCTCCGCTCCTCCACCCGGAACTCTGCGAGTTGTACCTGCAGCTCTAGCTCCTTCGTTCTTTTCCTCACGAGGGCTATCTGAACCCTTAGCGGAACCGCTTCACATTCCGATCCCTCGTCGCCTCCGTCACTAAGGCTCGCCCCAATAAGCCAGTTATACCTCGCCATGCAGCTAAGCGCGCGGGTGAACTCTTACTCGGTCTTACTCGGTCGCAAAGGTGTGAACCATGCAGCTAAGCCATGCAGCTAAGCGCGCGGGTGAACTCTTACTCGGTCTTACTCGGTCGCAAAAGTGTGAACGGCGCTTAAGCGCCGTTCACACTTTTGCGACCGCGTAAGACCAAGAGAGACCAGACCGGTTTTTAAGCCTTTTGCGACTTCTTAGGACCGGATGCACTGCAGCGGAGCTGGTCCTAAGAAGTCGCAAGAGGCTTAAAAACCGGTCTGGTCTCTCTCGGTCTTACTCGGTCGCAAGCGTGGGAACGGACCAAGCGGAATGATGTCCAAGTGGACCCAAACCGGCGCCCTTACTCGCTAAAACCCCATTGTAGCAGTCTGCCGGCTGGACAAGCCGTCATCGGGAACGCGCCGTGACGACAAAGCCGGGGAGGGCGTCACCACCTCGCGGCGACAGGCAAGAATATCTGTCTCCTTCCCGGGCCAAAGATCAAAAATGGCTCAAACTGCTCATCCCTCTATCCTCGGGGCGAGCCGTCGGGGTGCCCCCATCCGAACGGTTGAAGGTCGACCACCTCACTTTCCAGGAAACGATCAAATACTCAAGCGATCCCTACAGCAATTCTTCTGAAATAAGTTTTTTTCTGTCACGCGGGTCACGTGACGCGAATCTCAACTGGGGTTGTTAGGCCTACGCACCGTGCATCACCGGACAACTTAGTTGAGCTTAATGACAGTTGGGAGATGCCAACGATCGTTGGCTCAATGATCGTCGAAACGGCCCGTGTAAGAGGGGTATTGGTTTCTTCTGTGTATCTCCATTTCTTCAATGTGTGCGTGTTCCTCAAACCATTTGGCGTGTTTTGTTGCTGTTCGCGCTCTGCGCTCTTGATTGTGTGTTTTGGGCGTGGGCCGATGGTCGACGATGATTATGCCTTCCCACGATGGCTCTGGGTGTTCCAGTTGGCGTCTCCCCTCTGACTCGTAGCCCATGGTTTCGGGCAGTCTTCGGTCGTGGTTTGTCTTCTCGAGCCTTTGGAAGTGCGCTGTGCTCTGCGCCTCTGCTAGGTCTTCTGGTTCATTCCTGCGTTCTTTATTAGCATAGCGGAGTACCTCGAGGTGCTGTTATATCGCCAACGCTCTTCAATCGGTGAGTACATGAGTCTCAGCAGAACCTGCGCTGGCCTCCGACAGATGATGTAAACAAAATCAGCACTGTGGCCTTGCTATTTGGAACCTGTTAATCTGAATCTTTTTTTTTTCTTAAGTTTATTCTATTCCGCCAGAGAATCTACCCATACGAATCGTCCAGACACCGGTTCGCCAATTGTCACGCCACCTAAAGGAACACCAAACGCACTTCTCCCAGATCTTCCCTAACCATCCCTGAGAAGCGCGCTTAGGTTCGAATAACGACAAACAACAAAAAGGTGGAACTAGAAAAACAAAAATATATTTATAAAGATCACAACTCAACACAAGCGTTGAGGAGAAATGCGCACGGCACTTTAGAGGATATACGACCTCAAACATGCATAAATTGTACAACATTATATTGTGCGAAGAGTAGGTGCACTGTGGCACAATATAACAAATTGGTGTGAATGTTTATTCGCAGTGGACTCAGTGCACCGCGAATAAACATGCACACCAGTTTGTAAATTCAGGGTCCGACCGTAAAATGCCTTTCGAAATTCGAATTCCAAACATGCATACCTGAAATTGGGCACTGAAACGTAATTTTGCAAAACGTGTTATGTACTTTTTTTTTTTAAGAACTCAAGTAAGAACTGGTGAAATGTTAAAAATAAATCAAAATCGGAGGCCATGTATTTCCTATGCCCTATACCATACTGGATGTTCGTGGACTGCACACTGGTTTATGAGCTCGCTCTCAAGTGAACGCCAAAACACTAAGGACCCATAGTAGACGCGTGCTATTAGCAAGATAATCGCGATAGTAAATACTTTTGTCAACATATATGAGCAATGACCACTGTCAACATATATGAACAATGACCACCTAGTTTGGAGCAAGCTCACAAACCAGTGTGCAGTCCACAAACATCCGGTATGGTATAGGGCATAAGAAATGCAGGGCAGCCGTTTTGATTCTATTTTCATTATTTTACCATCTCTGACTTGAGCTTTGCAAAAAAGAAACTAAAAAAAAATTTTGACGAATTACGTTCTTGTACCCGATTTCAGATATTCAAGCTTGGAATTCGAATTCCGCAAGGCGCGTCAAATCAGTTGGTCCTTACGACCGCTTCCTGTGCAAAGGCAACTGAAAACACCAAAGTGCAGAGCAATTATAGGAATATCACGCCAATAACTCCCATATGGCAAGAGGTTTTTTATGCTCGTTGCTGCATGGGGGATGAAATTCAAACCTACAGCAGGGTTGCTGAAAACACCGAGGGTGGTGCTGCCGTTGGTAGATGGAGCGTCAGTGGACCCATTGTTCAAGCTTTAAAAATGATTTTTCCACTTCTTCCTTTTTGGCTTTCATCCACAACTAAAAAGCGAAGTGAGAAATCACGTGGTCGTGAACTGCTTCGGTACCGGATGCGATGACTCTAAGCTTCCACAGTGCTTTTTAAAGGGATTGTCGGGTGATATCAGGAAGTTACTAGGTTTTTGCGCTGGTCACGTAGAGACGGCCCAAATATGGTCATTTGTAATATTTATCTGATTAAAAGACGCCCCAGTATTCGTTAATACAATTATGAACATCAATACGAAACTTCACGCAAATTTTCTTAAGTATGCATGGCTGGTCGCGTCGTGACGTCACATCAGGCATGGTAGCGTCATAGTCGCGGGCGATTTATTTCCGGTTTTGATCAACATGGTTAGTCAAAGATCATCTTCGAAGAATTGAGCTTTCCTCAAAACCGTAAATCTTGTCTTTCTTAGAACGAAGTTATTTTACTGAGACAGCAGTCAAACGATGAGGTACGTGGCTCTCTATCTGATCTCACGTCAGATCTTCCGCTGTTGCCAACAAAAACGCTGTGTGTTTTGCAGGTGCGATCTGAGCAGTTGGGCTCTATTCAAAATTGACTTACTTGTGCGGCGCAGGATTCGAAATTCCGATATTGTGCGCATGAGATTTATATACTCTGCGACAACTTTTCTTGGAAATGCAGTGAAAGGTACAGGCACGCGTTCTCTCTCCCATTTTGAGCGCTGAATAAAGCTGTGCGCGGGCTCTCCTCCTCTTCCCGGATATGCCAAGAAACGTTGTCGCCGAGTATAAAAGCAAGGAGAGTATAACATAGTATACACCTTTGCAAGTGGAGACCGGCTTAACCTCGAACCGCGCGCCAAGGTGAGGCGGACATACTCTCCAGCCAGGACGTTCGCTGCTTTTCGTACAGTGTTGCCAAGCGCCTCTTGCTGAAGCCTCCACCACTGAGCGCAGAAAGAAAAAGAAAATAATTAAAAAACGTACGGGTGTTTTCTTCGACCGCGAAAGAGCGCAAACAGTTAAATAAAATACCTAAACCAGTAACAAATTGAAAATTTCGAAAAATATCTAGAGTGTCGAAGCGCTCATCAGAATGCGCCAGAAGCCGCATGACCATTGCATCCACGATGGCTGCGCTCGCGGCAGTTCTGCGTTCCACGACGTGCTGGAACAGAGGCTGCGATCATAAAGTCAGCTCCAACCCTTGAACATACCCCGTTCTACAATATTTGACGCTACGATTCTGTGTGGATTACCCCCTCGTGCGTTCCGAAACAGTAAGTGTGTCGCTAACGCTGGCCTTCGGCGATACACGACGGCGCCATCCTGTCATCGCGCACCCCATTGAGGTGCCCTTGGCGCACCCCAGCATGGCGGAAACGTTAGGCGGCGCCAGCATCGCTCAAAATAACAGCGCACAGGAGCCTTTCTTGCAAACGTGTATACCGATCTCACCAGCTAGTCTGACTACGCCACCGCTGCAACAATGTATCGAGGGAACTTTAGTCCTTCTGCACGTGCGACAACCTCGCTGGAGCTTTGCGCGTGTATACAGCACGAGACGGCACGAACTCTCTCGTGCATTGTCGTCTGCCTCCTGTGAACTAAAGTTACGGCGGCGACACGTCTGCGCCGAACGCATAGTGAGATGGGTCTATTGTTTTTCGAAAGACAAGATTTTACCGGGCAATCCCTTCAAGTACACCGTGCAACTTGTTATTCGCAAGTGATGGTAAGTGCCGTCACAGCTCTCGAATTGGCCACCGACGCAAATCCAAATATTCGTCGACGGATTAACTTTTGACGAACGCATGTGTCGGAGTGACGCAGTGATCGTGTCCCATGCGTGAGTTGGTTTCGGCTGACGTGCTATGGCACTGCGGGTGTATCACAAGGCGGAGAGCTTTCGATAGAATTAGTTAATAAATAGTCCACTACATTTTCAAAATTTCGTACCGAAAAGTAGGCTTTTGGCTGTCTACAATCGTGTACTGGATTTTTCTTCCCCCCCCCCCCCCTAAACTATATGCGGCTAGTACACTCCCAACCTAAAATCATTTTTCCCAGGCCAAAATTCCTTTCATGCCCCTTTAACTCCACAGACTGCAATACCCGCTTCAAGAGCCATGGCGTAGAAGAGCGACGTCGTGTCTGCTAACAATTGTGATGGACTACCGACTTCAACGATCCTTCCATGACCCATCACAACAATACGATCTGACGTGAGAACGGAGTGAAGACGATGAGCTATAGTCAAAACGGTACACCCACTCATCACATCTCTCAACGTCTGCTGAATCAACAAGTCCGTCTTCGTGTCTACTGATGCAGTGGCTTCGTCAAGTACAAGTACCTTCGTCTTTCTCAACACTGCCCTCGCGAGACAGACCAGCTGCCGCTGACCCACGCTGAGGTTGAGCCCGCCTTCTGACACATCGAAGTCTAGGCCTCCATTTTTTCGGAAGGTATTCCCGAGGTGCGACCTGTCCAGGGCTGACCAGAGTTCTTCAGTACTGTACTGGCCGGCAGTGTCAAGGTTAAACCGTAGAGTGCCACAGAATAAAGCTGGGTCCTGTGGTATAATGCTTATTCTGGACCGAAGGTCACGTAACCTCAAGGTTACAATGTCCACGCCATCGACTACGATGTTGCCTGCTGCCGGCTCGAGGATGCGGAAAAGACTTAGGGCTATTGTCGATTTACCGGCACCTGTGCGGCCCACAATCCCGACTTTCTCACCTGGACTGACGTCGAGGTTAATATCTCTGAGAACCAGGTCCAAGCCCATTCGGTACCGAGTGGAGTAAGACCTGAAGGATACCCCACCCGTCCAGGGCCAGTGAGGGTCCGGTCTGAAGTCTACCACCAACGGTCCTTCCGGAGTAAGATGGCTGTACTCGTCCAAACGTTCGGCTGATACCAGACTCGCTTCAAGCTCAGTCGAGCAGGAAATGAAATAGCTGAAGTAGTATAAGGCATTCAACATGTAGGAGACTAGAAGGCCGGTTGTTCCTGCACTAATCTTGTCGCGACTACCAATGAGTAGCAGCAGTATCGAGAACAGAAGCACTTCACTGGCGAGTTCCAAGCATACTTCACTCCAAAATCGCAAGAAAAGAATGTTCACAGTACAATTCTGCATAATATCAATCTTTTCGTCATATTCTCGTAAGAAGACAGCCTGAACGGCGTAGCTCCTGACGCTGCTCAAGCCCACCACTGTTTCCGAGAGGTGATTGTTAACTGGGGAACGCGTAACACTCTCCAGCCTCTTTACCTCACGAAATGGTCTCATGAACACGCGACGTATAACCACCCCAAACACCAAAACAGGACCGACGATCAGGATGTATATGGGAATATTAACGCATATCAGGAAAACTGATGATGCTAGAAGAAGCAATAACTCTAGCGTAGCAAGTCCTGCCGCCGGAAGTTGTACATCAAGCTGGTCAACGTCCTTGCTGAAGCGGTTCAGCAAGCGACCGGAGGGATTGGTTTCGAAAAAGGACAACGGAGCCCTCATCACACCGTCGAGCACCAATTTATGAAGCTTTGTGGAGGCGGAGAGCGCCACCTTCCAGAACGTTACGACTGCGAAAAACATAACAAATGCCCGGACAATGCCAAGGAGGACGTAAACTTCTATCCTGATGTACTGCAAAGATGTGTCCTGGGTGCCGTTAAGAAACTGGGCATCGTTGGTCCATTCGCTCAGCCAGATACCCATGTAAGCTTCGAGTGCGGAGTAAATGACGTAACATAAAATCGCGATTAGCAAACAGGGCCCAGCGTGCCTTACGTAGGCCCTGTATACCTGAAGACTGATCGAGCCTTCTTCCACTGTTTCTTCCTCCACGAGAGTCGCCTTCAACTTCTCTTTCCCAAGTACTGTCCCCTCACCTCGAGCTATAGACAAATCCTCGTTTTGTGACAATTTTCGAAGCTTCTTGGAAAAGGTCTGCAGCAACTCTGAGAGAACACTCCCTTCGTTCTTAAGAGCTTCGAATGTGCCAGACTCGACAATCGACCCTTCCTGCATGACGACAATGTAATCCACTTCACTGAGCAGCGAGAGGTTATGGGTGACCAGGATTCTCGTGGTGTCTTTCAGCATTCCTCGCGGTCCGATAAGGTCCTTGAAGAGGGAAGCACCAACGTGAGCATCAACTGCGCTTAGTGGGTCGTCAAAGAGAAAAAGGTCTTTTTTCAGGTAAGCTGTTCTGGCTAGACTGACTCGTTGTTTCTGACCACCACTTAAATTTATCCCATTTTCGCCAATTTCCGTCATGTCTCCAGATGGAAGGATTTCCAAGTCTTCCTCAAGACAACACACCTTCAAAACCATATCGTACACTTCGGCATCGTATGCACTCGTGAAAAGCACGTTTTCTTTTATGCTTCTATTTTGAATCCACGGACACTGTGGAGCATATGCAACACTTTCTACGAGGTTCACTGACCCCGAGCAAACGCAAAGGTTTCCCAACAATGCAGACACCAAAGACGACTTGCCGGAGCCCACGGGCCCAACGACAGCGATCAGTTGACCTTTCTTGACGGTTAGGTTAATGTTTCTCAAGACCGCGGCTCGCTCTTTCGACCAGGAAAACGTTCCGTTTCTTATTGTTATCGCATCTCCTTCGTCCGGTCGTCGACCGACCGAATAGTCGTCCACTTCAGAGGACAGCAGAAACTCTCGAATCCTCGTCATTGAAACGCTCATCTGTACAACGTTAGAAATAAAGTTTGGGATTATAAACATCGGATACTGCATATTGTAAAACAGAGTTAACGACACAAACGCGGTGCTTGGGTCGAGAATATGATGTTCGCTGCTTAAAACGTAGGTTACGAAGCTCGCCAGAGAAACCATAGACGACGAACATGTAGAAATGCAGATATTAAGGGCAGTCAGATACGAATATTTCTTGAGCAAACCCATCTCTTCTGACCGCACAACTGTGCACTTGTCAATAAAGTTAGTTTCCCAGGCGAACAGCTTGAGAACCTTCACGTTAGTTAACATCTCCGCAAGAATATTTAGCCTCTTATCTTTGAGCTCCATTTGACCTGTCTGATATTTGTTCCCGATGCTAACTGCTAGGGCCATTACGGGCATTAAAACAACCATGACCGCGACGCCGGCCAGGCAGGCCACACCGAGGAACTGCCACAAAAGTAAAACAGAGATGATTATCAGCGGCAGCCCACTGGCCACATCACCAGCAATGAGGCTGAGTTGAAAAATCCGATCAGCATCCACAGAGATCAAGTTAACCAGATTACCGATACTGTAGTGCCTCTGCGACTCACTGGAAAGTCTGAGCGTCTTTCTGTAAATTGCTGCCAACATGACCGTTTTCCCATTTAACCCAGCAAACGCCAGCATCTTTTCAATATGAAGAGAAAGAAGACGCGACGCAAAGTTGGCGCTCACTATACCGAGGGCGTACAAGATTCCTTTCCAGTAAGGTTCATTCCCTGGCATGTAGTTCAAAAGAAGATGTAGCAAAAGAGCAGGGATAGTCTTCAGTAGTGCTACTAATGTGGAAACAATGCACGAAAGTACCACAGTCTTCCAATACGCCTTCCAGATTGACTTGAAAAGCGAAGGCAGCGGTCGAGAGACACCACACGATCCGTCTCCCGGTACGTACCCAGATGAATCAAGCTCCTTTTCCCATAGCGCACTCCACTCAGCGTAGTTTGGCCGAGTCATCATGTCCGGCGGTATGCAGTACATATCATCAACTTGAACGCAGCGTCTTGATCTCCTAAGTATGAAAGGTGACAACCAGCCGAAGAGAATGAAAGACACAGGCGGTGCGGTGAGGTAGGGCCTTCTCGTGTCGTGTTTGCCGTCCGTCCAACATGAGAGCAGCAACTGCAGGATGACGAAAGGATAAACTAAAGCACACACAAAGAATTCGAGTTCCGAAAAGTCAGGCGGGTCGCTGTCCGTCGCGAAAGCTTCCTGAGCGCGGCGGTAGCTCTCCGGGAACCTGCAGGAAGCTGTCAGCAACCAGAAAAAAAACAGCAACATTGAAGATCCTGCCCCGTTCCTTCGGTCGTTCTCCTGGACTATCAAGGTGGTCGTGAAGGCGATGGCGTGTATAATGTCCGCTGTGATCGACGAACCGGACGACGTCCCCATTACCAGTCTGTAGATAAGCGAGAGAGCGTAAGTGAGGGTCAACAGACAACTTGCGACGCATCTGAACGCACTTAGTGGAGTCCAGGCGACTGGTTCACAGTACAGGGGTTGCTTCTTTCGTGTTCCCACCAGCCACGGGATGCTGCCAAGCAGGACGAGAAGAGCTGCCGGTGTGTAGGCCAGAACCGTAGTCTCGAAGCATGGCGTAAACCTCGGGTAGTCCGAGTACCACGTATAATCCCAGTCCCACAGGGGTGAAGTGCAGAACCGGGTCATCATTCACTTGTCTGTTGCGCAGCAGCCTTTGACGATTCCACTTTTCACTGAGATAGTTCGCACATGCGGTATCGCAGGCTCAAGTCTGCGCGCTAGCGACTCTGTGCAAAATGACAAAAAGCAAAATGCAACGCAGCCAGCCAAGCGGTGAATCGTTTTCCGTAAACAACAACGCTTATTGTCGCAGAAAAAGAAAAAACAAGTAGATACGAGCGAAAGGGACAGCTGCTGGCGAAGCGATAATATTTCTCGCTTTTATTTTTAAGCAGAAATTAAGTACATCGCTTTGCAGGTACGGGACAAAAGGACCGACGTCACTTCAGTACACCCCAGCAGTTTAACGAAGCAGTGAAATCCACCACAGCGCTCTGTGAAGGCAAACGCTAAACCACAGGTGCTTCATTTTTGCCACAGTTGTAGAAAACGAGACTGCAACGGGGACACCTGGTGCGGTTAAAGTAATTTCTCCGCCGATCTAATGTGAACCTCAAACGGATGTAGCCGTTTGAGGTTCACAGTTTATTTTCCTTGTTCTAACCTGAATGCGTTTTGGAAACAGGGAGAGCCAATCTGGTCCCACGTGGGTTAACCATAACTGCTGTTGACTAGATGGTTGAACACAGGTGTTCTCCGGTTCAGGTTACGATGGACCGCAGTAGAGGCAACGAACCATCTCGGCCAATCCCGCGCCGTGAAAGTGTCACGTGACCAAGCATCCCACGCGTTGCTGTGCCACTCCCCAAGGGCGCGTGACACTTCCAATGCACAGGATTGGGTTTGGTGACTCGTAGCGTCCGCTACGGACCGCCATAACGCGAAACGCAGTAAAACAATCGATTTTACAGTTGAGCGTATTATACCGTCGACTCGATGTGGCGAATTTCGATGGATTAGGAAACTCCGGGGTGGATCCGACCGCCAATACAATTCCTCTAAATGTCGTCTGCAACACGTAAAAGAAGACTATGCGAGAATCACGAGTATAAGCTTGATCAGGATCAAAACGGAATCGAAAGCGTCGTCCACGCCTTTAGTGGATTCTGGGGGCTGCTGCGCTGATTGAGTGTACGGTTACGCGCACACCGGTATCGTATTCTCTAAGGCTGTGTGCCAAATCTTACTCAAATAGATCCGAGTTACTCCGGAGCCTCGTGTCGCGTGATAACACAGATAGAGCGACGCTGGACGCGGGTAGGTTTTCGAACGGAAAGGAACAAAACCCTTAGCCTGGAGTAAGATCGAGTAAATTTTGGAACACGGCCCAAGATGATTGTTTACCGCGGGGGAGGAATTTTAAATTATGGCGCAGATAAACAAGCAGAAAGGTTTCAACCCAACAGCTAATCGATCCCGACATCCTGCTCGATTGTGAGGTGTCTGAAAATTTGTTGTCGAAGTTGAGCACCGATTTCCTCGTAGCGGAGTTGGAATGAAATATATTATTTTTGCGTAGGTTTATTTCATTTGTATACGTGTCCATGAACTGTCGAAACTTTGAACACTTTGTTTGACGAGTCAGTAAAAATTAGGCGAAATGTTCGATAATATAACAGCGTGGTAGTCATTTGATACCCACCAAGCTTAGTGGGGATTGCCACCAAAAGCTGACAGCTGGCGCTGCGAACATTTCTTTTTTATTTATTAGCGCACTGTCATTTAAATACAATTGAAAGAGAAAACCTAGAGCACCGAAGTGTAAATATTTTGACATAGAATGAGTTAGTATAGAGCCCCAGCGTTTCCGTGAGCAACACTGTGCCTACGATTACATCGGAATATAGTTATAAGTGAAACAGGTTGTAGTCAGAAACAGAATGAAAAAAGCGGAAGAGAGCTCAGTCAGTTGTTTTGTCCCGCCTCCAGCGCGAGTTCCCACACGTTCGGTAACACACTGTCGCCGTCTCATGAATTGCGAGCGCGCACGAGTAACCAAAGCACGTAGGAAGACAACAAACGCATGCGGCGGACCGGGCTTCTGAGACCCCCTGCCATTATCATCCCATCTCTGACTAGAGGGTCAATCAGGCACGTCCCCACGGGGTTACCCTGGGGGCCCGAGTACCCCCCAAAATAAAAATTGGCTGCCCCCCCCCCCTCCCCCCTCAATGAGTAAGGAAAGAGAGACCGCATAAAAGCGGCACACTCCTACAGACTGATCTTGTCCTTCCCGACGGTGCCCCAAGGGTGACGCCCGTAGCCGGCAAGGGCAGGGTATGTAGCAGGTGCGCTTTTCCAGTCATCGGGCAGTCGGTGCCGAAGCGCAACGTACACAAACCAAACGTTACGGAATCCAGTCCCCCCATAAGTCTCCCCCGCCGCAATAAACGGACACCAAGAACGAGCGGCACAGTAGTGAAACCACGGGATGCCCCCACTATCTGCGAACTTAAACAAAAGTTTTAGAACACATTCCTCCTCAACACCTTCAACAGATTCCCAAATTATGAGAACCAAGTTGCTTACCCGACGCTTTCCAACACGGGCTTGAGCCGAAAGTGTCCCCAATCCGGGAGTCATGAAGGTCATAAATGCACCGAGTAATTGTTTCGCCCGAATCTTAAGGCTCGTTCACACTCTTGCAACCGAGTACGACCGAGAGAGACAAGACCGGTTTTTAATCCTCTTGCGACGTCTTAGGACTGGGCGCGCTGCTGCGGAGCTGGTCCTAAGACGTCGTAAGAGGATTAAAAACCGGTCTTGTCCCTCTCGGTCGTACTCGGTTGCAAGAGTGTGAACGAGCCTTAACACTGGTGTCGAGCCAGTATACCGCCATGATAGACTCCAGCAGCAGGCCGTCCCTTAGGAAGGCGTTGCGATGCTCTACATTAATCGTTTCTTGGCTTCCTTTCCTCTGGAGACTATAGGCCGGCTTTTGTGACACTCCTCTTCGTTTGTAGTTGGATGCAATCAAGTCTGTCTGGCTGTGTTTTTCTCGCTCTATGTGACAGCATCCTCCTCCGCTCTGTTTCTTTCTCGGGCTTGTCGGAACTGCTTCATCACTTTCTCTTAGCTATCGATCTCACTGCTAAAAACAAATATCGCCGCATGTCGCAGAGTTTCATCGCGTGTGCGAACAATCTGCGCTCTGCCGAATGCGTCACGAGGCGCCAGCTAAGTACTTCTTTAAATACCACCTCGAAACGGCGCACGAAGACGGGGCCAGCCACAGCTCCAGGCCTCCGCAAACGAAGAGAGTCATCACTGAAGTTCACACACTTTTTCTCAAAAATGCGAATGTGTTGAATAACAGAGGATTCATTTGTCGAACAGAGGCATTCGGAATGCGTAAAAAGTAAACTCGACTTGCCTGACAAATGACATGTGCAGTTGTAAAAAATACAATTACAATGCGTCATACTGGATTGTTAAATACCGTTTACTTAGGCGCTACTCCAAAAGCCTCTCTCTCTCTCTCTCTCTCTCTCTCTTCTTCCCCCCCCCCCCCGCCCCCCGGGCAGCCAAAATTTAGGGTATTTTTTGAACGACGTGGGCACCCCCCGAAATAAAATCCGTGCCTTTGGAGTAATTTGAAGTAATCAAACAACTTGGCAATCGATGACTTTTCTTAATACTGTAATCATTTGAGTACATCTATTAGAAAGTAATCACAGTAGTAAGGCAATTGCATTTGGAAGTACTAAAATTACTCGTAAGAGTTACTATTTTTCTCTTCTTTTTTTCTTTTTTTTTTTTTAATGCCGCCCTTTGTTTCCAAAAGTTTCGTACGAAGGAATCCTCGAACGAGGTCTCCGACCGGAGGACGTTCAACGAAATTCGTGGATTAAGAAGGTAAGTAGTTTATAATTCGGTGACGCTAATCGAATGGACAGTACGAAACACCCGCTGTTAAACAGATAAAAAAAATGTGTCGTTTTGAAAATCTGAAGTAACCGGAAAAGTAACAACCTCGTTTTAAGGCAACAGCCGATTACTTTTCTTCTCAAGTAGTCGGGTAATCTAATTGAATACCTTTTAACCAAAGAGTAATTGTAACTTGAATCAATTACGTGTTTTTTTGTTGTTTTTTTTTCAAGTAACGTACGTACACGATTGTTGAATAGTCACACCGGTTTAGTATAAACAAAGAACTGCAATTAATAACATTGTTCAATACTATTTCGTTAACACTTTCACCGATTTAACCGCCAGAACAGCTTCGAGACACGAATTTTGGTAGCGCTAACAAGTTATATTCTCAATGCGCAGTTTTCTTGGGGAGGAGGGGGGGGGGGGGGGGGGGCAGGTGCTACTCTGTCTTTGCGCTGTTTTGTCGCATAGTATACCCGAAATCCTCGACATACACTTCCTCTCTGCTGGTGTTCGGGAAACAATAAAAAATAAAGCTCCTATATGTCTTTTGAAATTGTCTATATAATTGGTCTTTGTTCGTTTACCATAACCGATCAATCCGATCACGCCCATCGAACGAACAGTGATCCTGCACTTTTTCACCAAAGACTATAGGGGCGCCGTGACTATGCACTTTTAACACTGCTTGATCGGCACCGTCGGATGGTAGCGCTGGCTGCAGCTCAAAACGGAGTAAAGTTACGCTCGCACTATTTCCTCTCTCCTCCCCATTACGAGCTCCCCTTTCAGCGTCTCTTCTGTCCCCAGAACCGTTCGTCCCTGTTCCGTCGCTCGGTGTCAGCATCCAATCCACGGCGGCGATCGTCTTCCCCCTCCCTCGGCTGATTAATGGACCTTCGTGGCGGCAGTCTTTTTCCCCAATTCGTTCCTTCGCGGTACGACGCGGGAACCCAACGACCGCCACCCAAGCTGAGAAATGGGGACAGATCCTAGGGATATGCCGCCGATGAGGACATTCCCCGGAGATGCCGCCGTCGGTTTGTGTGCGTGCGTATGCATGCCTGGCTGTGTGGGTATATGCTCGTGTGAGTGTGTGCCCACGGCCGCTGGATCTTCTTTCGCGCGCGCGAAAGAGAAGATCCAGCGGCCGTGGTGTGCCTCTATGGGTGCGCGTGTGTGTGTATGGCTGTCAGGCACGTAGCCAGGATTTTGTTTCGTGGGGGGGGGGGGGGGGGGGGGGCCGCCCATGACAAAATGCTGTATGAGGGGGAGGGGGGAGAGGAGGTCCCAGCAAAATGGAAGATTTCGGGGGGGGGGGGGGGGGGGGCCGGGCCCCATGGGCCCCCCCTGGATACGTGCCTGATGGCTGTATGGATGTCGCCGTCGGTACGCCTTTGTGTGTGCATGGGTACGTACACGTGTGTGCGTGCGTGTGTGCCCCTGTGTGCGCCCGTGTGCGTGTGACTGTCCGTGTGCATCTGTGTGGCTAATTGCGTGGGCGTGTGTGTGTGTGTGTGTGGCTGTGGACGTCGCCGTCGGTGTGTGTTTGTGTGTGTATGGGTGCGTGCGTGTGCGTGCGTATATGCGCGAGTGTGCGTGCATGTTTGTGCGTGCGTGCGTGCGTGGCACATGTGGCGTCCCAGCGTCTCTACTGTGATTCCCCGCTAAATTTAGCGGAAAGTTTTCCCCGCTACGTTTAGCAGGCCACCACGTACGTACACGGAACACACACGGGACCTGCTGCGAAACCTCGCAAAGCAGGCTAGGGCTATCGTCGCAAAAACTACGTCTTAACTTCTTGCTTTTTTTCTTTTTTATGTAGTACAGCAGGTTTTTGTGAAATCGAGCAATTGCGGAAGTCATTAAAACGTGAGAAGCTTACTAGAGCAACACAAAAAAAACAAAAAAAATTATATATACATACTGAAGAAGAAATATTGAAAAAAGGAAACAAAGCAAAAGCGACAACAAAAAAAAAAGAGAAGGGGTGTTTGGAAAGAGTCGTGGTAAATTGAGAGAACTTGGCGAAGTTCTACAACATAAAGGAAAGAACGAAGTGTAAAATAAAGGAAAAAAGAAATCTTGAAAAGTGGATAAAAAAAATGAAGTGAACAGCTTATGGGGGATAGGTATATAGCTCAATACGGCGGACCGACTCCTTTATTAAACAAATATACATATGTTAAGCACAAAAAAAAATGTTTATTTTAACTTATCGTTTGTTTTAAGATCAGGGACCAGCATATAAAAAAAACAAAAGTATAAAATATATAAAGAAAATTTAAAAAGCTCCGTTCTGAGTTGAAGCACCACTGCAGCCTCTAATCTACATGTCAAACCCAACTACCAACATAAAGAGTAAAAATTATACATAAGCTTGAAATGTTAGCGACCGGTAGTTAGTGGAAAGTACCACCGCACGTACGTGGAAGAAAGGCGCCGACCCGACCTGGCTATTAAACCTTGCGCGGTGCCGAAATAAATAGTATACAATAACTTCATTATCCTTTCTAAAATAATTTAAACATAATAACATTGAAAAAGAATGATCGAATGACTTGCACAGTCCCATCCATTGGGAATCAACTGATCCTGCTCCGGACTTCCGGTAATCTATTAAGAGAACGACGCTAAAGGTATTATTAGCCTCATGAAGCGGCAGTAATGGCAGTACCCGTTTCCAATAATACGGCTAAAGCTCATTCGATCTCTGCCATTATTAATCGCCTTAAAATGCAGCGGCAAATGCAACTGGGTCCTCGCACGTACGAAGAAAAGAAAAGATTTAATTCGGGGACTTTCCAAACCAGGTTAAAGACCGGCGACCAGTTCGCGCTTTCCACTTTTTCCTCCCTTCCTCCTCTCCCCCTTTTACCCTGTCTACCGTTGCCTGTTTCCTCCTCCCCCATGGTGAGGAGGACCTTCTGTCTTGCAGAATCTCGAGTCTGGTCGTCGGCCTTTAAGGACTTATACTGTGCCGCCGCTTTATCAACGCAAACGAAAGCCTCGCATATGCCGCGCAGTAAGCAGGCTTTTCTTTATAGAAAGCGAAATCAAAGCCGGAGATTTATTTTTCGTTTAATTAAGTAATTAAGTTACTTCGCGAATTCCAGGAGTGTGAGCTGACTAACTGGAAGTATTTAGGTTGCTCTAATTAGCCGCAATTACATTAGCGAAACTTTTCAAGTTATCAGTGAAAATTCGGTAACTGTAGCTGTAGCTCGGCTATATTTACGGAGTAACTCGTAACTTAGAACAAGCAAAGTTAGTTTATTATTATTATTATTATTATTATTATTATTATTATTATTATTATTATTATTATTATTGTTATTATTATTATTATAAAAATGAACAAATTTCCAGTTGTGTAATATCGAGGTCAGTGCTCCGTCGCTGCTTCAAACTTTGTCGTTGGAAGAGTGTCCGGAAACTGAAACGCCATTCATTAAAAATCACAGCGTGCTTCGACCTATGAGAAATGTAACAGTATATAATTACTTTGGTTGAGCCCCGGTTGCCGAAAAAAGATCGTCCTTACAAGAACGTAAATGTGCTTCTAATTCAATTAATTACAACTAGACCGACTGCACTACTGCAACTGGAATTTCAGTATTCTTTTTAATTAAAACTTATACACGTTCCGTAAAGTTTTATTAGCGAATGGCATCGGGAAGATTTATCAAAAATAGATGTCGAAGGTCTCTTTTTACTCATCTATAAGATCTGTTTTTTTATATAAAGTTATTGGAAGATGAAAAAAGAGGGGAAAAGAAATAAAAGTGATGAAAAACACTTTAATATACACAAGCGATATATAGCAGCAGACGGAGGGCGTGGCTTTCGCGCTTATCGCTTCGTGATTGGTTCTCCGACGTTCTCATCCGCAAATGCCGCAACCTGATTGGCTGCGGAGCGATAATGAGATTCACGCAACTTTCCACGCCCCGCGTTCCTTAAAGGGATACTGAACCAAGGAACTTAGTGTCCATAATAAGTGGCGCACGTTCTTTCCACGAGCCAGTAGCCGCCGGTATGCGCGAGCAAACGCAACGAAAATGACGTCAAAGACCTTGATTCGCGCTTAAGAGGACAGTGAAATGTATGGGCTTCGGGCCATAGGAGAATAACGACAGGCTTTTCATCTCTACAAGTGAAAGCTACGTGCTTGTTAGACCAATTAATCTCTTACCTTTTACACCAGACACCACTGTGTAGATGAAAAGCCTGTCTTAATTCTCCTTTGGCCCGAAGCCCATGCATTTCATGGAGGTCTTTGACGTCATTTTCGTTGCGTGTGCTCGCGCACACCGGCGGCTGCTGGCTCGTGGAAAGAAAGTGCGCCACTTATTATGGACACTAAGTTCCTTGGTTCAGTATCCCTTTAAACTTTCTGGCTATGGATACTCACTGCAGCTACTTCGCGGCGTTATTTCCGCGCAGAGTTAGACATATATCATGATGTGGCACACACTTTTAGACGACTTCCCTAAAAATACGTACAGCCTATTTTCTTTACCAGTTATTAATGCACATTGAATGTATTAAATCATTCGTGCTTTTTCATGCTCCTTTACCCAGTTGTACAAAAATTGAAAGCCAAAGAAAAAACTGCATTATGAGGTATGCTGCGTTACGAAGTGACACTGAACAAACACGTAAACTATAAGGTTACAAAAGACGACATGGCAGACAGAAAAGAACACGCGCGTACTACATAGGTGAGAGCGCAGTCATTTTATGTTACGTGTTCGTGTTCTATTCTGACCACCATATCGTATTCTGTAACTTTAACAGTTTATGAGTTTGTTCGGTTTATAACTTCGCAGCGCAGCATCCCTCATGCTTTCAAACCAACTAAGCAAAATACAAGCATGGTTGTAGAAACAAAAACAAGAAAATAGCCCTCGTATATTGTTTTAACATAAAACCTGCAAACGAGACACCGTCCAAAAAAAAAAATGCAGCAACCTTTATCTCTAAAGTTCTATTGAGGAGGAGGTCGAGCATTCTTGAGGTACGCTTCAGCTGTGGAAACAAACCGTATTTCATTGCTTTTTTTTTATCCGAGAAATCGCGAATATGACGATTCGAAGGCCGTCCCTCGTGCGACTAAAGCACTGGCATAGCCTCCTCTATACTCACAAAGCCTGGCAGTTCGACGAAGGAGTCATTGAGTGCCCGGTCGCAGATTTGGAGAGCGAGGATCTGGTAGCACAGAGCATCAAAGAGCAATTTCTCGGGGAACCTGGAGGTCAGCGCACAGCTTCTGCAGCGGCGAGGACCCGAAACACACGCGTTCGCTCATGGCCTCCGAACCGCGCGCGCTTCGGGACCTCGGAGGTCATGGTTCGCTCGGGAGAAATGTGTTTCGGCGTCTCGCCGCAGCGGGGCGCCAGTCACGTGGCTCTCCTCTCATCCGTTGTCTGCCGCGCTCCACCTTTTCGATTTCGGCGGCCGCTTCTCGTGGCGATCTGCCAGGCTTTGTTAGTATATAGGAGGTTATGGCACTGGTCAGAGGGAAACGCTCCTGCCCGGACCGTGCTAGGCGAGGATCAATTTCTTTGTCATGCTGTGTTAGTAAACACCAGGCTGCGAGGGACAACAAGCTGGATAAAGCGCCCCCTATAGTTCGATCTCCTGCCCAATAATCCATGGTACGCAGTATATTAAGAGCAATCTTTTTAGATCTGTTTAGAAGACACTGCAGGTCGTTCCGGGTAGTTTTGCAAAGCGAAGAACATACTGTTTCTAAATTAACCTCACGTGATCTGGCGTCGTGCGACGCCACGTTGGAGGATCGTGTTGTCTCGCGACGTCACGTCTCACGTGCCTGTGTAACGCGACGTTACGTTACAGATCGGAAGGGCATTGCTGATGTTCACCACAGCGTGGTGCCACTTAAAGACAGCAGCTTAGCAGTCGTGCTGCACTTATTGAACAAGTATCGTTAAAACCCTTCAAGTCAGATCGCTTTGCACGCCACATTCACAACATTAAATCAGCACTTTTTTTACTGCGTGAAAGTTGTACACTTAAGACATAGTTTTATACTCTTGTTCATACCCAATTAAAAAAAAAAAAACTGCCCCAGTGGCAGATCAAACGAGGCGAAGGGTTTGAAACGCTCTCGGCGCACCCAGAAAACCCGTAACCTTCGAAATTGAGGAACCAGCTTTTTCAAGCAAAAGAATTTACAAGAACCGGCCTCGAAGGTTTAAGAAACCGTCTTTCACCGGCGAGACCATTACCAGAAGTCATTAAGGCAGCGGCCCGTTTAAAGCCCAGTCAGGCTCCTACACTTCATCTTCCAAGCTTTTTCGCCCTCGGGGTCTTTGGTTTGTTGGTTTATTTTTATTTTTTTTATTCTGAAACTTCACCCGAAGCTTTGAACCGTTAACGAAAAACATGTGTATCCGCTGACATTAACTATATACGGTACTGCTCTTGAGTTGTGTTAGTGGTTGTTATTTTTGAGCGAGACGCAATTACTTTTTTTACTTTGCGCCTCAAGCGTGCTGGCTTCTCTGCATGGCAACTTTCGAAGCCTTACGGAGGCATACGCATCTTTTTTACGCTTGCTCACAGCTTAAAGGGGTCCTCTAACGACCTTTGAGCTTCTGACTTATTTATGATATTACCTCATAAGTGGTTCTGGCTATTCGAGCAATAGTTAGTAGCCACGAACAATTCGCGCATCCTATTTTAATTCTATCAGGCAAAAACAGCTCAACGTCCGGTGGCGACACAGTGCGTTGAAAACGCGCGACCAGTGCCATGATCGGTAACAATTTTGTGACTGGCAGTAGGCGAGACCCATCAGA
Source organism: Ixodes persulcatus (assembly GCA_013358835.2). Classification (NCBI taxonomy): domain Eukaryota; kingdom Metazoa; phylum Arthropoda; class Arachnida; order Ixodida; family Ixodidae; genus Ixodes; species Ixodes persulcatus. The sequence goes on along the minus strand of JABSTQ010010649.1, from coordinate 907,081 downwards.
AGTTTCTTTGTGCAAGCTAAATAAAGCGTATCGCTTCGTAAACGATGGGTATTCTTTCAATATAGCGTGTTATTGAGTGAAAAAGATGAAAAATATAAACAAATGATCATTTCGAATGTGCAGGAATAAGAGAAACAAAACCAGAGCCGTTTGTACTGAGAGTTGGCATTTTTAGGGAAAATTTGAAGACCTGGCAACTACAGCAGCGTAGTCCCACAACCGGAGGATAACTACTTACGGCCGCCATTTTGGGGCTCTGACTCATAGGAATTCTATGCGATTCCTCAGGAATAAAAAGGAGAAAGAAGCTCTTTTGACAGAATGCGCCGCCAGACAGGGACAGAGTAAGGGCCGGTTCTCACATGAAGCGAAGCGCTGATGTAGCGCTCCTCACGTGCCGTCAGCTACTTATCGCCTGCCACGAGCAACAGTTTTGGCGGTGCGATACAAAGCTGGTGAACGCTCCGGTCAGCACGCGCTTAGCGCGAGGTTAGCGCTATGCTTGTAGCGCTCCGCTGCATGTGTGAACAGGGAGACAACACTACTTTCAACTAGATGTTTATTGAAACAACACACACTATATATACACCCACAGTCGGGCTTCCCAAGCAGGAATTCAAATTCCTTGTCTGTTAGATGGACTGTCGGGGCACTTATGCATCTGTCATCCCACTGCAATCTAATGTTGAATGACTCGTACAGTTCTCTCGAGATTTTGCTTCTTAGCTTTCCAGATTTTTTTTTTTTTTTTTTTTCACGATTCCGGGGAGCATGGGCATCTGTCGCAGTGAATAGCTAAATGGACCTCTTGGCGAATATGTGCTGCCACCTAGACACGCGAATCGGTTCGAGACTAGGTGACTGGAAAACAACGCGCGCACAAGGCCTCTCCCACCCGTTCCACACCCAAAACGTCAGCTACATCCTGTTCACCCATTGAGGCGATGTGACCTAGATACGGCTCCCCCAAGCTCGCCTTTGTCCCCATCGTGCGTAATCTTCCGCCCCGAGGTCGACACAACGAAACCGCTCAAAGGCGAGAAATGCAAGATGGCGGATTGTTTGGAACTAGATACTCTCGAACCCAGGCGCATGAAATACTCCGCGCATGCGCACCGCGTATTTCTACAAAAGGTCCATTGCCCGAGGGGGAATTCTTTACAGATAGCGCGTGCTCTCTTGCCCTTTCATTAACGCATCTGCCCGTTTGGCCCACGTACCCTTTTCCGCATGTCATTGGAATTTCGTATACGACCGAAGATGCGCATTCCACGAATTTCCTATACTTCGTCTCATCCTACGATGGACTAAAGGCCAAAGCTACGGGCCGCCAGGTCCAAGCACGTTCCACGCTAAACTATGACATGCTTAACATTGATTAAGGAGGGACGAATAATGCGCCTAACCAAAATGCGCTGCATCATTTCTACGCCTTCGACACTGCAAAAAGCCTGTATGTCGTAGCTTTCTTTGCAATGTAAAATTGATGAGTCACTCAGTAACGTTCATCGAAGCGAAATACCAGGCAATTTCTAAGTGGCTCGTGATTCGATCCGGTGGCTCGTAGCTTTTGCCTTTAGTCCATCGTAGGGTGAGACGAAGTATAGAGTGTTTCTTTTTGCAAACATCACCTCCGTCTTTTTTGTTGCTAATTTTCTGGCACAAGCTGGACAGCTTTTTCAGGGCCGAAAACAGAACCGGCAAATCAAGCTGAAAAAAGTGGCGGCACATTTTGATTTGCCGGTTCTGTTTTCGACCCCGGAAAAGCTGTCCAGCTTTCCGGGAATCGGCGTGTTAAGCTAGTCTTATTTCAGCGATTTGAATCTGCTGTGGGGGTGCTGTTCTCGGCGTTTAGTGCGGTGCCTAGCTCCGTGTTTGTGTGTTAGTGTGCACAACGGCCGTGCGCTCGATTGGGCGAGTCTGCAAGTGGACGACTCTTACGCGCTACCTTGAGAAGCTTCGTAGGCCTAACGAGTCGGACGCAATTTCGCGGGGTGCCAGCGAAAGCTCGAAGCTCGATGACGAACCCAAGGTAGAATTCATTAGAATTCAGGACGACCTCGTGTATGAGCTATGTGTGATCATAGTCGTATCTCGGCGACAGCCCGTCCCGCGCAAAACAACAAATGCCAAATGTAGAAGCCGGTGTGCAATAAGAACAAAGCTAAAGTCCGGAAAGTTCATGCGGAGTGCGCTACGATTTCGAACGCGTAGACGGCGTAATTTAGAGATCGTCCGCACCCTTCGACCTTATACGTAAATCAACGTGGAAGGCTGCTGTGAAACGGTGCAGCCGCCCGCCCCGAATCGCTGCTTTGATACCACCGCGCTGGATTCTATGATATCGCTCTACGCCGGCGCGCGTTGGGTTCACCGACGCCGAAGTATAAAGAGCCCAGGTGTATCCGTAACGCCGATCGCGTTGGGGGGGGGGGGGGGGGGGGGGGGGGGGTGGCTGAACTTACGACGATGAAAAGGGGTTTTAGCGACGAGGCAGCGATGCGAACACGTCCTCGGGGCGGCAGCCATGAGCTTCCCACGGGGCCAGATGGCCAATTCCCGAGAAAACATTTTTTCTCTATGTTCCTACGTTCGATGAGGTCCGTTTTTGCGCAAATTTCAAACCACTTCAGAAATCATTGTAGGGCCCCTTTAATGGTGCCCTGATCAGGTTTCTGAGAGCGCCTAAATAGTGCGATAAATCAATCTGCTGGCTCTAAGCATCCTAGAAATGCCCGAATCATGACGATACGCGGCCGATTTTCCCATTAAAAATGCAATCAAAGATCGCAACACACCGAAGTCATCTCCGGCGATGGAAGGAGCATGTTCCGAAACCAGGGCCGCTGTTAGCCAATTAGCGGCGAGATGTTTTGGTGGCGCCCTCCTGTGGTTCCCCCTTGTGACGTCATTACCTTGCAAACAACAAGTTCGATGGTGTTTGTAAATAGCATGGTGGAAGCTTGAAATCATTGCGCTCTCCATGGAACACTGCCAACACCGTCAAAATTAAAGTTCTTTCATTCCTCTTATTTCCGTCGATGATAAATCCCCTTTCCGACGTCATAGTCAGCGTTCGGCCAATCCTGGAAGGCCGACCGCAGCGACGCTTTCGGTCGCGCACGGGGCTAATAGCGAGCGAAGGATATTCGCGCCCCCCACCGGTGGAACCGCGGAGTGATATCTCGAATGCGCGCGGCTCGTTGCCCATACAGCCCGGACTACGTTTCAACCACGTTTGAACTCAGTGAGCGCGCGCTCGAGAGCTGACGACCAAACACATCACTCCGGCGGGGAAAAAAAAAAAAAAAATGTGTTCGTTGTTTTTTTGACGTTTATTGCACTAATGTGTTCCCTGTCCGCGAAAAAAACTTATTTGACCACTCTTTTTTCCTCCTATCGTCTACAAAAGCACGCACATTTTGTAATAACAGCGTGTACAATCTCAACGAAATGTCGCCTTTCCATTGGTCACATGTCGTTCTGGCCGCCGGAACAGTGCCCCTCCCATCGCAGCAGATGATCTAGCTCGGTGTGTTCTATTTTTATGGATTTCTAGAATGCTTAGAGCCCGCGGAGTGAGTTGTCGCCATATTTAGGCGATTTCAGAAAAATCTTCAGGCCACCTTTAAGGAACGCAGGGAGTCTACTTTATTAGCGCTCTACAGCCAATGATATTGTGAAGTGGTACGTACGTCCAATAACTAGTCAAGAAGTAGGAATCGTGGTCATTATAAGCCACGGCCTCGTTAATTACGTTGTCGGCGACTAAAGTAAGCTTAAAGGGGCCATGAAACGAATTTTGGGTTGGGATTAATTATTTTAAATTGGGACTTTACTAATCGCATATCGTTTAGTTGGCCAAAGGAAAGAGGTTAGAAAGTCAAAAGCCTGCTTTTCGGTACGAACATTTGAAAATATAGCGGACTATTTTGTACCTTCTTGCCTTCAAAAGCTCTCCGCCTTTTCACTATGATACATCCGCGGTTCCAAAAGCGCGTCACCGGCGCCAAACTGACGTCAGCAGAGCCCAGCTCACGCATTGGACACGAGAACTGCGTCACTCGGACGTATGCGCTCGTCAACATTCAATCCGGCGAAAAATATTTGGATTCGCGTTCGTGACCAATGAGTGCCCTGACGGAACTTATTGTCACTGGGGAATGACAAGTTCTATGGTGTGCATAAAAAGCACGGTGGAAGCTAAGAGTCATCGCGCCGGTGCCGAAGGAATGTCACGACCACGTGATTTCATAATTCGGATTTGAGTTGAGGATTAAAGCTAAGGAGGAAGAAGTAGGAAAATCGTTTCATGACCCATTTAAGTATGCAGTTCGCTGCAATAACACCGTCGCCTAATAAAGAGTAGCGATGGCCAGTCAAAACGACCGCGAAAATGTTCAAATACCTTGCTTTAAAACTTCCCGTATTATAGGGAAAGATATACAATATATACTCAAAATAAAACACGAATGGACAAAAAAAATTATTTGTATCCGCCATATTTATTTCTACTAAATTCGGATCAACCTTGCAAAATTTGAGAATTCATTCTGTTAAACTGACAATTTAGAATAACCTTTTTTTTTACGTACACTTGAATAATGGAATTAGCTGCCCTGTAATATTGTCTCAATGCTTTCTAATTAAAATATTGTTAAATAAAAGTTCTTAATGATTTATTTCTTACGTTATTACTTTTCCCCTTAATAGTAACGTTTATTAGTTAATATATATTTGCATGTATTGGCCTGTATTGATATATGCATTCTTCGTATAAATATCCACATTTGTATATTTGTGCCTTTGCCACTTTCCTGCATTAATGCAAAACGCATTCCCGGCACTGCAGGTTAAACTAAATCGTAAAAATAGTTTTAAAAAAAATACCTTTTGCGACAGGCAGCATCTGAAGGTTAGAAAAGTACCCTGACGCATGAAGTCAGGTCGGCCCAGATGGATCGCCTATCGTTCAAATGCAGCAAAAAAACCACAACCCATATTACCAATGACTCACCTCTCCACCTCATGCAATTCACTGTTCACCTCAGGATCGATATTAATCAGTCGAGGTCCGAGCGAGTGATCGAACTTGTTAATAGATCGCGCTCAACGATGAGCGAATGGCCCGCGTCCCTCCATAAGCGAAAGTATATCCGGACGACCGGAAGTTATATGTCCGTGCACGAACTCCTTGTATGTTTGTTTGTGTTTTTCCTTCGTTGTTATTCTGAGTAAAAATCGATAACCGGGAGAGGTGTTCTCCTCCACTACGGTGCAAATCGCTAACCACCCTACTGAAAAAAAAAAAAAAAAGACATGCACGCATACGACTCATATTTTATCATATCGTCCGAAAGACCAGTATGAAGAAAAACTTGAAACTTGAGTAGTTTCAGTCGAGGGATTTACACTTTTAAGTTGTTCAAAACACTCTGCCTTATTTCATACACGCATTATACACATAAAATACACTGAAATAATGTCGGTGCTGTGCGCCACATCTACTTAATTGAAATATTGCTAATTATGAAAGCACTAAAAGCAGGAATAAAATAAAAAGGACAACTCCGTTTATGTGTCCTCTAACAGGTAAATATAGTAGAAAGCCATAGTGAAACGTGAAATTGACCCACATGCGTTCTTCATTGAGAAACATCGGTTATTATATGCCATATGGGTTCTTCCATATGACGCATAATAACCAATATTTCCATAGTATGTATCATATATGCATGGTTCCACCAAATGGTATCATAGGATATCCGTCATATAAATGTATGCATATTTTTTTTTTTTTGTTTTCGTTTATGGGGCGGTTTTATGCAGGTTGAAGAGGATGAACTTAACTAAAACGTTTGGATGGTATTTCAGTCTGTTAAGGGCCCCTCTTTCCTCCAGGGCGATACACGACAGAAATAAGTCTCGCAGAATAGGTCCTTTTCCAAAAGAGCACACCACCTACTAGCTGCTGCGCCAATTACACCAGTTCGCCATTGTTTCATCACACACTCTAGGCATGCATTGGGCACCAGTGCTACGTCAGCACTCGGCGAGGACTCGGGAGCCAATCAAGAGTCTCGTGCCCAAGAAATGGCGACCGCCAATAATGCTTGACGGGTTTTTGTAAAAAAAAAAAAAAATGCATTGTTAATGACACCTGTGTTGCAACATTTCTTTTATTCCTATTTCTTTTTACGATTGTGCTTCACAAACTGACTGCGGCATAACAGGTTTAACAAATAAGCGATGCTGCTGATTGTAACGGTCGCCAAACAGCTCACTTCTTTGTTTTTTTGTTGTTTTTTTTCGGCATACGAGAGAAGAAGAAAAAAAGTATTGTTTCTCGCGTTAGCGGAACGAGGCCCCTACCCGTCCAACTCAATATGGTTTTAAAATATAATTTTCGTCCGACATTCCTGAAAACAACACAGCTGCCGTCTACTTCCTGCAGCTGACACAGTGAGGTTGACAAAAGAGTTGCGGTATATACGCACTTCCTTTTTGAACAGTGAGGCGATTGAGTCACCTTGAGTCACCGGCCTCCTCATAAACATGTTAGAAATGTTAGATTGAGTCACCTCCTCATAAACATGTTAGAAAAACGTAACAGCACCTTTCAGACTCCAGGGCCGACTTCCTAGAACAGGGGTCTTAGCATAGGCTGTGTGTGAAAGAAAGCCTACCAAGCCTGGGGCGCGCGAGTGTCTTGAGACGCGGTTCGAGTCCCCTTCAGCTCGAGCGCTGGCTTTGGCAGTGCTTTCCTTCCCCGGTCTCAGCTGAGACGCCGCTTCTAGCAGGCCGGCCCAGGTCTTCGAAATAAAGCATAAACTCAAAACACAAAAAATACTAAAAAAAAAACGCAAACGTCGCTAACATCGTACGCGTCAAGAGGCGGTGTCTTGACTTCAAATGCTATTTTCTGAAGTGCGTTCTTTGCAACAGTGCCGACGCCAAAAAAGAAATAAAAAATAGGGGGGATGTGCAAGAAATGGGCTTCGAAACCCATTCAACATTAGCCGATAAAAATGCCGAGGGACGAAAGACGCGAAATGCCGACAAAATTTCGACAACTATACGCACTGGCGGAAGTTGAAGACGAGCTGATGCCACGCTGGCACAGGAGGGAAGCAAACACTAAGTAATATAACGAAGTTTTTTTATATGGTGTATACATTTTGCATTTATTTCCTGGAATTTTAAAGAAACTACCTCTATATAATACTTGATTGTTTAAAAAAAACTGACTTTTTTTTTTGTTTAGAAACTGAGCAACCCTTTTCAAAGGTCGCAAACTTGGCCGAATTTTCGCTAAAGTTACGAAGGTTCTGCGAACCAATCAAACCTCGATCAGGTTCATCAAAAGTTCACGTCTTGCCTAATAATAAACCACGCCCTGATTTTCTCTTTTTTTAAATGCGAAAGCATTAATTGTTTTATATAGCACAGCCGGCGTTGCCTGTGACCCCGAGAAACGAGGGACTAAATCACGGAAGTTCAAAAAATGGCCGCGACGCGTCATAGTTCCAAGGAACGCCGCCCCACAGAGAAGCCCCCTCCTCTGGCGCTGCGAACCGCGCGCCAGTACAAGAGAGAGGATGAGAGCGAGAGAGAGAGAGAGAGAGACAGTACGTGCGGCCTCCGCGTCAGGCGTGGCCGGACCTGGGAGGGGGAAATATTTGCTCCGTCTGCTAGGCGCAACGCCGCACTCCCAGCCAGTTTCTGCTCCTCTCAGCGCCGAGGGACATCGCGGCACCTGAGGCATCTTTATATATCGTTGGCGGCCGCAACCTCGGCAGTGGCGAACCGTAGCCGCCCACGCCAGCACTCAGCGGCATTCAATTGGGCATGAATGCTTTCGCATTCACAACTCATAAGAAGTGCTTATTTTTAAGCTGTACTACAGTTACGAACAGCTTAAGGGGCTTATTATCTTCACGCTTTTTGCTCCGTCATTCGTTTGTTTTTTTTTTTCTTTATTTTTTTATCGACAGATGGCGCAATTTTAATGAATACAGAGCGATAACGACACGCTCGAAAGTTGTCACACCCCAAGTTTCTTTAAGCCGCATTCACACCGCCCCTAGAGCGTGCGAAAGATACGTTGTCTTCGCTGTTCTAATTATCCGAGGACCCGCCTCACGCATGTTTGCCTCGTACATATGTCTGAACATGTCCGCGGACAGTTTGTGAACGACCGATGTGCGCCGATCGTCGTGCGAGGAAGAAAGACGCCTTTGACGCTGTCCGCAGACTGTCTTTTTGTACGATGAATTAGCGGCGGGATCGCGGCTCTCGTGTCGTCGGCGACTAGACGGTACCGAGAGGAGTAGAGTGACATGATTTCCCTCCGGGAAATGGGCGGGAAAGCTTCTCCGTCAGAGCTTGCATTGCAACGAACCGTAACTCGACTTCCCTCCCCGGGGGGCCCACGGTCAGGATTCGCTGCAATGCGAGATTCCCTCCACACGCAACAATCGGACGGACGCCGACGATATAAAAAAATATATCGCCGGAACGGTGTCACGTACGTCTGCAGACGAGAATCCCAACACGCGTAAATTGACCCCACAGACCGGCACACACGGAAGGACAAGAAAGAGCTGGAACGAAAGATGGAACAACGAACCAAAAAGACAACGAACAACAACAACAACAAAAGGAGACCAACGTTAGAAGACAGAGACCATAGCCTCTTTCACCTCACGATGGACCGTTCTGGACGCCACGTGCCATCCGAGCCAATCCAATGCCGTGCTAGTGTCACAGCTTAGATGGAAAAAGGATATCATAAAACGATTTTACAACGAAGAAAAAAAAATTAGAGCTATATTTACGGCGCTATACGAATTCGTAGTTGGCGCCCGCCGGAGCCGCAGAAAAGTGGCTCTTATTTATCACGTGACGGGCCCATATTTGTCACGTGGTGCTCGCGCTCTTTCGGAAGCTTCCTATGGCCTCTAAAAGTAACTTATTCATCTTTGTTTGAAGTATAACAAAAAACTAAGATTAATAAGTAACGTTTAGAGCCCAAAAGAAACTCCTGAAAAAGCGCAAGCAGACGTGATCGACCTGTGCGCCGGTCAGATGACGGTGGCGGCGCCCCGAACCAGACGAACTTGTGCGGCGGCGGCGACGGCAGCGTGGAGAAACGCGTTGAAGCGGCGTTCGCACAACGCTCAGCGTGCGGCGGCGGCGTGGCTTTACCATAGAGTTATTACAATAAACGCTAGAGGCTCAGCTGGCGCTAGTGTCTACGGGACTTCCGGTTGCAAATTGAAGCAGACAGCATGCAGTCTACTTTTCCAGTCTTCCTGTGTATTCCTATGGGAAAACGCGCGTGAATTTTGTCTCTTCGCCGGAAAATAACACGAATAACTTTTGTTATTTCGGTTGTACCGGATAATATGTACCTTTTTCGGTACTGTGAAAGTGTAATTGCTTTAGTTACAGCATTTTTTCTTTACCGCCGAACGATGTTAAACTTCGCTATATTTCAGGCCCAAACCTCTGTTCCATGGCAGGTATGTAGAAACGAGCGACGATTCTAAGCAAAATAACGATCGAAAGGAATGTAGAGTGTGTTCAAAGTTCGCCAGTATTCTGTTGGTGCTTATATATTGCTAACAAGCCCGTCCTGTCACTATATGAAAATGACCCCGTCGTGTATCTTTACGAGTGGTTAAAAAAAAAACACGTTCGAAACGTAAAGAATAAAGTACGTGGGCTACGAAAGGTGTGTTTTCTTATTATTTCCTATGTCGGGCAGTTTTTATCGGGCACCTGTTCTCTGGCTTCTCTCTATTTGCGAAGATTTGGAGCTTGCGGGTGATGATTTGAACCCAGAACAAGCATCTTCGCACATATTCATGAGCAGAAAGAATAAAGCAGTACTTATTTATTGAAAATCGAACTATATTACGTGACTTTCAATTTATTTTGATCGTCTGCAAGCACAAGGAGTTACTTATCCAGTGTTATACTGCGTAGTTCTTGCCGTCTCTCTCGGTTTTCCACATGTCCTTCGTTCGTTTGGCACGTATATCCCCCATACTGGAAAGCGCCGACGCCGTGTTCGCGCTAACAGTGTCCGACAGTGCACATAAATACATGTGCGAAGCGGTTTTAGAGCCGTTTTTCATGCCACGATTTTAAAATAAAAACGCCGTAACTGACATTATTTCATCTGCGTGACTGGGAAATGTTCCAATGTGCCTAGTACGTGCGAATTATTCGTGATATTTGCTCTTATAATCAAGCGCAGAGAGGAAATTCACTCGCTTTTTTCCATAGAAATGCATTACCGGAAGTCAATTTCTGACTGCTTGCTGTCTGCTTCAATTTGCAACAGCACACTAGCGCCAGTTGAACCTCTAGCGTACATTATAATAACTCTATGGGCTTTACGGCTCCGGCGACGCAGGGCGGCGGCGCGCGGGCCTACCACGTGACCAGCGGCGGCTCCGGCGGGCGCCAACTACAAATTCGTATAGCGCCGTAAATATAGCTCTAAAGTTTTTTTTTTTTCTTCGTTGTAAAATCGTTTTATGATATCCTTTTTCCATCTAAGCTGTTTAAAAAAAATGTTTTTTTTTTCTTTGCATGTGTCCTTTAAGGCTGCTAGCACGAGCGCGTGCGAATGAGACGTGCCCTCGCGGCAGTGTGGAAGCTATGCTATAGGCGCTCCGGTCCATCGTAAGCTGAAACGGGAGTATGCATATATAGCGTCCGACCCAGAGTCCCGCACGGCGAGACAGATGACTCAATCCGGTATGACTTCTCGGCGATGAGAAAGAAGAAACCATGCCACGTTCTTTCTGTTCTCGGCGTACAGACGCGTTCCACAGGGACATAAGGGCTTCTGGCGGGCTCGCTCGACGTGATACAGCGGCCCTCGCTGTCTGGCGGGACTCGCGTTGTCTCGCGAGACTTGGTCCCTCCCTCGAACCAGTGAGGGAACCAGGCGCACGTCCCTGTCGTCATACGCCACCGTCCATCATCCCTGACGTAACGAAGCGGGGAAGCCGAGTTCGCTCCATCGAGCGAGCGAGCTCCGTCGCGGCGGCACGTCTTTCTGGTAGAGTCGTGGGATGCCATTAACGTGCGGCAATGTCGCCGGATGAGGTAGAACAGTTAAGCGGTTTTTTTTTTTTTCGGTCCCGCTGCCCGTAATTGCTATTTTTCTTCTAATAAGCGAAAAGTGCATCCCGTGCGTGCGTACGTGTGTGTGTGCGTGTGTATCTGCGTGCGTGTACGTGTTAGTGGTTGTGTGTGTATGTGTGTGTGTGTGTGTGTGTTTGTGTGTGTGTGTGTGTGTGTGCCTTTCTGTTTGTGTGCGTAGGGGTGTGTCTGCGTGTGTTTTCGGCGATTGTACTCTTCGAAGTTGAACTCCCCCTTCGAATTTTCCAATTTGTGCCAAATATATGTTTATGAAATACATAAATAAGAGGGATTGCTGTATACATGCCGGTGTCGGCGAGACGTAGGTTACTTCTAGGGTGCTTTAGTGTGTACGCGTCTGTCTTAAAGGCGGACGACCAGACACAAGATTCTGCAAGGCAGATCATCTCCCTCACCCTGGGGGAGGAAGAAACAGGCAACGGTGGACAGAGTAGAAGGCGGGAGAGGAGGAAGCGGGGGAAAAGTGGAAAGCGCGAACTGGTTGTCGGTCTTTAAAGGCCTCTGACACGCCAAAAAAAATATTTTTTTTTCATGCTAAACGTTGCAATGGCATATCAGGACATTACAAAAAAATTGTTTCACTATAGAGTTGCGTAGTCTTTTTATAAAAAATAGAAATACGAGGCCCAATTCAAAGTTCCCGCCGTGCACTGTGACGTAACAGTGTACCGCAAGGTGTCGGGGCGGTCAGAAGGGAGGCATCGCCGGAAGTCACGTGAGTTGTATCCCTCCTCGTGCTTACCGCGAGCGCGTGTAATATTTTTTTTAATATTTTTGTTATTATCCGCACCTCCACGAGCGATCCAAGCAGACAAGGTTTCTTTTATTTGCTTTTCATCGCTTAATGTTGCTGTAAAGGTAGAAGAAGCGGAGTCAGTGAATTGACGTGATCAACTACAATGCCTAGAAGGTGCTGTGTGAGGGACTGTCCCGGTATTTCAGCAACTGAAGAAGAGATCACACTGCATGCATTTCTGAGAGACATACATCGGCCGCATGAGCACCCAGTAAACAAGTTCTACCCATGCTCTAGACAAAATACGTACTTTGTGCTAGACGTTAACTTGTACTTGGTACACTCACCAGTTCGTATTCTTTAGACGGCAGGCATCTACAGCCAGAGAGTATCCGATGATTCAACGACCTCGGTGTCTCAACCTTCAGCAATGCGATCAGGCGTGTCGCATGCTAGCAATCCTAATTTCTGCGAGCGTTCTAAATTTTTTTTTTTTTTTTTCAAAACTTGATAGTTTGTTTTGCGCCCAGTATAGCCCTGTATTATCGGACTGACGGCATGCACTCGTACACTGGCTTGTACTCGCAACGCTTTCATCATTGACCTCCATCACGTCGATCCACTGACTGCAACAATACCATCTGTTGGGCTAGTTGGTTACACATGATCAGATAAAATTAGCGCAAACGACAAGAGAAGAGAAAGGTAGGACAGGACAGAGCGCTTGCACCGTTGGTTAGTTTGCGTGCTGTAAGATTCGAGGACTCTTCGTCCTCGAATCTTACAGCACGCAAACTAACCAACGGTGCAGGGATAAAGAGCTATAGTCGGATGCAACCTAAGAACAATCTTTTAGCTCCACCCACAAGCGAATTGCGCCCATCTGAAGTGCCTCCGCCGTCGAGAAAGTAGTTCGCTAGCAACGTTGCTTTTTCTTCCTCCAGTAAACGTGTCTTAAACTACTACAATATTTATTTAATTCATTCAGGACGTTCAAATAAGTTAGAATACGTTTTTGTCAACGAAATAGCTGTTTAGTAAAGAAAGAAAGTCATGTCTAATGTACCGTCTTCCCAATTCATTTTCTGTCCAAGATACTGTCTAACATACCGTCTTCCAGCGCCTTCGATTGAGGGAAAGCGGCGAAAACGAAACCAACCTTTCTCTCGGCAAAATTATAGATAACAAAGCACTTATAGTTCCTGCAAATAATAAATATTTAGTGATTTACTTAGTTTTGTGGGCTTTGCGCACGAAATGTGTGCCTTTATTTTGTTGGATGAATAGAAAACAAGAATAATTATACTTTTCGGGTTTTGACAAATCGGCACCCTCCCAAGTCATCGACACCACCACCGCGCCCCGCTAGAGTGCCTTCATACACACGCGCGCTTTTGCTTGAGTGGTGACATCTCAGCCATTTTTATGCCCAATCGTTTTTTATGCATTTTAAAGTACGCGCAATCCGGTTTCAATCAGCTCGAGCGCGTAGCTTTGGCTAATGCATAGACGCCATTTTAGCGCCCAGGTCACGCAACGAGTGCGCGAGAGCGTCACGCGCTGAACATTCAGTGCAACAATAGATGTCTTCACCCTGAGACAGACAGACATGTAGGCACCCTACACACTAAACATCGTAACACCCTTATGGGTGTAAATGGCTTGTCCTATAACTAACACCCTTATGGGTGTAGCAAAACGCCCTAAGAAAAGGGCGTTTTTCCTAACACCCCTAAAGGACGGCGTTATTCCGAACACCCTTAAAATAGGGTGTGATTCCACTGTACACCTTTTTATTAGGGTGTTATGACTGCGCAGTACGCCCTCTAAATTGGGTGTTCCACCGCCAGAAAGGAAAATATATAAAAAAAAGCCGCGATGACCAACACCCATAAAGTAGGGTGTGATAACCCAAAAGAGTGCACGAAAAAATGACTGCAAAGGAGTCGAAACATGCCTGGTTCACTTTTTATTTTTCGATCAAGATCATACTAGGTTCTACTAAATTCTCTTTAGACGATTGCAAGCAGGCCATCTGGCCGTAGCCATGTCTCTGCTAACTACGTTCACAAAGACGGAACGACCGGAAGTTACTTGGGACGCAAGCGGCAGTTCATGTTTGTAAACAGTAAAATGGTCTATTGAGACGGAGGCAGGACTACTATCAGAAGCATGCTTGCAGAGTACTTACATATAAGGGAGCGATCTCATGTAATCCGTGATAGATGCATAATCCGATTCGAGCAGCACAGAACAATTCGCAAACACAATTTAGGGGACGAAGGCGGTAGCTCACATCCAACGGAAGGCTCGCGGTCACCGATGAGCAGCTGTCTCTCTGTCGTGATAGATGCACAGTCTGATTCGCGCAGCACGAAACAACGCGAACACAATGTCGAGGATGAAGGCGGTTGATCACATTCAACGGAAGTCCACCGATGCTTTGCCGAAACGCGTTCTACAAACACAGCACAGTAATTCCATAGACTCCGACAAAGTAAACGGCCATTATAAAAAAGTTGGCATGAATGTATTCCGCCGTTCACGACGAAAAACCACGGTCACGAAATGGAACTCGTCAGGACCTGCTTGCACGGAAAACAGGAGAGCACTGAAGGACGCTTTTTGGAAACCGGATTCACGTGGTCCCTACAACTCACCATAACCTGGCAAACGGCGAAGACTATGACTCCGGTGAGCCCATCAGCGCGTCAGAAAGGTTCGCGTGACAACTTTTCGTCCAAGCGTTTTTGTTCTACGGAGAGCGGTCACGTGTTTCGCTCTACCCCTCTGATTCGCTAGAAGCGGCCTTCGCAGTCACTCACAGCCACACGAAGACACGAAAGAAGGTGTGGAAGCTTATCAGAAGACGAGGTCAAAGGGGGTGGACAAAGCAGCTAATCTCCCTCTGCTGCCTCCTGCGCTGCACAGGGAGGGTCGCCTTGCGTGCGGGACCTTGGGGTTGCTGTTCGAGTGGCGGCGGTTCCCTTTCGAAAACTGTGGAGCCGGGGAGTGGCTTATGCTGTCTCGGTAGAACTCGTTGATCGTCGTCTTGTTTATCCGTTTGAGTTCCTTCTTTGCCTTTCTTTTTTTTTTTTCTCTCCATGTGTTTGGAAGTTTACTTATTGGTCCAGTCAGGTGAGGCTGTACTACCCGAAACAAGGGCGCCACAGCTTGTTCAAAGCTTCAGCGCAGATAAAAAAAAAAAAAAAAAAATTAAGCAAAACGGTATTTGCTTGCTGTTAGCCCGAGAAAAACTTCTCGGGCTAAAAGCAAGCAGATTCCGTTTTGCTTAATTTTTGTTTTTTAACGTCGTATTTTAGGCGGTCAAGAAATAGAAATACCTCTCCGGCATAGCCGATTCACGCAGGATACTCTCAACACTTAACCAAAAACGGCGTCGCGTACGTTAGGTCAGGATGGCGTCGGCGCGACTCATCCCATTTGTTACGTATTGGCTAAACTAAAATGGTGTGGGCACAATCGTTTCGATTCGATCCAATATCGGCGCAATACGGTGTGTTTCCTGGGCTGTATATTTACACGTCTTCGGTCACCTTTTGCGAGCGGAGGTGATTTTTTAAATCGAAGTTGAACTGATAAAACTGATGCACGCGCGACACGTAATTTTCGGCTCATGTCGGACGGAGAGTTCGATCGGAGTTGCAAAAACTATCCTCTAGCACTTCCTAATCATACGCGCCTTCGTGTGGCGATTAATCATTCTCGATGTTCGTACCGCCGTACATCAGCAACCGTTTCACTAAAGCAATAAACATGAACGGTTATGAAATCATGGGTGTGTTCGACAGTATCAACATTACGCCCCTCTCACACCGTGTGAATGAAGGGCGTAAAATTCGCCCATACACCCTTTTTACACGATTTCAGAAACCATCGCTACAAGTGGGGCGTAAAAAGGGCGTGTAAGGGGTGTAAGACGTCAACACACCCTTTTTACACCCACTGATATTCAGAAATCGTGTAAAAAGGTTGTAAAAAGGGTGTTTTTCCTAACTTGCACCCTTCTTACACCCTTTTTACACGTTTATGGGTGTTACAATGTTTAGTGTGTACGCTCCGCTCTCTTTGTCTTCCGTCATGGATCCCACTGAGGTGCACGGCAATCTCAGCTCACCCCGCGGAAACCACAGTGAATTGAAGCAGCGGTGCCGGTACAATGTTGAGTAGCAACGTGGGGCAGAGGCGACAGAAATCCAACGAAGCAGACGACGTCCGGCGTAGCTTCTCACCTCTCAGCAGTGTTAAGCCTCGCGCCCGCTTCGAAATTTTCGTTGGCGATAGCGTCGCTGGATTCTCACGTTGTCGCGCAAAAACTGCTGCAAACGCAAGCCGATACCATTAAGATTTCGTGGCGTAACCTCAGGCACGTAAAACACGGTGCAAAAAGCAGAATAATTGTCACGAGAAACTAGCGTCGCGTTGCTAAGGCCAGCAGCCATGTTGAGCTTTTTTTTTTTCAAAAGGATCGCGATTGGTCCACGGAATCGTGACGTCATGAAAACGATTGGCTGGCGTTTCTCGGTGTAGGAATACATTTTCCTCTGAGAGGCATTTCCGTTTTTTTCTTAGCTTGCAATCAACTATAGTGGAACTGAAACTTCGTTTTCTACGATCGCTCGTACGAAGAGCAGAATAATAAAAAGAAAAAAAGTCTTAGGCACGGTCGCGGAGAGCACGAGGAGTGAAACTCACGCGACTTCCGGTTAACCCACTTTTAGTGACGTAGCTCGATGCCTCCTTTCTGACCGCCCCGACACCTTGCGGTACACTGTTACGTCACAGAGCACGGCGGGAACTTTGAATTCGGCCTCGTATTTCTATTTTTTATAAAAAAAAAACTACGCAACTCTATAGTGAAACAATTTTTTTGTAATGTCCTGATATGCCGTTGCAACTTTTAGCGTGAAAAAAATTTTTTTTTTTTTTGGCGTGTCAGAGGCCCTTTAAGGCTGGTTCACACACTTGCGACTGCTTGTACGACCGTGTGCGTTAAAACCTCTTAAAATCTTTTACCACGAGAAAAGAAACAGGCGGCATCTATCGGGTAGCCGTGGAACACTTGAAGTTAACGTATACTTCTTAATTTGTTCGCACATCATTCTTTCTTTCTAGGCTTAAAAAACTTTTGATAATGCTATTATAAACGACCATTTCTTATCCATAGATCGTAACGTACATTTGATCTTGCAAATACCGCAAAACACTCGTGAAATTCAGTGCCAGGGCCACGTTACACATGGCGCCAGCGTTCCTGTATGTCCTCTCGTCATGAGAGATCACAAGAACTCGGTCCTAAGCAAACGCAAGTGTGTGAACGGGCTTTTAGAGCGGTGACACGAGAATGTTCTGTAGTGCTCCGCTTCTTTCGCTTGTTTACTCCGGATCACGTGAAAAGGCACCTCGTAATTCGAACTCTTAGCGTGTTTTTTGCTGATAAATTTCTTTGTTTGAGCTAGGGCTGTCGGTGTTAGGTGACACAAAGGGTGGCCCCTATGTAAGAAGTTGGACTCACCCTATACTCCGTTCATTCTTCAAGGTGACAGTGCGGTGCAAGCTACAGGCTCGCCGGACCAATCAGCCGCCTCCCTTTCATCACCCGGCCCCCACTCTTTGCGCGATTCAGTATGGGCGGGAACGAGATCACATGGTGAAAGATAGACGTGCGGCTGGTACTACGAGCGTGTAACCTCTACCCCACTGTCAGCTCAAGGAGTATAGCAACTTCCACAGTCTAGGTACCTGATTTTGGGTTACCGGGATAACATCATGCGGGGCCACAGTCCACTTCGTCTCAACGACTGTAAACGAGACGCCGTTAAAGCATAACGTAAACTCAAGCCTGAACTCCCCCCTTCCCCTTCCTCTCCTTTCCCTCCGCCTCCTTCAGACACGCATGGCCAACTTTCTGGAACATTCCGCGAAATGAAACGTTTCCAAAGAAATATCAAAATCCCAACTGATTTGTTTTTGTGATACGCAGGCAATTACAGTCCTCGGGAACATTACAATATTTTGCCAAGAAAAGCAGAAACTGATAGTTTTGTGAATGTGACCAAAATAATTCGAAGCAAAGAAAGTGCAGAGCCGTGGAATAAAATCTTTTACGCGTCCAGAACATTAATTACTGCTTATTGATATTTTATGACAGTCATCTAAAATATTCCCAGGGAACATTGCGATGTTTCTTGTCGTTCAGTTGTTTGACATCCGCAAGATGTTGATCTCCAAGAAAGTTGGGAAGGCTTTTTCATCTCCCTGTCTCTCTCTCTCTCTCTCTCTCTCTCTATGCCTCCCCCTCCTTCCTGTCTATTTCCATATTTATTACACTGCCCTCAAGCCCCAGGGTCATTATACAGGGGAGCCACCACCTAAAACCATAAACGGGGGCTTACAAGATAGAAGGTCAAACACAGTTACGTGACCCCTACGCAACATTAATGAGTCATATCGGTTTTAAACGAATCGAATGGGGGGTATCGGTACTGATAGTGCGTGTGGGCGGTTCCACTCTCTGGCGGTGTTTTAGGTATGAAGGAATCGTTAAGCCAGGGTTACACTGCTTACACATCATACAAAAGACAGTCTGCCCACAGATTCCAACGCGAGTCGCCGCGAGATTCGTGCTTCGAATGCAGCATGGCAATGAGTTCGAGGAAGAAACTTGGGACGCGGCATTCGAACCCAGGATATTGCGGCGACTGATGTTGGCAGACTGCCCTTTGAATGACGAGTGAGTAGCGTGACCCCGGCTTCGCAGGCCAAGTTTCGAAAAGGGGGAACGCCAACTTGGAAATGATGATCGATGCGTGAAGAAATGTAACAGGGATCGGGAAGCACTTTTTTCTCTTCGTACAAGATTAGCAGACTTGTACGTAACCCGTTAAAAGAAACATGTTACTTGCACGCAGTTACTTCTTTTCCGTAACAAAATAACGACTTAGCTATTTTTTTTTAAGTAAAGCAACGAGTTTTTTTTGTGTGTGTGTGTGTGTGTATGGTCAGTATAATTAGTAAAATGATTAATTTTTTTTTTTGCTTTTCTAAAACGGGTTTCACAAGGCCTACTTTATTTTCTCCGCCAGTTACCTATAGCGACCCTAGGTCGCTGTAGCGCGTCCCAAGCCCTCCGAGTTATATACACATCTCTCGCGCGAAACGACAGGATAGCAATTAAAGGACCACGAAAAATAAAAAAAAAATAATTAATTTTTTAACAGTCTGGTTGCGACACGCGTATCAAAAATATATTTTACGCGAAAAAAATAAAGTTTAATAGCAATATTGACGGCGCAAGACGCGATTTAGTCGGTGGTCACCTCCTTTCCAGTTGTTTTCTCTCTCGGCATTTCAGCGCGTGGAGAAGAGGTGGATCAACTTGTTGGAGAGAGTGCATGACCATCTCGTTGAGGTGGAAAGAGTGTATGACCATTCCGTGACGCCATGGACTTTGAGCGCAGAACTTGAAATAAATGTCGCGCCGTCAATATTGCTCTAATAGATTTTTTTTCTCGCGTGAAATTCATTTTTTGACACGTGTGTATCAACCAGACTGCTATTTTTTTTTCATTTTCTTTTTTTTTTTAGTTTCGCAACTTTGTCAGCTATACTTCGACCGCGACAAGTTCCCTCTCGTCACTTGGAGTGGTGTTGAGAAAACTAAACAGTCCGAACGCGAGCGAAAACATTGCCCAAACGTTTCCAACGAACTTAGCAACGCGTGCAATTAACGCCATCGTCTTGAAGTTGCGACACCCTCGAGGATCCAGTTGCGAGAATTCTCGCCGCCGCTATTTACAAAAGTGGCGCCGAGGGCCGGTCCATTTGCGGTCGGACACCCACCGACCGTCTGGGTCGCGTCCGCGAACGACTTCGCAAGAGAAACTCGAGACGGTGAAAGTCGTCGCTCCGCGATTGCGTAAATACTACAGTCCGTTCTTCCCCAAGCTGACCGTGCGGGGGGACCTACCCACTCGTTGAACTAGTCATAACGTACGTGATCAAGCTCCCACCATTACCAGCGCGCAGAAAACGAGGGCAGGGGATGAAAGGGAGGCGGCTAATTGGTCCGGCGGACACGTAGCGTCCACCACACTGTCGGCTTGAAGCTGAACGGAGGGCATCTCTCCCTACCCCCGCCCTTTTCACATCGAGTTTTGTTTGCTCGGAAGTGGGTTCTTCCTCCGGCGTCTGCTGGGTCTCGTAGATGAGATGGCCGCTAAGACGTGAGTTGGGAGTCGAGAGTGTTTCTCGCGAGGAAGTGGGCTTGGTCAATGCCCTAATTAAAAATAAAATAAAAAGATGCACCGCAGAGAAGAAAGTTCCTGGACGGCACGCGTAAGAAAGTTCTTTGCGTTTACGCGCAGGCAGACGGGTCGAAAATATGTTTCGAGGCCGTTTTCCTCTTTTTTTTTTTCTTTTAGAACGTGGCAGTGGCTAGCAGTTAATGGGTATTATGAGTTTATGTTTGTAGGTTCAGTATAAACGAAGGCTGTTTTGAAACGTAATTCTCTTTATATTTACGTATTTAAAACTTGCCCAATGTGTGACGTCAATCTCGAAAAGGTTATTTTAGTGAGCGAATTGAAGCGTCACTAGATGAAATGTCGTTAAAGCAGCACTCGAGTGTTGTTGTTTTTTTTTGGTTTTTTTTTGTAGCAGCTTGTTATTTATGGCCTAGCATTTGTTGGGCTTCAATCAATAAAAATGACCAGTTCTAGGTGGCAAGACGTCCTAGTAAACGCGGAGCAATAGAAACACACGGTCACTATTTTGCCTTTGGGGGCTCCATCTCCCGGAGCCCACTACCTCCATAAAATTTGACCAATTAAACTTGTTAATTGCGTGCAGGTTCCGCACGTTACAACTGTTGCCCCTTTTTTGGCGCGTTGCGTATTATATCTTGACACAAAAAAAAAAAACACAAAATCGTCGTAGGAGACGTAATATAGCAATTATTGCTTTAAAACGCCGTCGGACGGCGCCCCCTGATGTCTGCTCCAATGCGCAGAAAAAGGGGCGTGTCACGATCTTTAATTAGATTTTTAATTAAAAAAAAATCGGCCGCCCATACATGTAATTTCGGTTTTTTTTAATTTTTTTTAGGATGCTTAGAGAACGTGCGTTGAATTACCACCATAGACAGACGATCTCAGAGCCCACTTAAGTGCCCCTTTAAGTAAACCTTTATCCGCCAAAACTACACTACCTCTAGCTTCTTTAACCGAAAAATTCTGGAATGGGCCGAAGGTCTCCGAAAACCTTTCGCGGATCCGATGAAGAAGTTCCAACTCGGGTGGATGCGATGAAGAAGTTATTATAGTCGTCGACACGGGCGCCGAGGTCGGCGCCGTTCCTGTGACAGGAAAAATCGCAGTCCCCACTGCTCATACATTATACAAAAGACAATCTCTGCGAACACGCAGATAATATCTGCGTGTCCGCAGATATTATCTGCGGACACGCGAACAAGCATGTCCGCAGATATTATCTGCGGACATGCATGGAACATCTCCGCAGACAGTGTTTGTATGACCGATGGGGCATGACCGCCATACAGGATGGATGGATATATGTTAATGGCTATACCCTTTGTGACGGGCGGTAACTTGCGCCACTTAGCCTAAGCCTAAAAGAAACACGCCTCACACACTGCTGGCAGACTATCTTTTGTTTGACATGCACTAGCGATGTGAGCCCGGCTGTATAGGCTGCCCCCAACGTACCAGGCATAGCATAAACGATAGAGTTAGCCACGTGGACGCCGTCGATTGCGTTTGGCGCCTTTAGCTAAGTATCGACGGATGCCCGACGTGGTACAGCAAGGTCGACGCGCTCGTCTCGAATACCGACCGAAATGACTCCGGGCCAAATGATGTCGCTTTTCCCGCCGCCATCATCGTATACGGTTCACCCTCGGCGACATATCGCCAGCGCCCGGTCGACCCACATTGCCGGCCAGAACTAATATTGATCACGCGAAGAACAACACTTCGGTTTGGGTCACTCGTGACCCGACACATTCAACATTCGCTTGTTTGTGTTTTTTGTTTGTTTTTATTCCCTTAGTTTTTGGCGTCTCTGCTTTAGTTCACGTGCTGTGCGTGAGGGGTCGCCCCTATAACTGCGGCGCTGCTCGTGACAATTAAAAAAAAAAAAACAGATTGCAGTTTACAAGCTTTGGCACGTCCTCACAATTATTTGCTTCTTTTTTTTATTGCACTTTTTGGACGGTACACCTTCCCGTGTCACGTTCAAACCCAAATTTGAAATGTCAACATAAAACGATGACTACGAGACGTGGACAAGGTAATATCGCTGCAAACCGTGAACAAATTTAGCTCTTAGGTTTACAAGAATAACAGACATAAGTCACACCGAGACTGCAATTCGCATGCTTCAGTCTGATCTTATTGTTAATGGTTTGCGGCGAACGTCAAGTTTTCCCGTGTCTGGTGTTCAAATAGCAATGTACACCTCTTTTTCACGGACATTTGACATGAAATGCATCCGAAAGCCTTCGGTTTCTAGGCCTTTATAATGTCCACAAAGCAGTGATGTACTCCTCTGTTTCACGCGCATTTGAAAGGACTCCTCGCGAGCTGATTCGCAGATGCTATAAAAGCCTCCTTCGATCTCAAGGCCTTCAAAACAACCGTGACGCTGTGGACATAAAACAATTTACACGACTCAGGACTACGAGTCGTCGCCGTGCAAGACATGAGCAAAGACAACTGTTAAAGTTTAGAAACTACAAACAGAAACAGCCGTTAAAATCATGAGCCAAGGAAGAACGCATTCACCGCCCTGGTTTTCTTTGTCTTTTCGATCCATGTTCCTTAGTTCGAGTTCCCCATTTTCGTTTTCTTTATATTTATTAATATATATATATATATATATATATATATATATATATATATATATAAAAGTCTCAGAGGATCCGTTTCCGTTGGGACTGCCGCACATGCTTTCAACATCTCGGTGATCGCGAAAGTGCATGGCACTCACCCTAGTTATCCCGGAGCATTGGCTTTCGCAAGAGCAGACGTCCGCGCCGAACTTGGGAAAGCCTCGATGGAGTCGGCTTCCTCGATGCGGGAGCAGACGGTCGATCTCAGTTTGTTGTATGCGAACGCTGGCCGACTTCGTTTTCTGAAATGCATCGAAAGACATAAAAATTGTGAGCGAGAGCTCAGAAACAAGTGTCAAAAACTACCCACCCGCATACCAAAGAAGCGCGCACAAGCAGTGAATTCTCCGCGACACAGACACGCTAGACATAAACACCTTGGCTAGCGCTTAACAGCCAGGCGAATAAAGCCGAGTCACTGGGATATGGACGTATGTGCGGTGTTTGGTATTGCGCGGGAAGCTGGCGTTGTGACTGGTGCTAGAAAAAACACGACATTCGATTGTAATTTAGACCTTGTTTCTCGCCTTCCTTTAAGTATTTCGTGTGGCCTAATTAAGATGAACGGGCCCCGCGAGCCGGTGACAATAGCTGAGGGGGCATGTTTACGTAAAAGGCCCTGTCGTCCTACGCAAAAAGTAACAAAACATCACACGTAAACATTCGCAATAGGACATTGGAGCAACCTTTCTAGCACTTTAGCTGCACCAGCTGGTCATGAAAGAAAAAAAAAAAAGCTTTTTGAACAAGCGGTAAATCGTAATACTGCGCAAATCACCACAAAAAAAAAAAAAGGTTCCTTTTTATTATTGGTGACGCGTGTCGGCTGTTGGTTTGTTCCGTGAGGATAGGCCTTAACGACACTCCAACGACCGAAAAGAAACTAAACAAAGTAATGTTCTTATACGGGCAAAACAAGGGTGTTTCGAGAGTTCCAAGATCGCATCAGTGTTTCGCGTCGTACCAAACTCAGTTTCACCTTACAGTGGAGTGCAGAGGACGCTACAAGTAATCCCAGCCAATCAGATACCGTGTGAGTGTCACGCGCCCTTCGGAAGGGGCGCACTGACTCGTAGTCACGTGACACGTTTACGGTATTAGACGGGCTGAGATGGCTCCTATAGCCTCCGCTGAGGTCCATCGTACGGCGAAACTGAGTACAGTTAGAAAGAAACAAGCGAAAATCGGTTGCTAGCATATTTAAGGTGTCCCCGTGCTTTCCCAGGTAATCTACGGCGCATTTCTTTTTGTTTTTGTTTTTTTATGCCTACGTTCTTTATTACTATTATTATTAAGTTACTCGGGAAAGCACCGAAATGCTTTTAGAAGAACGCACACAGGTTTTCCTTCGGGCGTGGCTCCGGAAAGAAATATGGGTCTCGATTTTCAACGAACAAGCGGACACAAAAAAAAAAAAAAAATAAAGAAAGTTCTTAAATATATGGAGTTTTTAAGTCGAGAAAAAAAAATTGCTCCTTCCGCGCAACGTAAATATGTTTGCTGGCTTTTATGGCGATTTATTTTTTCGTAGTTGTATTACACTTTTTTCTTTTAAAGACGAGAATTTCTCATCGGGTTTGTCTTCATACGCGTGGAGCTGAAACAAAATTATTTATGTATGTTTTTTTTGTTTTTTTTTTTTTGAAACAAGATAAACGTTGTCCACTTAATTCGCAATCAATGACTTCCATATATCCTGCACTTCAACACTTCGCCTCGCAAAATGGATGACGCTTCTTACATAACCTGGAGAGGTCTGTGCAGAATGTCGATGCGAGTGGGCTCAATCGTGTCTCTTCAAAAAGTGATTTCTTACCCCAATGCTTGAGAGTGCATGATTAATTAGAGAGCAATTTTCGAGCGGTGTTGAGAGAACGACAATCTGAAAAGCGAAAGCATGCAGGAGGTTGACGAAACGCCGCTCGCCCCTTATTTCAGACATTACGTTAAACATCTGGTTTCAAAACTAGATATTGGCTAGAAAAATTCAGGGGTCTCAAACTCATTCAAGTGTGGGGGCCAGATTTCTCACCCCCAAAAGGACAAGGGCCAAAAGAAGCCCCCCCCCCCCCCCCCCCCCCCCCCCACTCTCCGTTGACGCTCGTGCTTTCGGGGCAAAGTTTTACTATTTTGGGATAAAAATATAAACAAACAAACAGCAGTGTTGTTTCACGCTGCAAACGTCGACTGTTCCAGTAACACCCCAAATATTTTCTAGAAAAGGAACCTTGTGCTTTCTACTTTTTTGTAAGCTCAACGTTTTGCCATATTTAGCTTTCGTATGCAAATATGACTACTTGGGGCCCACGCCTGATGTTATAAAAATATTTAAAACACGAATTTACTGGCAGTTTTCAACAGATCGAGAACAAGCACACCGTCCTTGACCCGTCGCACAAATCACTAGGCTTAACAGGCATAAGAGAAATATCTTCATATGGCAGTTTTTTTTTCTTTCCTGAGGATTATTATAGCAGGATTATCAGAGAATACTTCCATTTTAAATGTACTCCTGTCAGCTACAGCCCCGGCTTGTAGCTTTATCTTCGGCAGTTGCTCCTGCTGAGCAAGAGGTTGTGCGCCCGGGATGCCTCCCTGAGCAAAGAGCTCGCGCTTGTGGCCTAGAAGTGGTAGTGCCGTTCCGGTTGATTTACATGAGAAAGGGCCGAGAAGCAAATATATAGGCAAAGTAGTACTCCGTCCAAAAGAAAACAGAATAGTACAAAATGTGTGGACATGTTATATGAGCAGAGCTCGTTTTCGAGCGAAAATGAATCGACAATAAACAACTATTATTAATAACGCACAAGGCATAGGAACAGGGTCTCAAATCCGAGGGAGGACGCTTGCGGGCCGCATCCCAAAGTGTCGCGGGCCGCATGCGGCCCGCGGGCCGCGTGTTTGAGACCCCTCGGCTAGATGTACACGGTCTGTTTACGGGCATACTTTTAGTCTATACTTCGTTGTTGATATGCGCCGTGCATGAAATAGTTTACAGAATAATTTATTTCTAATGTTTCAGAGATTCTCCATATATATTCTGACATTACTCTATAGTAACGTCACGTGTTCAGTGTTAAGGCCCGTTCACACGCCTACAACCGTGTAGGACTGACTGAGACAAGGCCGGTCTTTAAGCCTCGTGCGACGGCTTAGGACCTGCTCCGCAGCAGCGCATCCGGTCCTAAACCGTCACAAGAGGCTTCAAAACCGGTCTTGTCTCAGTCGGTCCTACTCCATGGCAAGTGTGAGAACGAGACTTTAGCATTGGTTTTTTTTTTTTTTTTTTTTTTTGTTTCGTTATGCCCGTTGTTATTTGACCGAACTCTGAATGTCATTGTCTACATTTGGGTAAATATATTTATTTTTACTGTAATTTTCGTATTACACTTCGTAGTCCGGCATGTTCGTCTTGAAGTTATCGGTTAAAAATCAGGAACAACTCCCATCAGATAACTATAAGCAAATAATCTTAGTCACAAAAAAACAACAAAAAAAAACGTGTAGTACTTGGCAGAAGATTAAGCACATTTCGTTTTATGTATCTGTAAAAGATGGACTGGCGCTTCATCTGAGGTTTCGACACTCAAAAAATATTTTATCTTTTTTTAACATTTGTATTATGTGTAGGTATTCAGTTACTTGTGTTTTCGTCTTTTTGTGTGTGTGTTTCTGGAGCCATGGAAACGGCCGACTGCACTCATTTTCTCAGTCAGCGAGCAAATAGACAAGCCGATTCTTGTAGACATATAAGAGTGAATGCACATTTGCGGCAAAAAAGGGCTAGTGCGCACGCGCACACAAGCTTGATTTGTGTGTGTGCCCATGTTTAAGTGTGAGAGATTGTGCCTGTGTGTGTGTAGCATGTGAGTGCGTGCATGTGTCCTCGTGTGTATGTGTCTAAGCGTGTGCGCGCAATCGCGTGTGCGTGCGTGCGTGCGTGTCCGTATGTGTGTATCTGTGCGTACGAGTGCATGTGTGTGTGTGCGCGGGCATGTGTGTGCGTATGCGTGTCTGCGTGCTTTTACGTGGCAAAGGAAGCAATCAGCTTGATGAACGAGCTTCATCCATCAGCGGATTCTGAATTCCTCGAGACGCTGGGGGAAAACTTGGAACGCATAACAAGACAAAGAAAGATTTCGAAGTACACGTACTCGATCTTACAGAAAAGAGCGAAAACAGACATACGCGAACCAATATCGTGTTACAAAACGGAAATTGAAAAAAGGATTTGGTTTTGTTCCCAGCTAACCTTAATTAACATGGGTAAGCTCACGGTGCGGTGCGTGCGGGCTAGAATGTCGCAATGGGAGTCCAGTGACAAACTCAAAACAGTACAAAGACTCCCCGCGGCCCCCTGAAACTAAATCTAGCTTTAGCAATTAAAAGAGAAAACTCAAATAGCCGGCGCCCCCTCCCCTAAAAAAAAAAAAAAAAAAAAAAGAAACGCTTACAACAAAAATACGTCTGTGGAAGGTCCAGATCGGGAATTTAATACTGCTAAAAACAAACGCTCGAAATATTTCGACTTTCTTCTTGGAGAACGGCAAAATCATATACGACCATATATCGAGAAAAAGGTTTTGTTTTCAATGTACTTAGTATGAAGTTAAAAAAAAAAGACTCAACGTGCCAGAAAAAATAAATAAACCTACATACAAGCGGTTAATTTTCATAAATTTCTTTCTTTTTCTTTTTTTTTAACTTTTATTGACTATTCCAGCAGAACGTCTCAAGCATTGGAGGTTTTGGGTTGGGTTGGCGCAGAGAAATATTAATCAGCGTAATTAATTACGCACCCCGAAAATTTTAATCCAATTAACTTCCGTATACCTTTGATCGAGGGCCGGAATATATATTTCGGTTGAACGAGCAAGGAGAAAATTCCCGCTAATTTGGCAGGCATATACCTTTCGGGGCAACGAAAATGCAGTAGAATTTCAGCAGAGCGTCCGAAATTAACCTAATAAGAATAAACATATTAAAACCAAACTTTAATTATAGTCGTTAACATCTTAAGAAGTGCCGGGAGTGGAAATTCCCGTGCATCTCATTATCGCTTCGTAGCCAATTAGCTGAAAAAAAGCGCCGAAGAACCAATCACGAATCAGAAAGCATCAGTCAGTGACCAATAGTAAAGAAGCAAAGAAACAAAAATGGATAAAGTATCCGCGTATTTTGGTATTTTACCGAACTAGAACAAGAGCGATTTATCAGCGTCAAGGGGGCCCAAACAAAGACACCTCACGTCCGGTTTCAAATTAAGCGTAACCTCTTTTGCGAGACACAATGGAAATAATAATAATAAGAAAAAAAATTAGAAGAGGCATGTGCTTCCCGTTAGAACTTAAATTAACCGCAAGCCGTACACACAAGATCACAAAATTAAACTGACGGGCGCAAAGTTCGGAAGGCTCTTAGATCTTGACCCTTTCTGCCCTGGGGCCTGCCGCACACAACAAAGCAATGCATAGATTAAAAAAAAAAAAAAAACTAGACGTTTGAATTGTCCGGTTGATTAATTGATGCCACAAACTTCTTCCACGAAACGATCGATGTGTTATGGGGAACAAAGGAGCCACCGTTTCGGTGCACAATGGTCGACGGCATTGGAGTCTATTCAGTCCCCATCGTCTTGCGCACGCGAAGTTGGTGGCCTTGACACAATGGTTGCGGGTAATAAAAGTCGCGCCCGACAGCTGGGGACGTATGGTCCCTAAATTTAAGCGTTACGTCTTCTTATACGCTACGGATAATGAAAGTTGGCTGGCGTCGACCGGCTGATAAAAGGTCAGGTCACAACGGGTGACATGCGTCAACTCATGCTTGTAATGTCGCGCCACCTGTCAGCTATGTACTCTAAAAAAAATGCAGTGCGTCTGCTTTCTCGCAAAGCACTCGCAAAGCTGCGACACAGAGTATGACGTAAGCACGTCAAATGTCGTAATCAGTGTCACAACACAGACTAATTTGTGTCTGTGTGTGTGTGTGTGAATATATATATATCATAGAACGGGCATGGTGGCGGGAGGCCGAAGGCGTGGGTCTATGGTGTCCCAAACAGACTTTCCGCTCCAAAACAAGCTGAACAAAATCGGCGCCTGCACAATGACAGCTCAAACTTTCACCGAATGTGCAAAGAGCGGCTCAATTTTACCGTGTAAAAGTTCAAAACGTAATTCTTTTTCTGTAAAAAAAAAAGAAAAAAAGTGGGCTGTGTGTGCTAGCGCACACCAACTGGGAGCATGTGGAGCGAAAGGGGGATCGGTGGCCGAGTGGGCTAGCGCACACCACCTCGGAGCATGTGGAGCAAAAGCTCGCGCTGCAGAACCCAGGATCCTGGGTTCAATCCCCACCCCTGCCCGTTTCGATCTGGATGAGCATCATACCGGCGTGAGGTCGTGTTGAGTACTGCGTGATGCACGTTAAAGACCCCAGGGTAGCGATTGTACCGCACTGGCTAAATTTCTCATCTACAGCTGGGAGACTCATCGCTCGTAGAGGCAGACCAAGTTCTAGGCTGTATAAACATACACACAACCCTTTTTTTTTTTTTTTTTTTGTGGAGGGAAAGCTTGCTCTGCCGAACCCACCCTTTCCCGTTTCGATGTGGATTGAGCATCGTGCCTGCGTGCGATTGTGTATTACTACTGCGTGATACACGTTCAATGCCCCAGGCTAGCAGTTGCACTGTACTGGCTTAATTGTTCATCTACAGGATACTATTCTACCATTCTTTCTTGTGCACCGGGGGTCCACCCATGTCAAATTGCCCTCCAAGAAGGGGGAGGATGGGGGCGGCCACCCCGTCGCCCCCCCCCCCCCCCCCCCCCCCCTGGATCAGCCCCTGAGCCTTAGCAGCACAGGTTCGAAGTATAGCGCGAGAAATGTGGACCGTGCCAGGAATGGCGAACACAGAGAGGCTGAATATGGAGGTCCCTGCACGAAACGGTGACGTCAGCAGACATTCCTCACACAGTGAAGGTTTACGGCATACAGTCCCTTCTGCTGTCAAGACGACCGCCCTTGTGTCTAACGATGCAAAAGGGTTGGTCCTATTTGACGACAGTGCCGTACGCCAAAATGCGCCTGTTGTAATAGATTTTGGCATGAAAGTGAAGCGTACTTTTCAAGTTATAATGCAACCGTAGTACGAGGCTCTGCCAACGACCCTGATGCCAACCAGGAACTTTTGATGAACATCTCTGATGTCGTGGATCCTAGCGGAGATGTTCTCTCCACTCAAGCGGGGCCCGGGGAGACACAGCAATAGAGTTCCGGCGAGAGAAAAACACCATTTGAAAAGGAAGCTCCTGGAGATACTTCAAGCCAAAACATCGACAGAAGCCGTGAAAGCTTCCCATGAAGGATCGATCCATGCAAGACATCTTGTCAACACCGGAAGCTGGGGTATATAAACTGTCAGCGGAGTCTGCAGGCAGACATACAGCATTTGACGACAAAAGTGACCCGTCAGCAATGGACATGACCCCTAGCACATGAAAATACAATAGTGACACCAAGAGAAAAAAGAAAAAAGGAAAAAAAGAAAAACCTGCCTGACACCATTGCGAGTAAGCGAAAAACCTCCCTTGCACACTAGCTAGCTACTAGAGTACATGGGCAACCTCCCTCCGCTCTCCCCTTGCCCTTTCTCCACCCTCTCCTATTTCTAATCCTCATCCCCCTCCTCCTCTTCACTTACCTTGACCTGACAGCCCTCGTTTTGTGACCCTAAATGCAAGAAGGTTTAGCTCCCGAAATAAACAATATCATTTGAAACGTCTACTTGAATACAATGAAGTAGACTTTCTAGCCGTACAGGCAACAAAGCTGTCAACTGTAGAACAGGTAGAACAAGCCATACAACATTTCCTGTATGACTATACGAGGTATGCGTTAGTCATGCTGTAGGTATTTCCACTGGAGGTTAATTGTTTATTAGGAAGTCCTTTTTCTGAATTAACTGTCACGACAAACCTTTGCGGTCGCTTCAACTTCATTATGTGCGACTTCCGAGCTTCCGACATAATGTGGAGAGTGATGTGTGTTCATGCGCCTAATGAGGTGAATGCCAGAGTAAGATTTTTAATCACTTGCGACCTTAATGTTTTTTTTTTCTTTGTGATATAATGGTAGTTTTTCTGGGAGGCTTTAAATGCGTTTGCACAGACAGAGCGCCGTATAAACTTCTAATTGACAAAAGTGAACGACCACTACAGGTTGTAGTGGACGAGTCTAATCTTTTCGATGTTGCATCCTTTCAGCTAAAGAAAACACACTTACCATATACCCCTTTTAAAAACACATCATACACGAGACTTGATAGAATTTACTGCTCAGTGGAACTTATTGACAATTTAAACCAGTGGTTCTCAAATAGGGGTCCGCGGACCCTTTGGGGTCCGCGAAGGCATTCTAGGGTTCCGCGAAGCCCAGCCTCATCAGTCAAGCCCGGCTCTAAAAGTTGTGTTTTCTCAGATTGAGAGGAAACGTTCCAATTTTCGGGTGAGTTTTCTCGTGTATATATCAATAAAGCGAGTCTACTTCACACTAGCCCTTAGTTAAATCCATTTATTATATCAATATAATATTTAACTTATACCCTCCTTCTCCCCTCACTACGAACGGAGTCCTCCATCATCTCCGCCGATCGACAAGGGGTCCGCGAAACATCGATGGTTGAGAACCACTGATTTAAACGGTTATGCCGTAGACCCAGTGCTTTTCACAGACCACTGCATGGTACCAGTAACAATTGAAAAGAAAGGAATAAAAAAGAGTATAAATTGGAAAGTATTGAACCTTAATAATCAACTGTTCAAAGAAGAAAACTTTGTCGCCGCTGCGTCTGATCTTTTTGAGCAAAAAGGAAGAACAACTGAACATCTTTTTTTTTTAGGTGGGAGATTTTTAAGCAGAAGCTAGAACATATAGCGATGGAGAGAGCTAGTGTAATAAAATTCCAGAAGTATGAGGCACAAAGGACCTTGATGAGTAATTTGCGTGTGTTGGTTCAACTTGAATGTCAAAACTCTGGACGCGGCGTAGAAGATATTATACGCATAAAAGCTGAGCTCGATAAATATCATCATGAGCGTTATCAAGGCGCTGTTATACGTTCTCGTGCTGTAAAGTATTTATTGGGAGAACAGCCAACAAAAAACGTATCGGAGAGGGAGAAAACGTATGCGATATCTAAAGAAATTCAAGAGATAGGGCAAAACAATCCGATCACGAGAGATGGCGAAGCTATAGCCGAAGACTTTTTTGAACATTGCAAGAAGATATTCGCCACAAAGATTGCCTTCCCAGATAAACATTATCTAAAAAAGTTGCTTTTCCAGTTATATGAGGAGTACACAAATGAGTTGGAGGAACCGATCAGTTTAGTTGAGGTTGAAAACGCTGTGAATATCCCTCTAACAAACAAACCCCCGGCAACGGATCGCATTACAGCAGAATTTTATAAACTTCGCAAAAATGCTTGATGTCCCATCTTGAAGGAGATTTTTCAAGAAGCCTACAGAAACAAAGATCTTCCACCCTCCTTTCTGCGTACACAGACTATTCTTGTTCAAAGACAGATGGCAAAAACAAACTTTTACAAATGACTGGCTATGAGACCCATCACCTTACGCAACTTGGATTATCAAATATTTGCAAAATTTTGACAAATAGATTGCAGCGCGTAACTTGCAATTCAGTAGGAGACTTGTTACAGAAAGAATAAACAAAAAGGACGGACAAGGACGGACATCTTTGTCCGTCCTTTTTGTTTATTCTTTCTCTAACAAGTCATCAAAACCAACGCGCTCACGTTAAACTATGTCAGTAGGAGATCTTCTCGCAAAATATTCATTTTGCGAGAAGCGTGTTAGAGTGTGTAGCCAACAGCAGCTTTCAGGTAGCGATGGTGCAAGTTCATCTCGAAAAAGCATTCGACCGTGTTAGTCATAGTGTTATTTTGTTTCCTTCGCGCATTGGCGTCGGTGATATGATACTTCATGGCGTTAAAATGTCGTACACAAACTGTTGTACAGACCTTATCATAGATAATATAGTTACGGAAAGCATCCCAATTTTTTATTCAGTTCGACAGAGCTGTCCATTATCCCCATTGCTTTTTACTCTGTATCGGGTCTCAAACACGAGGCGGCGCGCGACTACCTGGGACGCGGCCCTCAAGCATCCCGCGGTTGCGAGCCCCCGTTCCCATGTGTCGAGCGCTACATGCGCCGTAGATTATAGTTTCATGTCGTCGACTCATTGCCGGTCGAAAAGAAGTCTCTTCTCATATGACGTAGTCACAAATTTTGCATCACTATCTTTTTCTTTTTTTTACTTAGTATTGCTTCGTCTAAATATTTGCTTCTCAGCCCTTTCTCGAATAAATCAGCCGGAACGACATTACCGCTACTAAACTGCAGGCGCGAGCTCTTTGCCCAAGGAGGCACCTCGGCTGCACAAACCTTCGCCCAGCGGGAGCAAATGCCAAAGACAAAGTTACGAGCTCAAGCTTCTAACCGTCAGAAACTCCCTTTAAAAAAATATATATATTTTCTTATAATGCGGCTATAAAAATTGTCAGGAAAGCAAAAAAACTGCTGTATGGAGAGACATTGTTTGTCATGCCTGCTGAGCGAAGTAAATCGTGCGACTAGGCAACAACAGTGTGCTTGCTCTTGTCATATTAAGAACTGCCAGCACGTTGGCGTTTTAAATTTTGGTTATCACATCAGGTGTGGTCCCAAAGTAGTTGTATATATACAATCCAAAACCTAAGATGTCACTGGCACAACAGCGAGCATAACAAAGCAGAGAACACGAGGTCCCTTCTTTAGAAAATCTGTTGTTGGGAGAGTCGGCTGCTTTACAACATAAAACACCAGTGCTCGTTCCCCGTTGTTGTTTTTTTGTTTTTTTTTTTATCCCAACATTACAAGACACTCCCTCTCCCTCCCGTCTCCCCCCTCCCCCCCCCCCCCCTCCCCTCAAACTCCCACTCATGTTGGCCCTCGACTTTTCGGGGGGTGGGCTATCTGGCCCCCACACTCGAATAAGTTTGACTGCTCTATATCTCAAACCCTTGAGTCAAAGAATAGTAAGAGATTGGAAAATACGAGGCTTTTCTTCGAGCAATAGTGAAATTAGAGTTCTGGCATAAGTGGACGATGTCGCATACTCCTGAAAAGCGCAACCACAGCTATGGAGCTCATTCGCAGCTTTTGTGAGGTCACTGGAGCCTCAATCCATCTGAGAAAAGTGTCAGGAGTCTGGCACGCAGCCTGAGCGACGAAGCCCGGGCAATAAGCAGGCATACACTCCCAAGAAAAAAGGTGTATTCTTACACCTTTTGCCCGATATAATACACCCCAAAACTTCAGTTCGAAGTACAGCGCACTGACGTCGATCTCACGGTACTAACTTTCACGAGAGGCTTGATAGCCGTGTGGTACAACTGATTAAAATAGCTAATGTACATGTCACTGACCACAAAAAAACAAATCGGGGTTTTCTTGGTCCTACTGCAAAACCGCAGTGTTTTGTTTCTGTGGTCTTTCATGCGTACCTTATCTATTTAATAAGTTATATCACACCGTTATCAAGCCCCTCGTAAGATTCGGGGCCGTCTGTTCGACTATAGTGCGCTGTACGTCGAACTGAAGTTTTGGGGTGACTTATATGGGACAAGAGGGAGTAAGGTGACGCCCTTTCTTTTTTGAGTGCAGAGCAGAGCCGCACTCCGCGCGACCAGAGCCGTATAGACCTTTGTCCGGAAGTGCTCTTCCGGAAGTGAACAATAATCTCGAACCCAGGCGCTCACGGGAGGGGGGGGGCTGCGTTGGCCTGCGCCGCTGCTACCCGCCGAAGGCTTCTTCGCTGGTGTGCCGACTGCCGTTTCGCCGGCATCGGTCCTGTTTACCGCGGTATGTGGGTATAGTGCCCGTAATGTGAGAGCCGTTTGTCCATACGCCACTTTGCCGCTGTTGGTTTCCATCAAGCCGAGCCAGAAAACATCTCGCGACGAGTTGACCGCGCCGCGAGTGACGAAGAAAAAGCAAACATGGCGACGGTTTGTACGATTGCTTTGGTGGCTCCGGTGTTGCGTGTCTTCAACGTCCTCGTGAGAAGATTCTCCTGCCCTTCGAAGTTATTGCAAGCACCACGAGTGGCACGAAAGCTGTGGAATCATCGTCTCAACTACAAATAAGCAGGCCTTCACGAGCAACGACGATGCCGAGCAGGCGCTCGGCACCGTTGTGTTGTCAGATGTTCTACAACGCCGAGGTATTTTATTTATGATTTGGAATGGCTTCAAGAGTGGCAAATTAATCTATTTCGCGGATTGTTAGCGCCGAGGCGAGTGCCCTCCGTTGCAGTGCCGTTGTCGCGCAAAGTGCAGAGAAAACCGGGTGGCGATGGCGGCGGTGCTCTTTGATCGCTTTGATCTTGCGCCGTCGGGTTCATGGAGTCCGGAGTAAACGTACGTACGTGCGTCTGCTGGATCGGTGTTTTGGACTGCCTCAAAACACTTTCTCACCCGCATTTTCCTTGTGAAGCTTAGTAGCTCATTACACCTCGTCGTCGACTGCGCTCATTTGACTACGACGCACGAGCCTGCGTGATGTGAATTTCACTGCCTAGGATCTTTGGTGTGCTGTAACGAGGGCTAATAAAATATCACCGCGAACTTCTGAACAAACGAGTCGAAGTTTCGTCTGTTATTATAACTGATCGCCTGTCACAATATTAGCGTTCCTAAACTCCGCCCCCACAGGCACCCTGCTTCGTTGCCCGATAGTAAGTGTCTCCTGGTACCTCGTACAATTCCAGCTCCCACTTCAAGTAAGTACCATCCGTTAGAACTGGCAATTAATAGTTTCGAACCCAGAAGCTCGCAGCGTGTGTGTGTGTGTGTGTATGGGGGGGGGGGGCGATAGACTGCGACCTTTCCCAGTACTAGCACTGTCTAGCAGTACTGGCACGTTGCCGGCGTCGGTCTTGGTTAGCGCCATGTAATGTATCAGAGCAATTCGTCCGGACGGCACTGGGCCGTTGTTGGTTGTACGAACAACCAGAGGAAACGCAGGGTTCTTTTGGACACCCACTGCCCGTGACACAATTGCCTAAGAAGCGAGTGCGGATGCGACGTCTACGGCTTCCACAAATTTCCGTCCCATGCAGGTTCTCGGCAAGAATGTACAGCCGCACTCAGAAGAAAAAACTTCACTCCGAGCAAGAACTCAAGAGTGAGTGCCAGTGTAGCAACAATTTTTTTTTTCTATGCGTACGTGTGGCGTGCGTGATGGATACAACAGAGGTGGTCACTTCTCCGTGATCAGTCGGCAGGTCGTTTACGTCGTGTACGTACGCTAGCTACGAATGGTACCTTCGTTTCGGTTTCGGTATCAATGAAACGCGGATGTCAAGGGTCAGCAGACACCGAGAACATCTAAGACAAGAAAGGTTTTCCCTTGTTTTCTTGATCGAGATGGGTTCTCGAATGTTCACGACATCTTCCCTGTTGAAGAACGGGCCATGGAGGCTTCTGGTGAAGACATCTTTCACGATGTGTCGGTGCATTCGGACAGCCTGCCGCATCCAGCTCCGCAAAGCAACGCCGCCAACGCAGCCCCCCCCCTCCTGCCTGCCAGTTCTTTCCGTGTGGTGGCGCGAGCGTAGATAAACATGGCGGCGCCCTGGAATTGGCGCGGACACTGGTCTATATGTAGAGAGTTTGGTCAATGGGAGGCGCGGGCAGAGCCAGGGCGTGCACCAAACGCAGAAAGAGGGCTTGGCATGCTCTCTTGACCAACCAGAAGCCGAAAAGAATCCCCTAGCGGTGGTAGCGAGAAACAGTTCTGATCAAAGGTCTATGTTCGTAAATGGTTTTAATAAGCGCGTAAGAGTGAAGTGTAATAACTCTTCGTGGTTGAAAATAGGGTACGCGGGTGGATTGGATCATGATCATGCAGAAAGATGTAAGAAACGAATGCGCCGCTCAACTATGTTTTGCTCGGACAGAATGTGACCTCTCGGACGGCAGATTCCCGGCCCTCGGCGCTTGGCATACGGCTTATGTCGATCGTTCCGCTAGTCGCACTCTTTCATCATCATTTCGGATGAGCGTGATTGAAACATCACGTGTACCATATTTTCAGTCATTGAGAGTTACTCCAATGCAGTTATCAGGTTTGTTTCTCGCGACCACCGCCAGGGTATTATTTTCAATGCTTGTCCGTTTTTATCAGTAAGGTTTTCAAAAGAATATCTAATGTCTGTTGCACGCAAAAAGTTGAAAAGAGATCTTGTGAGTATTATCTTTCCAGTGTCCCTTTGCCGCTCAGTGTTGAGCGACGTTTCCCAACATGATGGACTACGCCGGGTAAAGATATCCATCCCACCTGCAGCAAAAACTTCCTTTTGTTAAATTACATTGTTCAGTGTTATCCACCAAAGTGTGGCTATAAGAAAAAAGTATATTAGTACCGTCATCAACTATCTGTACTAATGTAAAACGCCTAAAACTATTGAACATAATTTTATTCAATGTTGGAATGCCATCTTCTTCTGGGAGTGTTTTGTTGCACACTCTAAAAAAGGAAGCGGATATTGCAGCTTGCTCAATTCCTTTCCTACATGTATAATCCGGAGAGAACTTCCCGCACAACATGTAGATGCTACTAGCATTATAAAGCACATCCCGTCTCGACACAAGGAATGAGAATTTGCGCTTAAAAACTGTACGCCACTATTCATTGAGCTTGTCATCCGCATCCAAAGCGTGTATGATATTCAAAGAGTAGTTCCTCACTGGCTGTCTGTTTTCCAGTCTCCAAGACATCAAAGAGTTTTAACATGACAGTTAAGATTGTATAGAGTGAACCTTGAATGACCACTTTGAGAACCTATCGCATCTTCATCAATGTATTAAAAATATATATAAAAAAGGATCGGTGGCCGAGTGGCCTAGCGCAAACCAGCTCGGAGCACGTGGAGCGAAAGTTCGCGCTGCAGAATCCAAGGATCCTGGGTTCAACACCCACCCCTGTACGTTTCGACCTGGACGCTTTTTGTACCGGCGTGCGGTCGTGTATCACAACTGCGTGGTCCACGTTAAAGACCCCAGGCTATCAGTCATACTGCACTGGTTAAATGTCTTATCTACAGTGGGTAACAATGTCGCCATGTTTCCGGCAGACTAATTACTCTTTACCTTTAAGTAAAACACAGTAAAAAAAAAAAACGTCAAGGTTGCGTTCGATACGGCAAACTAGCCATTTGATCGACATTTTGGAGTATTACTTGAGGCTTCTGTTCCATTATAGACAATAACACATGTCCACACCTGTGTTCGTACAGTAAAAACGGTTTCAGTGAAAAAAAAAAAAAAAAACCCGCAAAAATAAGATCGCAATGAAAGCAGTCTTGCGAGAACTCAACTACTGTCTTTGTTAAAAAGCCGCGGTCACGTTGCTCATACGACAGGACCGTCATAGAAGAAAGAAACACGCCTCAGACAGAAGAGTGTTTTAAAGAACCGTTTTTACGTATCCGATACGGTATATACGATGGGATCTTCGGTACGAACTGCGCATGTGCGAGCCTTCTGTGGTAGCGCATGCACAGTTCGTACCGGAGGGCCCATCGTATCGTATCGGGCGTGCAAAAACGGTTCCCTAAAACTCTAGTGTCTGCGGACTATTTTTGTATGACGTATTAGCGGCGTGACCGCGGCCTAACGGTAACCTGCGTTAGGCTGAGTCATAGCCTTCTGTATGCTGGTAATGCCTGCCCAATCGCCGGTTTCCAGCTATCACCAGAAGGCTGCGTCGCTATCCCATACAAGACAGAAAACGTGAACGACGTGAGCCTCTCTCGTGCGTTCTTGTATTACTGGTGCTCCGTTGAGCATTTGGCCTAGTAGCTGTAGCCGCATTTAAACCATTCGTTCTTTTTCTTGTCTCTTTGCCGCATTTTAGGCGGAGTCGCAAAAAGAGGTGCCGAGGGTTCTCGTTTCTCGACACACCAAGCAACACCCCGGACCATAAAAAGTGACTGGAGCCCATTTTGAGGAAAGTTTACTTACCAAATTCTACCTCGTACTATTCAAGGGTATGCAGTAGGCACCATTTCGCAGTAGACATTAAGGAAGGCCTGCCTAGACAGGCCTTCCTTAATGTCTGTTCGGGTGAAGCCTCCGCATCCCGCCGAGGCTTTCCTCAAAGCCCAGCTCGGTTCGGGCCTCCCTGTCCTCAAGGATAGATCAGCCGACGTACCCTTGCACGGCCTCTTTCGATGCAGCTCGGCTGGCTGACCTGCCCAGCTCTCTTTCGCGCACCTCGAGTACCTCGAGGTAGTGACGGACGCCTGACGACAGGCATTGTACGTCGTTAGGAAACCTGAGCCCCGGCACTGCTAACATCTTCCACACTGCTTAGGAACTTTGTAGCGGTTGTAATACCAGAGGACCCTAGCTGTTGCAGTTCCTCTTCACCCCTTGCTCTTCACCTGTGCCTTGTCCTTAGCAATAAAACACTTTGAGTGTTCGCTGTTTCGACATTGTGAAAGTTGACCAGCTCGGTCATCTGGCTAAAATTCGTGTTGGGCCATACCTACCGTCCACTACATTTATTCGCTATTGGAAACTACATATGTTGCTGCTTACCAGCTATTAAATATGCGTTCCGAAACTACAGGAATCATGTACGTCGAGGAATAGTCCGGGACAACTTTTCGTGGCAATGAAGCCAAAGCTGTGGGTAGACTTGCGCTCGCACACATCGAGCGCCGATCCGCGCGTTCATGCATGGCATGTGGATTCAGCTCCTCACGTGACTGAATTCGGCGAATAGCAGCGCCGCGCGTTCAAGGCGCGCTGCGCGCTCAAAAGCCGGGGAACATACGCCGAGGCGCGTGCAACGTCTACTTTGCTGCACGACACTTGATACGGCTCCTCACGTGATCGGATCTCGGCGAATAGCGGCGAGGGCGGCATGTGGCACGTGGAATCAAACGCGCAACTCTGGCTCCCGTAGGGAGCCTATACAGGAACTCTACTTCGGAAATGCCAGTGGCGCCCCTGGCGGTTATTATGTGAAACAGGCGCAACAGCGCCAAGGCATGTGAAAGCAGAAATCGGGCAGGCATATTCACTATAAAGGAGGCTATGGTCGAGCGCGTTGACCGTTGTGCCGCACCGGCACGTTTTAATTACCGCCACACAGACGTCTTCTAATTGCAACGCAACGGGAGGTAACTAATGAGACTGGATTCATCGGAACGCCACCGCCACGTCAAACGATTTATTGGGAACGACGCTATTTTGGTAACTCATAAAGCTGTTGACGCTGACAAGTTGCGGAGTCGTCGTCTGGTTGACTTATCTCGCAACATAATGCAGAGATGCATTCAAATGCATTCAACAAACAACGTTGCTAGTAAGGTATTTGATTAAACTATTATTTTCTTTCTCTCTTTCTTTCTCTTTCTCTTTTCACCCTTCCCTCAAAATTCAAGTAGTGCACCTGTCCGATTTCCAACAGCTAAGAATGAGCACTTGGTGATTTGGAGCGGTTTAAAAGCGATGCATGCTCGCGACATTAGTGCGGTAGATGCGAGCGCGCGCCCAAGAAGATACCAGAAAAAAGCGCTCCATAATCGCTCCAAACTCACCTCACCAACTCACCAAGGGAACTCACCACTAATCCACCATTCACCTTTTTTCGTTTTTTTGTTGTTGGATTTTTTTTTTTTTTTCTGTGGGGGGGGGGGGGGGGGGGGGTGGCATTATCGTTTTGGTGTTTAGAGCCGAACGGCAGCATTATGCGACTGTTATTCGAAGAAAAACAATTGGGGTGTGTGTATGTTTATACAGCGTAGAACTCGGTCTCCCTCAACTGGCAACGAGTCTCCCAGCTGTAGATGAGAAATTTATCCAGTGCAGTACAACCGCTAGCCTGGGGTCTTTAACGTGCACCACGCAGTATAGTGGTACACGACCGCACGCCGGTACGAGTCTCATCCAGATCGAAACGGGTTGAACCCAGGATGCGAGCTTTCGCTCCACGTGCTCCGAGCTGGTGTGCGCTAGCCCACTCAGCCACCGATCCCCCTGGTTGTTATTCAAAAATGCGACTTCCCGAACTCGCGTTGCTAAACACCGGGGATTCGAAAATGCGACTTCCCGGTGTTTAGCAACGGTAAGACCCGTTGCTCTGGGGCAGGGGGCGAGAGCGCGTCAGTAACACGCGACCATGTTATGCTGGCTGCACCATCCATTCATGCGGCGCTGTAACGTTCGATTTTGCACGTGCCACGTTCGAATACAAGCATCTGTCAGCATCTGTAGATGCGCAATAACAAAACGTAAAAAGAAAAGACTTTTTCGGCTTGCGGCTTTAGCGTGCCATTAAACATTCTTTTCAGCATTATTATTCATCCTCCTTTCTTTCATAGCTTCCGCGAGCAAGTACAGGGTGTCACAAAAGAAAATTTACACTGTCTTTTTTACTGAAAAAATAAACTAAGTATCGCCGAACGCTCATTCTCCGCCCAAAGATAGCGCTAGAGGTCACAACCAGATGAAAAAGTTTCAGCCCGATCCGATAACTTAATCAAAAGTTATAAGTGATTTTCTGAAAATGTCAATGGGAAAATGGCGGCCGACGGAGTTTTCGAATACATGGGACTATATGGCGCCAGAAACCGAAAACGGGCAAAAATAGGCTCCATTCTCCCATTGAAATTTTCAGAAAATCACTTATAACTTTTGATTAAGTTATCGGATCGGGCTGAAACATTGGCATCTGGTTGTGACCTCTAGCGCTACCTTTGGGCGGAGAATGAGCGTTCGGCGATGCCTAGTTTATTTTTGCAGGTGATAAAAACCCTGTAATTTTTTTTTTTTTTTTTTGTGACACCCTGTATGTTTCACTTTACGTGATAGCGAAACCGAAGCTACTTGCAAAAGCACGTTCCCCTGAACGATGCTTGCACTGCACGAGAGCGCCTACTTGGCGGGGGCACTGGAAGCACGGCGATTGTTCTCGTAGCCTCTGCTACGCTGCAGATGCTGCAGGCACTTAGAATGGAACGGAGAATGAAAAATTATAGTGGGGAAGCGTAATGACGCATGTTCGAAACGCGAGCCACGAATATTCTCATTTGCTCGCCTGGAGCGCTGCTCAAAACTTGAGTACAGAGCCGTGTATTGGGAGAGTTTGGCCAATAGGCGGAGCAAAGGCCGCCGCCAGCGCCGAATATTCCCCCCACGCTTAGAGCGTAAACTAAATTTGTGACAAGCGTCGACCAATCAGGAGACCTCTACTCCATCTCACAAATGTCTGCAGTGAAGACAAAGGCACAGGCGCGTGAGCCTACCTCAGCGAAACGCATTTGTTTGTACGAGACCTCGTGCATAGGAGGCACTTTCCAAAGCCACGCGCTCGTGCCCATGCCTTTGTCTGCGCTGCTAGAACAGCGTCCTGAGACTGGCTGAAAGAAAGCAGTGCAAAGGGTGGGGTGCGCGAGCGTCTTGAGACGCGGAGTTCCGCTCGGCACGGCTCAAATTATACTTCGTTTCACTTTATCTGCGAGCGAAGCCAAAGCTAGAAGCGCGAGACCAGCGCTTTTTGTATTTCTCCCCAGCTCGCGCGCTCGAGCAAAGCCTGAACGCACGGAGCTTCCGTGCTCGCGCTTCCAGTTTTGCCTTCGCTCGCACATAAGGTGAAACGAAGTATAGGAGGTATTCACTGGTCGCCATATTTGAGGTCACTGTTTAGAGCGCATGCTCAGAACGAGCTCGCATTAATAGGCTGCCAAGACCGGCAATCTTGGTGGTGCGGAATGCACGTGGCGAAAGAACTGTGGAAGCTCGCGTTCAGCACGCGCTCCGCAGCCGAGCACACAGCTATGGCCGCCAGTGAATACTCCCTATAGTCGTGTCACAAATTTAGAGCACACGACCACCGCTAGGGGCTGTTTTGCGGCCTGTGGTTGGCCCCGAGATGCTCGCCTATTCAAACCAATGTATGGCGAAACTCTCTCAATAAACGGCTCTGCTTGAGTAGTGTCACTGCTTGAGAGCTAGGGTAGATTAAACTAGATCACTTTAGTTCACTCTAGTTCACTCTAGCTACGGGACTGCCGTTTTGCTCTGTCGAGGACTGTTCTAACATATCTGGAGGACGTAGAAAAAGAAATTTATGAGCAGCAACCAAGGCTTTATTTTCACGATTCGAGCAGAGCCTGCTCTCAGATAACCAGCGACAGTGAATTTAAGCACCAAAAGTAATGAGGCGTCGTTACACTGAAGCGAATACCTTATTCAGTGGCCCTATGCCACCCCTCCTAACGCCGCTTCGAAACAGTGAAAAAGACGACGGGCAACACTGTCTGGCACTGTCAACGTGGTGCGCGAGCCACGTGCTGTCAGTTCTTCAAGTGTTTGTATGCTAATGCGCTTTCGTTCCACGGTTATACCTTGGCTCGAAGAGGTAATCGGCTCAATAATTACCCACAGCAAGAGACACCTGAACCATACACGCAAGACAATTCGGAGCCTAGCTTCAAGTGTCGACGAAAGCAAGACTTCTGGAAAAACGGAACCATATTACAACCGCTTCCGCAACAGACGAGATAGCTTGGGATCTCTGCACGACACGCTTAAAGCCTCTAGCCATGGCTAATCCTTCACGGTTCAGGACTTCCAGGGCAACGCCGAAATACACCATCATCGGCTTGCTAACACTACTACTGATCCAGCACGCTCTAGCGCAGAATACGGCCTCAGGCTTTGAGGAGTTCTACGAGGTTTCGAAGACGGACTTGATGGAGATCAGTACTCCAACCAAGCAAGCCGCGTCCGACGAAAATAATAATTCTAACGAAGCGGCTGGGACAGCCACCTCCACAAAGAGAGTGCTCCCTACGACATTCAGCAGGGTCATCTGCAAGGCAATTCGTAACTACACGTCAACGAACAGTAGCCTCCTGTTCACTTGCGGAGTAAGAGGTGGGGAACTAGGCACGGTTCACTGGAGGATTCATCCTCCCGGTTGCTGCTTGTGGGACGAGACCTATCGACAAACCAGGACCATGATGGGCTTCGAAAACGCGGACATCCAGATCAGCATGAGGCCCTTTAGGGCGGGGCCAGGGTACGTCCACGCGCGCGTCTACAACTCTGAGGACCAAGTCATACACGAAGAGACCCTACCCTTCCTGGTAACTGAGACCGTGGACAAGGACGCCTGTCGCAAATACGTGCACTGCAACTCGAACAGGTCCGAGTGTCAAGTTGTGGACGCGCTGAACAACACTGGATGCGTGTGCGCCACCGAAGCCTACCCGCACTACGACGAGATCCACGGCGTCTGCTACAGCGCCAAGCGGTTGGGCCAGCACTGCGAATACTCGCACGAGTGCTACAGCGGGCAGGACTTTTCGGCCTGCGACAGTGGCGTCTGCGTCTGCAACCGTTACACGCACCAGGGGTCCGCAGGAAATGAGACGCGGTGCCTACAGGCGGCGCATCTGGGCGAGACGTGCGACCAGGGTCTTCGGACATGCGTGGGAGCCGGGGTGCGCTGCTTCCGACGGCAGTGCGTGTGCCTGGCCAACTTGACGAGGGACATCCTGAGAGGCTGCGTGCCAGTGGAAGTCAACTCGGAAGCCGTTAGAAGCGTTTCTCATCTTTTGTGGAATGTAATGCCCGTGCTTCTAGTGGCGCTCCTGGTGCTCTCTGTGACGGGCATCGTGCTGTGGACCAGACGGATGGTCCCTTGGTGTAAAGACAGTGAGGAGAGTTCGGTCAGTCGGGAGGGCAGCATTGTTGGGACCTTTGCGCCGCTCAGCCCGCCCAAGTCATCGAAGGCGAACTCCATGGTTGGTCCTGAGCCGAATCAATTCTCGTCATCGGAGATATGT
This sequence comes from Ixodes persulcatus, assembly GCA_013358835.2. Taxonomy (NCBI): domain Eukaryota; kingdom Metazoa; phylum Arthropoda; class Arachnida; order Ixodida; family Ixodidae; genus Ixodes; species Ixodes persulcatus. The sequence goes on along the minus strand of JABSTQ010010649.1, from coordinate 862,301 downwards.
GTAGGGAAAATGGTTCTTGAGTCGGCGCTCTGATCAATGTCTAGACATTTTTATCGATAGGTATGCGTTCGAATTTATTAAATCGCTCATATATGTGATTCCCACTGCGAGGTTTCAACAATATATCTTTTTGGGATACGTCTGCCTTCTTCTGGGATGTTTTTGCCAGGTACACCCGTCCCGATCGGAGAGGGGGGAACATGTCAGGAATGGACTGTGGTTAGGTTGTCATTTACTGCGCAGCGCAGTTGAGTTTTGAAACGAATCGCCTCTACAGCCGGACGCAATGCGTCCCTCTGGTACAGATAATCGATAATGTACTTCACAGCGCATAAACGTCTCACAATAGCAAGCACTCACTCAATCACAGACACAAAAATATACACACAGCGCTGACTCACAACTCTTTGTATTTTGTCTTCGTTTTCTTCTACTTCGTATTAAAACACAATCTGGAAATTGTTTCGTCATTTTTTTTCGCCTATTAAAACGAATTTTTAAAATAGTCCGCGATTATCATCTTAAGGTTAGATAAGCCAATTCTTTTTCCGATAAGGTGTGAGATGGGCTGCTCACACATCCATCGTCAAGCTTGGCAATATGCTTTGCTTCAATTATTTCTCTTGTTAGCTGGTTGTTGCTTCTGTCAAGCACGGTGCAACTACGTATACTCCGTTTCATACTTAGCGTGCAACGCTGTCAAAGCCACTGGCGCGAGCGCGTGGCTTCATCTCAGGCACGTATCCAGGGGGGAGGCCCATGGGGCCAGGCCCCCCCCCCCCCCCCCGAAATCTTCCACTTTGCTGGGACCTCCTCTCCCCCCTCCCCCTCATACAGCATTTTGTCATAGGCGGGCCCCCCCTCCCCTTCCCCCCGAAACAAAATTCTGGCTACGTGCCTGCTTCATCTATATGGTTTTGTTTGCGCGAGAAACGCGTGCAAATGATCAACGAGATCAAGCCCCATGCTCGCGCCAGTAGCTTTGGCAGCGTTGCACGCTAAGTATGAAATAAAGTATAGTTGTACTATTCTAGTACACTGTAGTTGTACCGCACACCCGCAATCCCGGCAGTGCAGACCTAATTGTCCTGAGTTGGCTCTAGTGATGTTATTCTGATGTTCGTGAAGTCGATCATTCAGGCACCGTCCAGTCTGGCCGATGTAGCGTATCCCACAGGAGAGAGGAATGGAGTATCCCATAAGATGGCGCCACTTATCAAACCTAACTTCATTGCCGGGTGGGTGCATGGACATGGGCGCCACCAAAACCGGCCGTCGGTGTTTGTTTCTTCTTTTTTTCGTTTACTGCACTTCATTATTTACCACAGCAGGACAGGTTATTCCCCTGTTAGATTCTACTGTGCAGTTCTCCCCAACGCCGGTTTCAGTGGCTCGGCATCTGGCTACAGTATTATCTGGGCCAGACAAGAGAAGGTCAACAATGGCCGCTGTAATACGGCGCGTGAAAGCATACATATCATAAAGGACTTTTAGCAAACCGTTAAGGCTTCACACATGCATCGGAGCGCTACAAGCATAGCGCTGACATCGCGCTAAGCGCTTGCTGACGGCAGCTTTCACCAGCTTTGCATGCTACCGTCAAAACTGTTGCTCATGGCAGACGGTAAGTAGCTGACGACACGAAAGCAGCGCTACATAAGCGCTTCGCTGTACGTGAGAACCGGCCTTTAAAGGCTGGTTCACACAGACCCGTTTTCTTACGTTACGTTACGTTACGAACGAAAAGTCACCGGGAAATCTGTGTTTCGTATTAAGCGTGGCTACCAATTCAAGGAGATAGCCTGGCACGCGACATTCGAGGCCCGAATGTTTCGGTGACGGAGCTAGGACGGTGAGTGACCGTGGCAACCAAGGACACAAGACTCGTCATAACGTGACGTAAGGGGTTGAGCTCGGTTCAAATTTTCCCATGGCGACGTGCGCGATCAAAAGCGTCGCTGTGGTCGGCCGGCCATGATTGGCTGAATGCTGACTATGACGTCAGGAAAGGATTTCTTATTGACGAAAATAAGAGGAATGCAAGAGCTTGAACTTTGATGGTGTTGGCAGTGCCTCTTTGAGAGGGTAATGATTTCAAGCTTCCACCGTGCCCATTTCAAACACCATCGAAATTCGAAAGGTGTATAGTCAGTTAAGCACGCACCAACAATGTTTCAGGAGATCGAAAGAAAGAAAAAAAGACGTGAACGCGGTTGAGGAGCTATACTAAAGTAACGAACAAGGTTCTAACGCGACGACAAGACGTGCTTTGAAATCGACATCACGTGTAATTGAAGCCCTGTTCACACAATTTCGTGAGTTTGTAAGATCCGATTGCGACTTCGTGCCAAGCCAAATCTTTAAATTAATGTTAGCCAGAACACGGAGCACACGGTGTCTGGGTCAATCGCGGTCGTAGCTGCATTTAATTGCGCCCCCGCAACGCAGTAAAACTCAACTATATCTGGGCCTTAAAGGGAAACTGAAGCGGTTCTGTAGTTGAGAAAAAAAAAACGCACATAAATGGTTTTTCTTTGGCCTCCAGGATGACGAATATCAAAACTATGTTTCGGATTGATGCGCCGAGTATAGCCACAACAGCATTTTCGAAATAGCGCTGAATCCCGATTCCTTCTCGGCACCTTCGGGGGGAGGGGAGAACTGTGACGTATTATACAAAGATCTCAACACTTCCGCACCTTCCGCGTGCCTTACCCGAGCAATCAAAAACGCTGCGCACGTTCCCTCAAAAGCAGCAAGAGCAAGGCCGTTAAAACCTCAGAGTATGACGACACACCCAGCGGTTGGTTTTTCGGTTTTTCTCGGGTCTACTGAGACGTTCCGATCCAATGCTCGTGATATTTAAGCATAGTAGACGCTCTGCCTCGAGCGCGAAGTTTGTGTCTTTGATAACACTTCGTCGCACCTACAGTCAAAGCTATTCGCGACTCCAGCAACCTATGACGCCACTATCGGGAAAATATGGCGGTCGAATCTAGGTTGGGCCGTGCCATGTGCCAGCTCAACGCACGACGCTGGGGCACCAGCAAGTACGCATTGGACTCAAAATTGGTTCCCCCGCGTTTTATCTTCCACGTTTCGAACCTGCGGCGATGTGTTGGCGTAAGCGAACTTCCAGAGGCTTCACTTTCTTCGATCAAACGAGGAAAGGGCTGCCCACTGTCCTTCCGCGGTGCTGATGCACGTTGATAAACGCAGAATGTCTGGCTTAGGGTGCCTCAATGTCTTTCTGTTTAGGGTGATGCCACCCTTTGTAGTACCCGATGCCGACAGCACGCGCTCACGGGTAAAATACAAAGAAATCGACGAAAACAAAATGTCGCCATAGCACAGTCAGTGCCACAAACGCATGCTGGGACACGCGCTTTCACGCGCTTCTGAACAAAAAAGAAAAATAAAAGTGTGGGACAAAATGGCGAGATGTCTCCACCCTAAGCAAAGCGCACATGAAGGCACCCTAGTCTGGCTCACGCGGTTACATAGGTCGCGTGCAGAGCAACCTGGGTCACAAGGCGATACTACGGTTACGACACAGTCACCGGTAGAACTGTTCTGTCGCGAAAACCACCGACAACATGTGAACACGAAAAGCAGAAGAGACGAGCAGATATCGCGAAAGGACCAGTTCCGGCCAGTTCAGTGTTTTCCCGCTAGGTGGCGTTCGTTTCGCTGGAGTCGCGAATACGGAAGGCAATGAGCGTGCACTGGACCCGGTGCACATAATGCCACCGTTTATAAACACTGATTAATGTGTCTACAGCCTGCCGCCGACTATAGACACTGATTGTGTTATCAAATTACCGCACCTGTATGTATACAGAAAACAACAGAGTTAGACACAACGAGCTTTATGGAGTTTCCTTTCGAACTGTAAAACTCCGCGGCGGCGACCAAAGACCGGAAGCAAACGAAGACTCGCAGACAGTGTACTGACGCGGGGAACTAAAGTAGCTAGGACGGCGGAATGCACAGCCCCCGCGAGGATTCCCCAAATGTACAATTGCGTTCCCCGTCCGCCGAGACCAACCGGGGGAGGCAGAGCTTTCCCATCAGTCCCAGCTCCCTGATCAATCGAGCCCCTCTAACCTTAGAACCCGACTCGGAGGAGACGGCCAAGCCACAGAAGAAACCAAAGACAGAGCCGAGCAAAGCCAATCCGATATCATCCGTCTTCTTTTTTCTTTTCTTTTTTTCACGTTTGTTTTTGCAGTGGGTTTCGCTTCGAGTAACTTGTTTATGGCGAGCTACATGCTTCATTGTAGTTGGTTCGTTACTGCCTTCCCCGCCTCGCCCCTCCTGTTTTTCTTTCTCCTTAATTGACCTTTTTCGGGAAGCTCACGTGGCTCGTTTACCCGTATAACATTATAGTGTCTAAGCCCATTAGGAACACGCTACGAAAGCCCTGTAAATCGAACTTGTACAATGGGCATTAGGTTGTAATCAAATTGCTCGCAATTAGCCACATCTTGCGGCATTTTACGGAGATCCTCTACTCACTTTGTTAGTTGATTGTGTTGCATAAGAAATAGGAGGTACTTCTTATACTGTACTCTATTACGAACTAATTAAGCACCACTTCAACGGGCTGAATTTAGTCATTGTGTGACTGCTTTCTCAGTAGTAATCACGGAAGTAATCTTATAAGTTTCCAGCGTAAAACGTTACTCGAAATCATTAATTATGTCACCAGCCAATCGCTATCAAGTTTATTTTCAGTTTGTTTGTTAAGATGCACGAGTTTTAACATGTTTAGTCTAATGGTAGACAAGCAATGTGCTGCGATAACGAGTAAAATTTAAAAAGAAATAACCTGAAAACCTGCACACTAAATGTATTTATGCGTAAAGACTGATATAACCAGCGCCTGTCCAAATGATTACACTTCTTTTCAGCCTAAGTCCAGAAGCAGCCGACGCTACAAGCTCATGGGACCAATCAAGCAGTCAAAAGCGCAAGTCACTGGGCCTTTTTTGCTTATGATTGGTTCAGCGATGAACCAATTATGATTGGTTCAACGATGAACTCCACGATGGTGCGCTTACGACACTGTCTGGGTGGTCCCTTCAGCTCGTTGCGTCGGCGCCGTCTGGACTCAAAGGTGCCCTGAGGAGGTTTCTGAGATCGCCTAAACAAGGCGATAAGTCACTCTGCGGGCTCTAAGCATCCTAGATATCCCTAGATTACGACGATACGCGGCCGATTTCATGTTAAAAAAAAACAATCGAAGATCGCAACACACCGGGGTCATCTCCGGCGATGGAAGGAGCATGTTCCGAAACCAGGACCACTGTCAGCCAATAGCGAGCGAAGGATCCTCGCGCCTTCAACCGCTGGAACCGCGGAGTGATATCTCGAATGCGCGCGGCTCGTTGCCCATACAGCCCGGACTACGTTTCAACCCAGCGAAAGCGGGCGCTCGAGAGCTGACGACCGGACACCTCACTCCCGCGGAAGACAAGGAAAAACATAGCGCGCTATTTTTGAGACAATTGTTGCAGTATTATGCTCCCTCCCTGCAAAAATTACCATTTTTCGACTACTCTTATTTGCTTTTATCATCTACAAAAGCATACACATTTCGTGATAACAGCGTTTGCAATTTCAACGAAATGTCGCATTTTCATTGGTCACATATTGTCCTGGCTGCCGGAACAATACTCCATCCATCGCCGGTGATGACCTCGGTGCGCTCGATCTTTGGTTGCCTTTTTGATAGAGAAATCGGCCACGCATCGTTATAATTTATGGATTTCTAGGATGCTTAGAGCCAGCTGAGTGAGTTATCAACATATTTAGGCGATCTCAGAAAACCTCATCAGGGCATCTTTAAGGTGAAACGAAGTATAGTTCAACAGCAATTTAGATATTACTTTTGAAGTACAAGAAACCCGCATCATTTTTTGTTCCATTCAATAAATATTCGGCGTGTCAGAAAACTTAATTTATCATCTTAATTTTACGTAATTTTGATTTAAGTTTAATAATTAATTCTAGCTTAATTTTAATGAGGCTCGCAGGGCGTGCCTTATTCTGCCCACGCTTCCTGCTTCGTGATTCGTCCTTCGGCGTTGTCGTCGGTGAATGCCGCAATCTGATTGGCCCTCCAGCGATAATGATACGCTCGGTACCCGCCACACCCAGCATCTCTTAAGTTGTCGATGACCGTAGTAAATTCTGTACGGCAAAAACACCTACTGTTGCGGACAAATGAAACCGGAACCTGCCAACCGAGACGTCCGTTGGTTTTCGTTCGCTCGCGACTGGAACAGCCATATATAAAGTATATAGACAGCCGCATTGTGCAATTATGGAACTCTGGAACCACGACAAGTTGCGCGTCGGCTCGTACCTCGTCGCCCGAGATACCGAGCGGGAGAGCACGGACCCCTTGCGGCCGTCAGTGTGTGAAAATTGCGGCCGCATACGTGCACCGTCCACGCTTGTGACCCGCGGACTGCGCGAGCGCACACGCGATATGGGACCAGGCGTACCGGCATGGCCTCCTCTATACTCACAAAGCCTGGCAGTTCGACGACGGAGCCATAGAGTGCCCGGTCGCAGATTTGGAGCGCGACGATCTGGTAGCACAGAGCATTAAAGAGCCATTTCTCGGGAACTTAGAAGTCAGCGCGCAGCTTTTGCAGCGGCGAGGATCCGAAACCCACTTGTTCGCTCGGGAGAAGTGTGTTTCGGCGTCTAGCCGCAGCGGGGCGCCAGTCACGTGGCTCTCCTCTCATCCGTTGTCTGCCGTTTCACCTTTCCCATTTCGGCAGCCGCCTCTCGTGGCGATCTGCCAGGCTTTGTCACTATATATTAGGCCATGGACCAGCGGATCGGCTAACCGACGACCCCAGACACAAAAGACAGGTAGACACGGTCAAAAATCACTTTCCACAGCAGCTCCGACAAGAAAGGCGAATTCACTGTGGTCACTGACAGAGTGAGAACGGCACGGAGATTCTTCAGTTATCCCGCCTCTTTAGGCGTGAGTCAACTCACGCCTACTCACACTATAGCGTGAGTTTACTACCTTCGATAACACTTCGACGTATCGCGAGCATCGAGCAAGTACGCGTAACACGCCAAAAGGCAACAAGCGCGGCAGCAGGCGCCCTGCCGATCTCGTCCTTTCGTTCGCCCTGCCGTTCTGATCCTCTCAGAGACCATAGACATTTATCTTCGTTCACTTACTCGACGGGCAACTCTTTTAAACATTATTTTAAGACGCATCGCCAGTTTTAAAAGATTGGATGCCGCTAAGTGCAATTCATACTTCCAACGATCGCACACAGTTTTCCTTTTTTTTTTTTACAGCGGTTTATATGTGTAACACTTTTGCGGCGTATAAACTAGAACGGCGCTCCGTTAATTTCGGTCTTACAACATTTCGATGTTTGCGTCCATGTCTACTGCGGACTTATATATATGTACAACTTTATTGGCATATTGAGTGTAGACCGGCACTCCGCCGATTCAGGTTGTTGCAACATTCTGCTTTCTGGGCTAACGCAGCGTGCCTCTTAGCCCGACGTCTCTCGTTGTTGACGTTAACACCGAGCCAGACAGGACGTACGAAAACAGTACGAAGGTGGATTCGGCCGCGCCAAGTGGTACTAGAGGTGGCGTTCGTTAACGTCAGCATTTCCGGCCCCTGCTCGGGGATAAACACAGAGTGGCGCGGCTCCCACAGCTGTGGCCCCCCCAGCATTATACGCCGGTCACCGCTAAGCTGACAGTGCGGGGAAAGCTATACGCGCTCGCCAGACCAATCAGCCACCTCCCTTTCGTCACGTGACCCCCCCATTACAAGCGTGGGTACGAGAGTGCGAGCGTAATCACGTGGGGAAAGATAGACGTGCGAACGGTCCGACGAGCGCGTAGCTTCCACCGCACTATCAGCTTAGGGGTGAACGGATTACACTTCACACAGAGAGAAGAAAAGAGAGGGGAGAAAGTGAAAGAGATTGCTAATTGAATACGGAGAACCCGCCGGGGAAGATCAGGAGGCAACTTCGTTGCGAACGCGGTCTTGCACGGCGTGCTTCGGAACGGGAGAGGCCCGCAGGGAACGTCTGAATACGCAAAATTCTGATTCCCCAAATCTTTTTTTTTTTTATTATTTTCTGTCCCTCGTTGTTGCTTACGAAATCAGGGGAAGAAGAGGATGAGGGGGTGAGAGGACTTTTGGAAGACATCTGAAGCAATACAAAACGGTACAAAGAGCAAGATTTGGGAGAGTAACGGTGCTTTAATGACGCAATGACACGCGAATGAGCCCCTGTGTGTCGGGGACAACGCCAGGGGGTAGTCGGCCGCGTGGCTAATTACATGTCGAGCTTTTCGTGGCGTTTTCGAAAATCACCGCAATCCTTGACTCGTCCACGAGCGGTGTCTTAAACGAACGCTTCGAGCGTTTACCTCGAGAATTGCGATAAATGCGGTGCGGGACGCAAAAACGGCCGGTTTCTTGGCGTGTCTCGTAAATGAACTATACGGCGACCGCCGAGTAGCTGCACACTCACCATCCTGTCACGTGACATCGCGGTGACACGTGATGTCAGATTTTCACATGACCTCAAGATGCCATTCTTGAAGTTAATACAAGTATAGGTCACAGCACTGATCTCGGGATCGCACACGTGCTCACCAGTTGTCGGAAGTAGAGTTCACATTCGTGCAACATACGCGTACATACGGGCATGCACAAATATACGTATCTATATACAGAAATGCACACAAAAACACATATATGTATATAAGAAGAAGAAAAAAAAAGTTGCGAGGTTCTATTCCACAACATCAAATCTTGTACGATCGATGGCAAGTATTCGAGGGAAAAAAATGTATGTTGCTGCTTTATTCATGACTTAGCGGGTATTTTGAATGAGAAATCTAAGCTCGATTCATATATTCTTTCCGGCGGGGCAATTCCGCACGTTCTACCCACACCATCGCACTGAAACGAGTTCGGAAACAGAGTCCACACAAAGAGCCGAGCACGCAACACAAAAATTGTCTTTTATTCTTGTTTCATCATTTTGTACGACTCAGCGCCATCGTCTTTGAACATTGCCAACGCAAGAGCTGTCGTATTCAAAGTGTGTATTGACGAAATGCTTGCTTAAAGCCATCGGTAATATTGACCGCACCAATCGGTAGCTAATTGTACTCGGTCCGCCGATGAGTTGATAACCTCGAACGTGCATGAAATATTCAGAAGTATGCCTTGTGTCTGCACAGCTCAGCCACACTGCTAACAGACACACTTTGATGATGACACTTTGATGATTACTTTCACACACTTTGATGATGACTTCCAAATGACACGGTGTTCGCGGACAGTGTCCACAAACTGTCTGTTGTACGATGTATTATATCAGTTCGACCGCGGCTTCAAAGAGTTTTCGATTTATAAGCCGCAGGTAAGTTTAATTTGTATACGGAGTACTATTCGTATTGTAGACTCGAGTAAAAAAAAAAATTTCGGCGTGCTTGAAAATTACAGCGCTGCAGTGTTGCGGTTAAGTCATTCGGACTGTAGACTGCACCAACGTCCGCGTCGGTTCATTGTCAGACTTGCGCAAACTTCCTAAGTTACTTTTTTTTTTTTTTTTACAACGAAGTCGTTATGTGCTAGGATTTGGAAAAAAATGCGCCCATGGATGTTAATAAAAAAAAAAAACGCCCGCTTAAACGGTGCCCCTTCGTTCCGATTGGTCGTGGCAAGTATAAATAAAAAGAGAGGTCAACCCGCGTGAGTCAGCCTTCCTTGGCATCATTAGATAGTGAGGTCCTGATCCCTCGTTATCATCTACGGTCACCGACATATCTCAGCTAAGAGTGCGCTGTGACGAGGCTGAGGACAGAACGCGCCGATCTAACCTTCTTTCCTTTCGCTTCCGCGATGCTGACTTGGGCTCAATCGGAAAATGCTGTCCTCGAGGTGCGCCTCGAAACAATGGGCTTAGAACTTACAACGTCGTGTACTGAAAGAGCTCATTGCCTTTACGTATGCATGGGTCTTTATTCAATCAACATAGCTATTCGCTGTAACGTCGCTGTAAAACCTAAAATAGCTATCAACCAATGGCTGTGTTCCTTTGTCTCTTGACGTAGCCATTTCCTAGCGACGTTACCAGTTGCCCTTTGGGCTCGCCATGGGTAGGCCGCGTGTTGTTCGCTCTGACGAGGAAAAGCGCGCCTACAAGGATCGTCGACGCGCTCAACAGCGCGAATGTCTGCGAAAGCGTTGAGAAGCCGAAAGCGCAGCGGCCTAACATGGTACGGCCAATGGTGCGGGTCCATCGGCTTCGATTGATCCTGCACTCACCGACGAAGAACGTGTCGGTCTAGAGCGTCCCAGGCAACAGAAGCAGGAGTATGAACGTCGTCGCCGGACGAAAATGACCGACGAAGATCGGGCCACCGATGCCGAGCGGAACCTAGTAGCTTTTGTCGTAAAGATAACAGCTTCGCTGGTCCTCCATCTTCACGTGAAGTGGATGGGTACTACAGTTTCCTCTCCTGATTACAGGTTTTATGGTATAGTCCTGATGGACACTCATCATTATATTTTTGTCACCCAACGCACGACGCTTTGATTGAAGATGCTTCCTCTGTGTCCGTGTAGCGGAGCGTAAGGGCGCTTGCGACTTCCGAACATAGCCCAGTTGGGCGAGAGCACGCGCAAACGTCTAGCGCTCTCAAGGTTAGAGACAGTCACGCCCGGACAGTCCACAAAGACCGTCGACACACACGAAGAGGCGCGAAAAACCGTCTATGAATGCATTTAGACAATTGTACATGTACGCTCCTCCGTCAAAAATAAAACAAAAAAAAACGGAAATTTACTTCGATTTTTTTTTTTTTTCGCCGACATTACCAGTTTTGATTGCACGACATTTCGGTGAGACAAAGAGAAGCAATAACGTTACGGTCCAGATTCGAAGCATGCGCGGTGCTTCTGTGGTACTTTTTTTTTTTTTTTCCGTACTTATTCGATAATGTTTGCTCCAGAAGTTTTTCTTCCATCCTCGGTTTCCTACAGCCTTTCTAAATTTTCACGTTGTCGACATTCTAAAAAGAAAATGTAGAGAAAAACAAACGGCATATCGTTTCGTCTTTTACAGAATCAGCTTTTACAACGGAAAAAAAATTGTGTACAATATTTTTCTCATATTTTTTTTTAGCAAACTGACTTATTTTCCTCTCCGACTGAAGCATAAAAAATTTTTAAATCAAACAGGACTAAAAACGAAGGAGAGGAGGCTAGTGAAACATTTCTGTACATCGAAGCATGCGCGGTGCTTCTGTGGTACTTTTTTTTCTTCCGTACTTATTCGATAATGTTTGCTCCAGAAGTTTTTCTTCCATCCTCGGTTTGCTACAGCCTTTCTAAATTTTCACGTTGTCGACATTCTAAAAAGAAAATGTAGAGAAAAACAAACGGCATATCGTTACGTCTTTTACAGAATCAGCTGTTACAACGGAAAAAAAATTGTGTACAATATTTTTCTCATATTTTTTTTTAGCAAACTGACTTTTTTTCCTCTCCGACTGAAGCATAAAAAAGTTTTAAATCAAACAGGACTAAAAACGAAGGAGAGGAGGCTAGTGAAACATTTCTGTACATCGAAGCATGCGCGGTGCTTCTGTGGTACTTTTTTTTTCTTCCGTACTTATTCGATAATGTTTGCTCCAGAAGTTTTTCTTCCATCCTCGGTTTGCTACAGCCTTTCTAAATTTTCACGTTGTCGACATTCTAAAAAGAAAATGTAGAGAAAAACAAACGGCATATCGTTACGTCTTTTACAGAATCAGCTTTTACAACGGAAAAAAAATTGTGTACAATATTTTTCTCATATTTTTTTTAGCAAACTGACTTTTTTTCCTCTCCGACTGAAGCATAAAAAAGTTTTAAATCAAACAGGACTAAAAACGAAGGAGAGGAGGCTAGTGAAACATTTCTGTACATCGAAGCATGCGCGGTGCTTCTGTGGTACTTTTTTTTTCTTCCGTACTTATTCGATAATGTTTGCTCCAGAAGTTTTTCTTCCATCCTCGGTTTGCTACAGCCTTTCTAAATTTTCACGTTGTCGACATTCTAAAAAGAAAATGTAGAGAAAAACAAACGGCATATCGTTACGTCTTTTACAGAATCAGCTTTTACAACGGAAAAAAAATTGTGTACAATATTTTTCTCATATTTTTTTTTAGCAAACTGACTTTTTTTCCTTTCCGACTGAAGCATAAAAAAGTTTTAAATCAAACAGGACTAAAAACGAAGGAGAGGAGGCTAGTGAAACATTTCTGTACATCGAAGCATGCGCGGTGCTTCTGTGGTACTTTTTTTTTCTTCCGTACTTATTCGATAATGTTTGCTCCAGAAGTTTTCTTCCATCCTCGGTTTGCTACAGCCTTTCTAAATTTTCACGTTGTCGACATTCTAAAAAGAAAATGTAGAGAAAAACAAACGGCATATCGTTACGTCTTTTACAGAATCAGCTTTTACAACGGAAAAAAAATTGTGTACAATATTTTTCTCATATTTTTTTTAGCAAACTGACTTTTTTTCCTCTCCGACTGAAGCATAAAAAAGTTTTAAATCAAACAGGACTAAAAACGAAGGAGAGGAGGCTAGTGAAACATTTCTGTACATCGAAGCATGCGCGGTGCTTCTGTGGTACTTTTTTTTTCTTCCGTACTTATTCGATAATGTTTGCTCCAGAAGTTTTTCTTCCATCCTCGGTTTGCTACAGCCTTTCTAAATTTTCACGTTGTCGACATTCTAAAAAGAAAATGTAGAGAAAAACAAACGGCATATCGTTACGTCTTTTACAGAATCAGCTTTTACAACGGAAAAAAAATTGTGTACAATATTTTTCTCATATTTTTTTTTAGCAAACTGACTTTTTTTCCTCTCCGACTGAAGCATAAAAAAGTTTTAAATCAAACAGGACTAAAAACGAAGGAGAGGAGGCTAGTGAAACATTTCTGTACATCGAAGCATGCGCGGTGCTTCTGTGGTACTTTTTTTTTTCTTCCGTACTTATTCGATAATGTTTGCTCCAGAAGTTTTTCTTCCATCCTCGGTTTGCTACAGCCTTTCTAAATTTTCACGTTGTCGACATTCTAAAAAGAAAATGTAGAGAAAAACAAACGGCATATCGTTACGTCTTTTACAGAATCAGCTTTTACAACGGAAAAAAAACTGTGTACAATATTTTTCTCATCTTTTTTTTTAGCAAACTGACTTTTTTTCCTCTCCGACTGAAGCATAAAAAAGTTTTAAATCAAACAGGACTAAAAACGAAGGAGAGGAGGCTAGTGAAACATTTCTGTACATCGAAGCATGCGCGGTGCTTCTGTGGTACTTTTTTTTTCTTCCGTACTTATTCGATAATGTTTGCTCCAGAAGTTTTTCTTCCATCCTCGGTTTGCTACAGCCTTTCTAAATTTTCACGTTGTCGACATTCTAAAAAGAAAATGTAGAGAAAAACAAACGGCATATCGTTACGTCATTTACAGATTCAGCTTTTACAACGGAAAAAAAATTGTGTACAATATTTTTCTCATCTTTTTTTTTAGCAAACTGACTTTTTTTCCTCTCCGACTGAAGCATAAAAAAGTTTTAAATCAAACAGGACTAAAAACGAAGGAGAGGAGGCTAGTGAAACATTTCTGTACATCGAAGCATGCGCGGTGCTTCTGTGGTACTTTTTTTTTTCTTCCGTACTTATTCGATAATGTTTGCTCCAGAAGTTTTTCTTCCATCCTCGGTTTGCTACAGCCTTTCTAAATTTTCACGTTGTCGACATTCTAAAAAGAAAATGTAGAGAAAAACAAACGGCATATCGTTACGTCTTTTACAGAATCAGCTGTTACAACGGAAAAAAAAAATTGTGTACAATATTTTTCTCATATTTTTTTTTTAGCAAACTGACTTTTTTTCCTCTCCGACTGAAGCATAAAAAAGTTTTAAATCAAACAGGACTAAAAACGAAGGAGAGGAGGCTAGTGAAACATTTCTGTACATCGAAGCATGCGCGGTGCTTCTGTGGTACTTTTTTTTTCTTCCGTACTTATTCGATAATGTTTGCTCCAGAAGTTTTTCTTCCATCCTCGGTTTGCTACAGCCTTTCTAAATTTTCACGTTGTCGACATTCTAAAAAGAAAATGTAGAGAAAAACAAACGGCATATCGTTACGTCATTTACAGAATCAGCTTTTACAACGGAAAAAAAATTGTGTAATATATTTCTCATATTTTTTTAGCAAACTGACTTTTTTTCCTCTCCGACTGAAGCATAAAAAAGTTTTAAATCAAACAGGACTAAAAACGAAGGAGAGGAGGCTAGTGAAACATTTCTGTACATCGAAGCATGCGCGGTGCTTCTGTGGTACTTTTTTTTTCTTCCGTACTTATTCGATAATGTTTGCTCCAGAAGTTTTTCTTCCATCCTCGGTTTGCTACAGCCTTTCTAAATTTTCACGTTGTCGACATTCTAAAAAGAAAATGTAGAGAAAAACAAACGGCATATCGTTACGTCATTTACAGATTCAGCTTTTACAACGGAAAAAAAATTGTGTACAATATTTTTCTCATCTTTTTTTTTAACAAACTGACTTTTTTTCCTCTCCGACTGAAGCATAAAAAAGTTTTAAATCAAACAGGACTAAAAACGAAGGAGAGGAGGCTAGTGAAACATTTCTGTACATCGAAGCATGCGCGGTGCTTCTGTGGTACTTTTTTTTTTTCTTCCGTACTTATTCGATAATGTTTGCTCCAGAAGTTTTTCTTCCATCCTCGGTTTGCTACAGCCTTTCTAAATTTTCACGTTGTCGACATTCTAAAAAGAAAATGTAGAGAAAAACAAACGGCATATCGTTACGTCTTTTACAGAATCAGCTGTTACAACGGAAAAAAAAAATTGTGTACAATATTTTTCTCATATTTTTTTTTTAGCAAACTGACTTTTTTTCCTCTCCGACTGAAGCATAAAAAAGTTTTAAATCAAACAGGACTAAAAACGAAGGAGAGGAGGCTAGTGAAACATTTCTGTACATCGAAGCATGCGCGGTGCTTCTGTGGTACTTTTTTTTTCTTCCGTACTTATTCGATAATGTTTGCTCCAGAAGTTTTTCTTCCATCCTCGGTTTGCTACAGCCTTTCTAAATTTTCACGTTGTCGACATTCTAAAAAGAAAATGTAGAGAAAAACAAACGGCATATCGTTACGTCATTTACAGATTCAGCTTTTACAACGGAAAAAAAAATTGTGTACAATATTTTTCTCATCTTTTTTTTTAGCAAACTGACTTTTTTTCCTCTCCGACTGAAGCATAAAAAAGTTTTAAATCAAACAGGACTAAAAACGAAGGAGAGGAGGCTAGTGAAACATTTCTGTACATCGAAGCATGCGCGGTGCTTCTGTGGTACTTTTTTTTTCTTCCGTACTTATTCGATAATGTTTGCTCCAGAAGTTTTTCTTCCATCCTCGGTTTGCTACAGCCTTTCTAAATTTTCACGTTGTCGACATTCTAAAAAGAAAATGTAGAGAAAAACAAACGGCATATCGTTACGTCTTTTACAGATTCAGCTTTTACAACGGAAAAAAAATTGTGTACAATATTTTTCTCATCTTTTTTTTTAGCAAACTGACTTTTTTTCCTCTCCGACTGAAGCATAAAAAAGTTTTAAATCAAACAGGACTAAAAACGAAGGAGAGGAGGCTAGTGAAACATTTCTGTACATCGAAGCATGCGCGGTGCTTCTGTGGTACTTTTTTTTTCTTCCGTACTTATTCGATAATGTTTGCTCCAGAAGTTTTTCTTCCATCCTCGGTTTGCTACAGCCTTTCTAAATTTTCACGTTGTCGACATTCTAAAAAGAAAATGTAGAGAAAAACAAACGGCATATCGTTACGTCTTTTACAGATTCAGCTTTTACAACGGAAAAAAAAATTGTGTACAATATTTTTCTCATATTTTTTTTTAGCAAACTGACTTTTTTTCCTCTCCGACTGAAGCATAAAAAAGTTTTAAATCAAACAGGACTAAAAACGAAGGAGAGGAGGCTAGTGAAACATTTCTGTACATCGAAGCATGCGCGGTGCTTCTGTGGTACTTTTTTTTTCTTCCGTACTTATTCGATAATGTTTGCTCCAGAAGTTTTTCTTCCATCCTCGGTTTGCTACAGCCTTTCTAAATTTTCACGTTGTCGACATTCTAAAAAGAAAATGTAGAGAAAAACAAACGGCATATCGTTACGTCATTTACAGATTCAGCTTTTACAACGGAAAAAAAAATTGTGTACAATATTTTTCTCATCTTTTTTTTTAGCAAACTGACTTTTTTTCCTCTCCGACTGAAGCATAAAAAAGTTTTAAATCAAACAGGACTAAAAACGAAGGAGAGGAGGCTAGTGAAACATTTCTGTACATCGAAGCATGCGCGGTGCTTCTGTGGTACTTTTTTTTTCTTCCGTACTTATTCGATAATGTTTGCTCCAGAAGTTTTTCTTCCATCCTCGGTTTGCTACAGCCTTTCTAAATTTTCACGTTGTCGACATTCTAAAAAGAAAATGTAGAGAAAAACAAACGGCATATCGTTACGTCTTTTACAGAATCAGCTGTTACAACGGAAAAAAAAATTGTGTACAATATTTTTCTCATATTTTTTTTAGCAAACTGACTTTTTTTCCTCTCCGACTGAAGCATAAAAAAGTTTTAAATCAAACAGGACTAAAAACGAAGGAGAGGAGGCTAGTGAAACATTTCTGTACATCGAAGCATGCGCGGTGCTTCTGTGGTACTTTTTTTTCTTCCGTACTTATTCGATAATGTTTGCTCCAGAAGTTTTTCTTCCATCCTCGGTTTGCTACAGCCTTTCTAAATTTTCACGTTGTCGACATTCTAAAAAGAATGTCTTTTTAGACATTCTTTTTAGAATGTCTAAACACATTGGGGGATTGGTGGCTTTGTGAAAGAATTCTCCTGGTATGCGAAGGGAGGTCCCGTATACCAACTCCGCTGTGCTACAGTTCAGGTCGCTCTTGAACGCTGTCCGGATGCCGAGCATAACCAAGGCAAGGTTTTTGATGCTGTCCACTCACTGTCTCATCCCGGAATTCGTGCTACACAACGACTCGTGGGATCTCGGTTCGTTTGGCCACGCATGAACACAGAAGTGCGAGAGTGGACAAGAACATGCATCCAATGTCAACGAAGCAAGGTTCAACGTCATACTGTGACCCCGCTGACCGCCTTCAACCCACCTGACGCGCGATTCATCCACATTCACGTCGACATTGTCGGTCCACTTCTCCCATCGCACGACAGCCGTTACCTGTTGACCTGCGTCGACAGGTTTACTCGATGGCCAGAAGCGGCCCCCATGAAAGACATAACGGCACAGACGGTCGCCCGCACGCTCGTCGAAATGTGGATAAGCCGGTTTGGCGTACCCGAGACCATTACCACAGATCGCAGACGACAATTTGAATCGCTACTGTTCCACAATCTGGCTCAGCTCTTGGGCACACACCACATACACACTACCGCCTACCATCCGATGTCCAACGGAATGGTCGAACGTTTCTACCGACAATTGAAAGCGGCCATCAAAGCCCAAGATAAAACACTTCCGTGGACAGAGACCCTTCCCTTGGTTATGCTCGGCATCCGGACAGCGTTCAAGAGCGACCTGAACTGTAGCGCAGCGGAGTTGGTATACGGGACCTCCCTTCGCATACCAGGAGAATTCTTTCACAAAGCCACCAATCCCCCAATTGCCAGCGCGGAGGATTATGTTCATCGGTTGCGGCTCCTGATGCAGGACTTGCGGCCTGTACCTTCACGAGTTCCTTCCACGCGGAGCACTTTCATCAGTACTGATCTCGCGAAGTGCAAACACGTTTTTCTTCGAAACGAAGGCGTCAAGACGCCACTCCAACCTCCATATGAAGGTCCGTTCCCCGTTATACAGAGAACTACGAAGACGTTCACGATCCTTATTAAGAACAAAAAACAAGTGGTAGCTATCGACCGAGTCAAACCCGCCCACCTGGACTCAACCGCAACACCGCCTTTCCCACCTCCTTCTCATCCGACCTCGACGAGGGTTCCCCAAAACAACTATGCGTGACACTGTGGTTCTTAGCGTTAAAAAGAAAACGCTTGGCCACTGCGCCTCCAAGCTAGGGGGGGAATATTGTAGTGATCAGCCGGCGCGAGAAGAGAAAGAAGACAAGCAGCACGAGACAGCTTAGAAACGACGTTCGTCCCAGCTTTGCAACTTGGCCGTTTAACGCTTTTTAGATGTATATATGTATATATTAAATATTTATGTAGTCCGCACGCTACAGTTTCTTCGCGCCCGCCAAAGATATTGGCACATCTCCAAGCGTTTCCGGGGGACTCACCTATCCCTCTACCGGTTTTTCTTATACATTTTTTTAACTTTTAATATCTAAAGCTCGATATTTTAGTATAACTTCCCCTCTAGAAGTTTTCTTTTTCTTTTTTTCAAACCGTTTTGCAGTAAGAAAGATGTGAAGTACACAGTAAAGCCGCGATTACGTTGCTCGTTCAAAATAAACGGCGGTCACTGAAGACATGATGACAGAATCATGTGCGGACACGCAACCTCAGGCATGTTGGAGTCATGTTAGCTTTTCACACAAAAGTATACTCCGAACATGTCTGCATGCAGAGAGTGTTTTGTATGACCAACGTGAAGGGACCACCGCCATCCGAGGAAGACACACGCCACGGAGAGTGTCCGGGGTCCATCTTTTGTATGATGAATACAGGGTGCGGCCGTAAAGACAAATGCTTTTTTTTTTTTTTGCAAGCCTCGCGAAATTCTCATTTTAAATGTGCATACCTGAAACTGGGCACGCGAACGTAGTTTCGCCAGAAAATTAATGTCAACGATTTTTTTGTTTTTTAGGGTTCAATTCCGAGGTAGTGAAATAATTAAAAATGAAACAAAATCGGAGGTCGTGTATTTCCTATGCCCTATATACACACCAGTCTGTTTGTCGTCTGCACGCCACGGTTCATGAGCTCGTTCCGGGATGGCTTGCTGAACGCAAAAATGCTCAATTCCAAGAGCAGAGGCTGGCGACGAGTGAGATAATCGCGATAATGGATACTTTTTAGCGAAATATAAACCAGTGTCTATAATATCCTAGCCAAGAGCGATAAAAATGAGAAATATTAATCTCAAACGCAAGCTCTTGAGAAGAAATGGGTTGCGCATAGAACAATAATTGTTGTTTTGCGTTTTTTACAGGACTCTACTGGTCTATATGAACACTGACCACCTAGGAACAAAGCTCGCAAACCAGCGTGCAGACGACGAGCAGAGCGCAAAGGAAATGCACGGCCGCCGTTTCTGCTCTATCTTTAATATTTTGCTATCTCCGACTTGAGCTCTGAGGAAGAAAATAGACATAAAACTTCTTCCGAAACTACATTCGAGCGCCCAATTTCAGGCATGTATATACCACTGGCATTCGAATTTTTGCAAGGCGCGCCAATTGCGTTATAGTCCTTACGGCCGCACTCTGTATCAGCAGCGTGATCGTCTGCTTGTTGTTTAACGGCCGCAACCTGCACCCTTGATATTCTCCATCTCCGCGCCACCATCTTTGTCTACTGGGCTGTGAAACGCGTTCTGAGCATGCGCAGTACCGTTCTTGCGTGGAATAGCAGACGACAGACATGCGTAGCGCAGCCCCAGTGAGACGGCTTTTTTTTTTTTTTTTCGCCAAGGAGAAATGCGCCGAAAGGGGTTATTATGGTCACCGACTAATTAAGAAACGCCCGGGGGCGTGATAAGTCCCTAAAATCAAATCATCGTTCCACAACCAATGGTATTACGGCGTCATCCGACAACAACGCCCAAAAGAACGAATCGCGAAGCAGCAAAGGAGATAATAGTGACGAGCAACGCCTGCTCTTCTCAAGTTTTCGGAGATTATAGAAAAATGTATGGACCGTATAGACTATTCGTCATGAAAAAAAAAATAATAATAAAATAGCAGTGCCTGCGGAAGAGCACAAAGCGGGGTATACGTCTTAATAACCAAGCTAAGTTTAATGTAACTTGCGCTCTTTTTATATGCTGTATATCAGACAACAATCACCCAAAAGAGAGAGAGTGAGAGTCCGTGTTCGGAAATCAAACAGTGCGCTTAAGGCTCACGATTCGCAGCACTGATTAGGAGCGCAAAAGATCCGACCGAACTGGTCGCATTTCAAACTTATCTAACAATACTTATCATTTTTAACTTTTTTTTGTGTGTGTAAGCCGTACGAAATATTTTTATTCAACCCCAATATTGAATTCCTCTCAGCGTCCAAAGCTCGCGAACGGTCTCTATGGCATTCAGCGACGAATTCAGAAGGCGGGTTGTTAAAGCCGCCAATCTCTCCACTACTACTATTTATTTTATTTTTTTCCGCTCTTTCTTTTTTTTTTTTTTTTTTTTTCGAAAGCGGGCTCATTTTTGGGACCCATCGCTGGGCCGCGGCATTCGAAAATAGCGTCCTCATTTGGCTCGTTTAAAATCGATATGATGTTTCCGGTTATCTTTCTCGCACTCTTTTTTTTTTTATTTTATTTTTTCCTTCCCTTTGACGAGAAATCTAATCTGACACCAAACGAAACGCGGTGTTGAATGGAGAGCTGTCGAACCTCGCAATGCTCGCCATGGTAGCGCCAACCTATCGGCGACCATGCGCATTTCTGAATGGTACGGAACGTGCCAGAGCTACACTCTAAGAAATGCTTGCGCGCCTACTTATCCGCAAAACACTCGAAGAGCCAATCTCTATAGGGTGACCATATTCCTCAAGGTAGAAAACGGGACATCCGGGGGGGGGGGGGGGGGGGGGGGGGGGGGGGGGGGGGCGTAGGCACATTTAAGTTTGACATTGACAGGAACAATTTAATGCAATAACTTCTCTTATTTCAAAACGTATTGCACTAGGCCCTAGGGCATAGGGAACAGCTACACTCACAGTTCAGTTGCATGTACTCATTTGGTTTCAAAGCGAGTTTCGGTTTGCTTCAACTCGCTTGGTGGGTCTTTCGAAACTATGCACTCCTGTGAAAACGGGACATCATTCTTAATTGGGACAAAAAGACGGGACGGCAGAAGCGGACATCAAAAACGGGATTGTCCCGGCCAAAACGGGACGTCTGGTCACCCTAAATCTCTACGATCTACGAAATCAGCTCAACAAATGATGTGGCGGAACATCTGTTTCGACCTAAAAATGAAGCCTGCGCTGTGGCATTACGCAATGCAAAGCGTCATGCTTGCATTGCGTAATGCCACAGCGCAGACTTAATTTTGAGGTCTAAACAGATGTTCCGCCTCATCATTCGCTGAGCTGATTTCCTAGATCGTAGAGATTGGCTCTTTGAGTGTTTTGCGGGTAAGTAGACGCACAGGCATTTCATAGAGGATAGCACAAACAAGCAATTCCCTCTCGACATCATCCACGATACTGGTGCATCATCCACGATACTGGTGTTGGAAGTTCGCTGTGCCGTCTGATCACCAATAGACTTTCACTACAACAAAACAAAGAATGGCTTCTACAAACGAGTCACTATGCGCTCGTGTACAGTCCTTACTAAACTTCTACGTAACACACGAACTGTGTCTTATCTCATTGGAACGCTATCCATGGGGCAGCCGAGGAACCTGCTCCATGACGTTTGGTAAGCACCGTATAGCGTGCAACCCCCCCCCCCCCCCAAAAAAAAAAAAGGAAGAAAAATAAGCAGTCACAGGATATTGTTTTGTCCTTTTTATTTTCTCCTAAAATAAAGTACGCACTGCAAAACGCACTATCTCCGCCAAAATGCGGCGCCGAAGTTTCAGAACTTACCATTATCTTATTAAAACTTTAAAGGTGATTTTCTTAAAGTTTCGATGGGAAAATGGGCCCGTCCTCGCTACAGTTTGCACCATTCGGCCCCATGTATTCGGGGGCGTTGTCGGCCCCCATTTTACAATTGAAAAAGTTTCGAAAATCACTTATAGCTTTTGAAGGAGACAACAGTTCTTTCTGAAACTCTGGAATTTGGTTCGGAACGCTAGCGCAATATTTGAGAGAAAACTGGGCGTTCAACAAGTCGTTAATTTTTGTTTTTTTGTTTTTTATTTATTTTTTGTGGTTATTTTGAACATTGGTGTCGGCTTTTGTTCATAGTTTTCTCGGTCAATTTTCGACCCATATTTCGTCGTATGTATCAGTACTGCGTCATTACTTTCTCACAGAAACAAAAACGCGGTCGAAACTGAAAGCCAGCTTGAAGCGGAGCTTTGCCCCCCCCCCCCCCCCCCCTTTTACAATCTTTACTGTACACGGACCGTTTTATCTCCTGCGGCTTTGAACAAGTTTCAACGTTACCAGCAGCCAGTACTCCCTTCGCGAACGTCGCTATATATCATTCTCAGTGCCGTGTTTTCCGTTTCCAGCAGCATCATTTATTCTACCCCAACACGCGTCGTGCATGCGTTGAGAAACCACATTAGAGTTTGGACAACGATGCTACAGTGAAGATTGGTACACGCTCGTCTGAAAACAAGTCGAAACACACGCACACACGCGCGCGCACGCACACAGGCACACACACACTGGCGTTTCGCTTATTTGGTATGAAACAAACTAGTTTCTAAACTTTTCACCCATCGACTGTGCGTTGCCAACTGCTTTTAAAACTGAATTTCGACCGCTTGCGCCCAGTTGAAGTGGATGAAGGTCGCAGCGTACATGTAGTACTTTGTATTATTTACTCATTCGCCAAAAAGGAATATATATATATATATATATATATATATATATATATATATATCACGAGCACTTTTCATCATCGTACGTGGTTGCCAAAGAGGAAATAATTGGAAATATGCATATGGATGAACCGTACTTGATAGAATGAATCAAAGTTTTACGAAACCGCCGAAAGTCAATATAAACGGCGGGGCCACGAAGTTGAACTCTGGGCTTCCCACAGCCCGGGCGGGAGTGCTAACACCACACCACTTCACTTTTTTTTTCTTTTTACATAGCGTTTTTATTTTAGGATTACAACGCTGCCGAGTTGGCAGCGACAGGAGGGAAACAGGTGTTCACAATGCGTTACACACCATTTCATGACCTTGACAATGTACACTCTTCAGCTCATTTACGAATTAAACAATGTCTACTAATATACCTGTCTATTTTCACCATGTGGCGCTGTAAACTCGATTGCATCACGGGCCATTGCTTGAAGTACGATATTTAAATATGTTCCAGCAGGCCACTAGTGTATGCAAAGCTATCAACAAGGTGGTTCCAAGCGGATTTTCCCTTTTCGATCACCATTGTGTTATTCGTTCGGGATCTCCAAAATCGCATGCAGACCGAGCAGAGAAGAGCTTCAAAACATTTTTTTGTTTTCATCAAATTCGACTTGAAGAAATTTGAGAGTAATTGAATCCGGGTGTGTATCAATGCTAAAAGAATATCGGAGCTCTGACCAAACTATGCGTTTGTACATAGCAGGAAGAGATGTTTCAAGGCCTCCGGGAAAGAGGACACTGCACAATTAGTAGACCACGTCACAAATAACCGCTTGTTTTCTCGCTGTGTTTTAACGGACAAAACTTCCGTATGAAATTTCACAGAAAAAAAATTCTTTGGTGCTTGTTTGAACAGGGTACTTCCGCAGATGTTTGAACACAGTTGACCCGAAGTTTTCATTTGGGGAACGATATAACGGTGACGGGATAATCAGGTCAATGGTGTCCCAGTAAAGTCTTTTCTTTTTTCTTTTCACCTGAAGTAGGTAATCCCACGAAAACCGGCATTGGAATAAATCAATAGCTCTTTCAATTTCTTCATAAAATCTGAGTACCGGTGCTCTCGCGGGGGCTTCTTCAGTACTCACTTGCCAGGCAACCATGCAAGTACGGTTCAATTAGTAATTTTAAGCATCTCGTAAGCACCGGGTTCATTTGGTCGCGGAAGAAACAAAACCGTTGAACTTTTATCATGAACTCCAAATTAACGAGCGCCAACCCACCTTTGAAAAGACTCAGAAAGAAATTTGTTCTGCGCATTCGTTTGAATAAAGATTGCCATTTAAGCGTAGCTCAAAGCTGTGAAACTCGTGAATATCCACCTGGCGGGATGGAACTATCTGTGCCGCATACCATATGCTTGAAAAAAATAAAGAATTACACACAAAGGACCTGTTAAAAATCTAAATGTGTCTTCCATACCATCAGCTCATTTTCGATGGTACGTTGTTTGCTTGTATACCGTCGCGGCCGGTACTTAGCTACGCTGTCTCCAGTCCCACCTCAAGATAATTTAACAGTGAGCATGACCACCTGATATCCCTGTAATACTCTGGTTTGTTCGTCGATCCATGGGCCTAGCAAAGCACCAGTCGATATTGACGCTTTCATTACTGTCCCTGATATGCTGCAGAAGTCGTTGGTATGCTTGACTGCAACGCCGATCTCTCGCTTGGACGCACACAATATGGCAACGTCGTCTGCATAGGCCAGCATTTTCGTTGGACCCGCGCCCATGATTTCACCCTCAATGTTCACATCAGCTATGATTGTTTTGCACAGTATTTCTAAATATAAAGCGAACAGTAGGGGTGACATTGTGCACCCTTGTCTGACAGAATATTTAACTTGAATTCGAGCAGTTTTGCGCCCGTTTACCAAGCGTCGAGTGGTTATGTGTCTATAACAAACCTTAATGTACCTTGCAAAGTGTTCCCCCATGCGGCATCGTTCTAGCGAAGCAAGAAGGAAAGAGTGTGACACAATATCCAACTCCTTACTGAGATCTACCTGTAGAACTGCAATAGGGCTTCGGTCCGCCTCCACCGTTTCACATAGGATCCTCATTGTATGCGCGTTTGTGATGAATATTCCTTCGAACCCGTAAGGCTGATGGTCTTCACCAATAGACGTTAGTACATATTCAGTACGCTTAGTGATAATGCTTGCGAGAATCTTGTAGCCCGTCTTCAATAAATTGATTGGTCTGAGATTGTCAGCACTTGTGACGTTGGAGGCTGTATTTTTCTTCGGAATGAGAACCGTCAAAGCTTGGCGCATTGATTCGGGGGAGAAGGGGGGGGGGGGGGAGCAAATTACGTTTGAAAATGCATGCATATACATTGCGAAGTAGTGGTGTTAGGAGGCTTGAAAACTTTTTGTAAAAACTAGATCCTAACCCGTCTACGCCCGCCGACATTCTGGTCTTAAGGTCTTTAATTGCCGCTTCTGTTTCTTAATCAATGATTTTTTCGTTTATTTTATTTTTTTTTTTTCAAAACATCTAGGGCAACTTCCCGGCAGGACTTCGAAAAATCTCGCTAAAATAGCTTCATCTCTATTTCTTCTCTTTCACTCAACAGTATAGTGAATACATCGACTAGTTCTTGTTCAATGTCATGCTGTTCTGATAACACGTTATTGCCAGCTTGTACCGACGTTATTTTGTTACAGAGAACATGATTCCGCTCTTTTGTTTTAAAACTTTTTACGGGCCTTAAATTTCTTCTTGCTGCAGCGCACGAAGCCTGCATCGCACCATCGCGCCTCGGTACTCTTCCTCCAGAATCGAGAGAAGATTTTCTTTACATTCGCGGATATCGTTCGCGAACATGCCGGGAGAGCAGTTCTCTTCGCAAATTAAACTTGAAGAGTTTATTCTAAGCCTCGCTTGCACTGTGACGGAATGTAATTAGTTTTGTCTCCTCTTTTAAAAGTTCCCAGCTGACCGCATCCATTACGCCGGAGCTGTGTTTTTCACGGATCACTTTACTACACCACTCCACCTTGACTTTCTGGCGTTTCCTGTTTGTCTTATTAATGCACAAGAAACGGAATGTATCCAATCAGAGGTGTTCTTGAAGCACACGCCGCCGCGTGAAACGCAGTACGACGCTTGCTGGAACGATGGTACATGCTCGTTGTGCTCCAGAAAACTGTTTGTCTCGTCACGTGTGCATGTATTATTTCTGGTTTATGAGCTTTAGAGACACGGTATCATCATCATCTGAGAGAATCAAGAGCCACGTTTTAATATATCACGGGCACTTCTGATCATCGTACGTGGTCGCCAAAGAGGAAATACTTAGTCGAAAATATGTAGATGAATGAACCGTACTTGATAGAATGAATCCAAGTTTTAGAAAACCGCCGAAAGTCAAAATTAACGGCGGAGCGAGGTAAGTATAAAGAAAAAAAGTATACAATTCTGGTGGGTTGGCGTCAACGTTTCGGCAGTAGCACTGCCCGAAGGCTGTGCTAATGCCGAAACGTCGATGCCAGCTCACCAGAATTGTATACTTTTTTTTTTTTTGCTTTATACTTACTTTATGTTATCCCGTAATTTCTTGCGTTTATAATTGTTATTAATCATTAATATTTCAATCTACTGATTCCACCAGTTTATTAAACTTTTAATTTTGTTTTCATCCTCCAACTGCTTAGTCCGCGCTCCCACTTTCTTTTTTATCATATATTATCGGAGCATTTGTAAACCTTTTCCTTGTTACATATATATATATATAGAGAGAGAGAGAGAGGGAGAGAAAGAGAGAGAGAGAAAGGAACTGACCTGAAAGAGAACAAGCACTTGCGAGTAATATTATTTAAACCAGTAAGAGACCTAGATGGTTAAAGACCTGTGTGGGGATTGAGGATAAAGTCGGAAACGTTTCGGGACCTCGGGACCTGGTAAGTCGAAAACTTGGAAACAGCGCAAAATAAACGAAGGGATAAGAACAAGAAGTGAACGCACACAACGCTGACTGGCAACTAAAGTCTATTCTTGCGAGGAACAAAAAGGAAAACATACAACATACATAACATCAATTGCAACATACATTGCAACACGCCGCTGCGTATTAAAATATTGAGGTGGGCTAGTTGGATATGCACATTACAAATAAATTGCGCGAAGGTCAAGTACACAATGACGGAACAAGCGCTTG
Organism: Ixodes persulcatus; assembly: GCA_013358835.2. Taxonomy (NCBI): domain Eukaryota; kingdom Metazoa; phylum Arthropoda; class Arachnida; order Ixodida; family Ixodidae; genus Ixodes; species Ixodes persulcatus. The sequence goes on along the minus strand of JABSTQ010010649.1, from coordinate 835,246 downwards.
TTCCGTCAGTGTGTACTTGACCTTCGCACTATTTATTTCTAAAACGCAGCTGCGTATTTGTCGCAAACCAAATTTCATGTGACAAACAAGCGATGAACGCCGCCAAAGCAAATACATGGGGTCAGGGCGTCGGTTGCGTGAGCGACTTCATCTGCACACAAGTGACGCACCTGCAAACTCCGGAAACACTAGTGCAAACCAACGCACAACAACATCAGCAAACATGGTGTCCACAAAATACGTTTGAATGGTTCGAACGTGGTTCCAACTTCAAAGTCAATTACAAATCTGAGTCACTTTTTTTTTTGTTTTACTAAATTATTTGTGCGCCGCGTCGGCCGTTTCGGCCCCTGCCAGTGCCGGACGCCGGGCGAACAAAATCTAGCTCGCTTAGATCGGCGGTGAACAACCCGTGGCCCGAGCTCATCCCGAGCGCCCGACCCATGGATGCGCAGCTGCAAGCACGCAACTCGTTTGTTCCGGAAACATTCTGCGTCATTTATCAGGAAAAAAGGCCACACATAAATCCCCGTTATCATTTTGCCTCGGTGAAGAGCCACCCGGTATTAATTGTTTTTTATATCTGGACATACGACAGACGAGCCCGACGCGCAGTATACATCCCCCAAACTCGGGAAGCAGACGATGCAGGCCTGCGTTCGTCGACAGCTACCTGGGCAGAAGTAGAGTGAAATTAAGACGCCAGTATCATTACGTAACGCGAAGAGGATACGGATGCATGGAAGTCAGGATAACGGCCACTTCAACCAACGGTATTCGATCAGCTCAGTTACGGAACTGCTCATAGACGCTGCACGCACGAGCAGTACCCCCCTTCACTCACTACGATTCGCCTCCCGTCGTTTGACGCGCCGGAGGGCTGCTATGGTAGCTGCAGTGCATTCTAGGGAATACGTACGTTTCGAATCGCAGCGTCTAGATGGCGTTCCACCGTACTCTATGGAACACACATAGTTCTTAACGAAAATCTAGATGGCGCTTGGAACGACGGGAGGTGGACTGAAGTGAGTGAGGGGAGTTACCCCCTTCCGCGGGAGTTCCGTAACTGAGGTAATCTAGTAACGTTGACTTCAACTGAATAAAACGTGTTTTCAGGAGGGCGTTGAAGACCTTGCGCCGGCGTCTCAGACCGCTGACGCCTCGCTGGCGCACGCCGGCGTGCGTCGCGTATACGAGGCAGACGCCTGGAGGCATGGTCGGAGAGGCTCATCTTTAAAAAATAATTTCTCAGCAACAACAAAAAGTACTTTTCTAATTTTTTGGTATAATGAACAGATGTGGTGAGTTGAACTTTTGGCTATTTCGAATGTTCCGGGCACCGCTGCCCACATTGCTTTTTTATGGCTCTCAATATGGCTCTTTCTGCATAAACGGGAGATTGTGGCATTTAAATAAAACGCAACAAAACTAGCCTTTGAAAATTTAATACACGCAATTCAATTATTAGTTCTAAGAGAACGAAGAAGAAAGGTATTGTAGCTAACACCCAAATCCAATTTGACTAAAAAAATTAAGAAATCTCATAAAGTCTCTTCTTTTTGGAGCTCCTATTTCGACTCAAAATGGCGTGTTTCGATATTTGTATTTCAATGTAAGATAGGGCATATTATTAAGTAATCAGGCGCCTACCTAAAGTTGTGTGATAAGGCAACCGTTCTTTTTTTTATAATTGTTTTGTTAAATACATAGGTTTCATGCAAATTCCAGAAATTTAGAGCATGATATCAGCAAAACTAAAATTTATTTTTGCACACAAAAAAAAAAAACATTTTTTTTTAAGTTCAGGGCTTTTTTCTTAAAATTATTTTTTTCGTACATATCACAGACATGCAAAATTGCCGCACCTCCTTTGGCATGCAATGACCCAGTTGATTACATTAGGAAAGCAGATGGACAACTGAATGATACTAAATATTTTAGGAAGCTAGATACTGATCCCACACGTAATTTCAAAGAGACAATTAAGAAATATTTAAAACGTCTACTAGAAAATAAACAAATAGTTTATTCTCTAGTAGACGTTTTTTTTTGTTGTTTTTTTTAATATCTCCTACAAGAAAATCTTAGACCTGGACATTTTTATGTCCTAATGAAAGTACGCCCGTCAAATCACCCAGGTAGACCCATTGTTTCTGGAATAGGTACAAACACAAAAGAGATTTCAGAGTTTATTTATGAACGGATTAAAAGTACTGCAGCTAACGCCGTGTCATACGTGAAAGGTCCTTTCCATTTTCTTAATTTAATTTATGTTGTGCAAATCGATTTAATTTCAAACAAAGTACTACTAGTAACAATGGACGTAGTCTCGTTCTACACTAATATACCACATGATGAAGGAGTACGAATTATTCTAGATCGCGTTTATGACACTGAATTAGCTGTGGGCCAACATGTTTTAAATATTTTCATGTATTTCACACTAGAACTCAATAATTTCACATTTATGAATAACCACTACTTACAGATTCAGTACGCACCGATGGGAACATGTTCTTTTCCCTCTTATGCAGAGGTTTAGATTATGATTTTAGAGAAACGTCTCCTAAACGCATTTCTACACAAACCACTTTTTTCATAAACGTTTTCTCGACTATATATTTATAGTTTGAAATAATGGAGAAGAAAAACTTTTTGAACTTATTAATTTCGCAAATACTTTTAACGCAGGTATCAAATTTACATACAAGTACTATGACAAAGAAATATATTCTCTGGATGTTAAACTGAGGAGCGAAGAGAATAATTTAAAAACAAGTTTTATATAGAAAGCCTACCGATAGACGCCAGTTCTTACATTATAAAAGTTGTCATCCTATACAGAACAAAAAAGCCTAATTCTAAGTTTAAGACATTGATCATCAGAGGAGGAGGACTTGGAAGAAACATCCAGAACACTAGAGGAGTTCTTAATAAACGTGGATATCCCCTACATTAGTAAATAACTCAATATCAAAAGGCCGTTCTATTCCTATGGTTGCTAGTTAAATAGAGACCAAAGAAAGATAATGATAAATTACGACTCATTTTACCATATCACTCATAGTTGCCAAACATTAATAACATCCTTCGACTCCATATGAATATTTTACAGGTGGACAAAACTTTAAAACCTAGGATTCCAGACCAACCTGGTATCGCTGTAATTTACGACGGTCCCCTTCGGTCACGTAAAATGTAATAATAATCGCTGTAATTTATGTTTACATTTATTGGTTGCTGATCCTCCATTCGAAGTATAGCAAACAACTTTAATTGGAAAAGAAACGACGACACGTTTAACTATAATTCAGAAAATATCGCTTATTTGGTTCCAATGAAAAAAGGCCTAATTCAATATGTAGAAGAAACTGGAACAAGTGTACGAAAACTTATAAATCTACATACTTGTCACATTCGTACCCTTGTTCCCGGACCGGTTTGTCGTCACTTTAACTATAATAAAAATATAAGAAGTTTTTTATATATATATATTAGTTTTATTATACCTCAAGGTGGCTTTAGAACTACAAGAGAGGGAAAAAAATAAGGAATCCCAATTAATTTATAAATTACTCTAGAACCGAAAGGCCTTAACATTTCTAAAGAAACATTACCGTCATTTTGCCTTGATATTTAATATAGATCTTTCCCTTCGGTGCCAATGTTATTTTCTCTCTTTTTGTTTTTGCTTGATTATTTATTACGACACGAGCTAATATTTTAACAAATGATCAACATATTTTGACGCCAAGTATTGTTGGCTTCCCGCCAACCACATGTCCCAAAACGGGTTTTACCTGGAATAAATTCTTTATTTTGTAAATAATATAATAAAGTTATATTGTATCAAACCATTAAGCGAGATATTTATTTAGTAAATATTTTTTACGTCCTAAGTAATTTTTTCATACCTCTTATTCTTCACGTGACGATTTTATATTATAGACAGAAAACGCCGTCTATAGAGGTTTCCGCCTTTCCGGAAACCTCAATCCGGTTTTCCGGGAAGCCGGAAACGTTTACGGCTTTATTCTCGATCGTCACACAAGTCTTTAATCCTCTCCTAAGACTGGTGCTTTATTTGAAACCGGCTGCGTACGAAAGTGATGAGCGTAAAAATAAAAGAAAAAACAGTTGAATTAACCTAAGTATAATTACAGACCCTCAATAAAAAAATCGATCAACCGATAATGTAAAAAAGACAAAAAAAACTTCTAAAGAAGCAGAAAAACGAAGGCAAGGGAGGCGCTATCACTCCTCGCACACTCAACGTCGTAAAACATAGCTGACCAATCTAAACTGCTTCTAAGCTTTGAATAATACATATTATAAAAAAAATAATGACAAAAAAACGGCCATTAAATAAGTGGTTCATTCTACGATTTCGGCATCTCGTGAAATTGGAAATCCGAAACTGGGTTTGCAGAAAATAAAACGACGCCTACACCCGGTAAAGGGAACCACTTAGAAAATGTCGTTTTTATATATGTCTGCATCGAACCTAGTTCGGATTAAAAAAAAAACGTGTCTGGGTGTGTGTGTGTGTGTGTGTGTGGGGGGGGGGGGGGGGGGGGGGGGGGGTTGGGGGTTCGCTCTCCGAAAATGAAAGGGGAGGTTTACGGCACTTTCGTCGGTACCTTCCAAGTTTCGAAAGTTTTGAACTCTTTGATAGTGGGAGAAAAACAATTGGGGCCGGGTCGGCGATCCACCAACGATGACGTCACGCGCACGCCTTGTTTTCTATACATGTATATATAATAGTATTGGCAATAGCCGAAGTCCTCCACACTCTGCTGCACAGTTATACAGGCGCGTTTAAAATTAACAGACTTATGTTCCCCCCTAAATTTAGCGGAAGGTGTCGATCACAGTTTATCGTGTATACAGTTTGGCCACCGTTGAATAAACATGTGGCAATCGCAAACCACGGGATCGAGGACCTCTTGTCAATAAAAATACACTGTGCGACTAAACTCTCGATGTATTATTCGAAAAAATCTAACTTGTATTGACAACCAAACGATTTAAGAAAGAGCGAAAGTTTCTCGAATAATTATTTAAACTCGTAAAAGCGACCTACCACCACGGACCGGGGAACTGATCATTTCTTAATGTTTCGGTTTTGTTGTTTCGTTTATAAGGATGGCGGCCTCCGTGGTATTTTCGTTATTGGCTTCTCGCGTTCGGTTCCTTTGCGCCTTCGCTTTATTGCGAAGTGCGCACCGCTGGATGGCAATCACGGGTAATCTATACTCAAACAAGAATAGTTTTTTTTTTCAAGCAGGCAACTGTTTATTTTCGCTCTACATAGTATAACTGATACAAAAGATTTACAAACAGCACACGCTACGATGCGGTTGTTGAGGGGTATCAGCGAACATACACGGTGGTACAAACAGTTTGGATGTTAGCTTTCAAACAATGCGCATAAAAAAGAATAAACAAACGGTCAATCAACATAGTCTAAACAGGTAAATGTGAAGTCGCGGTAAAGGTAGAGTCGCAGTAAAGACATTTCAAGACCGCAATTCGTAAAACCATGTTTCTTTTTATGATGTTTCGCATAACGATGGTGATTACAAACCAGTTGCTTTAACGGTAATTACTGGATAACGTGGTAAAGAATAAAGCTGTGTTGGGAGGTGCCTTACCTACCCGCCATTTTTCCTGAGATGAACGTTCGACACACCTGGTCAGTTTTCCAAGCGGTATGTTGGATCTAGACAGTCGATTTACTGAGCGCAATGTATAGAGGTTAGTCGGGTATGTTTGAGCAATTACCCTAGAACATGTGGTTCTCAAACAATAATGTTTCGCGGACCCCTTGTGAATCGGCGGAGGTGATGGAGGACCTCGTTCATGGTGAGGGGAAGGAAAAGGTATAGGTTAATTATGAAAATGATTTAATAAATGAATATAACAAAGGGCTAGTGTGAAATAGACTTATCTTATTGACAACTAACACAAAAAACGCACCCAACAACTAAAACGTTTCTCCATATATATATATATATATATATATATATATATATATATATATATATATATATATATATATATATATATATATATACATATATATATATATATATATATATATATATATATATATATATATATATATGTATATATATATATAACTTTTATTGCCGGGCTTGACTGATGAGGTAGGGCTTCGCGGACTCCTAGAATGCCTTCGCGGATTCCAAAAGGTTCGCGGACCCCCATGTGAGAACCACTGTTCTAGAGAAAGCCTCTGCACGGACAATGCAAGCTGTAACACATGGAATTTTGCTACTTCTGTAGTCCCCGAAGCTCAATTTTGTTTAGATATTTGATTATCAGAGTTCAGAGGCTGGGACCTACACTTCGTGCTCCAGCTCTGGTCTTGCCCAGAGTTTCTTCGAAAGCTGACCCGTATGTCAAAGAAGCGTTGGGAACCTTTTATAGCATGTCGGAAGTACAGCGTGTGGCAATATGACCTGGCCTAGCAGCGTTGAGGTGGAAGTGGCACAAATTTCGCACAGTGAGGTTGGCATGGACTGTCACATATCCGAATGTTGCAGTGTGGCAGTCGGTTTAATAGACCTTTTTTGTTTAGTCTCGCCCCCAGCCGCCTGGTAGGCATATTCGGTATGAGCGACGAAAAAACAATAAAATATTTTTATACTGCAAATAGTAAAAAATAGAGGGGAGGCAAAACGAGAATGGGTGACGGTTACGCTTATATTCTAAATGTATTCTAGTGGCGTGGCGACGGCGAAACTAGCGGCGCCCCTGTGGAAAAGGTCTGTAACAATTAGCATGCCGGAGGCGCCAAATGCGGCATTTCACCCCTTTTGGCTAGCACCAGGCTGGTCAAGCTCACATTGCCGCTGAATGTACTATCGGGGAAAAATGAAATACAAACAGAGGAGCGCGTGGCTCGCGGTACAGGCTGCGCCGCCTGGCTAATGCACGCGCTCGGCGCACGCTTTACGTCTTACTAGCGGCGAGCTTCCTCGCGCCGCACGCGCCGAACGAGAAAAGATACCAGCTTTCAGCGCACTAAGAGGCGCAATGCCGAAGCTTGGGAAGTGCCGAGCGAGGGGCGTATACACATTGGGGTAGGCCACACACCCTCGCCCCTAGGCTCACTTCCAGGCGGCGCAGCCTGTATAGCGCACTACGCGCTCCTCTGTTCGTATTTCGTTTTTCCCCGATACTCCCTGCTCAGTTTTACTTTAAAAGAAGCACTGGCCTAACATAACATAACCAATCCGTAGGAACCGGTAAAGGCAACGGCTGTAAATAGTGATGTCTCGTTAATATGAACCTCGTTAATATGAATACCCCGCTCTTTAGACACCATTTTCGGGGACGAACTGGGTAAATACATAAATATTTCTCTCGCTATTATAGACATCTCATATTACGGACAATTTTGGGGGGAACGGAGGTTTCCATATTAACGAGACATGAATGCATAAGGAATCGACAATTTACTTTTTCATAGAACTACCTCATTCTGCAAGGGCTCTTTTTGTGATTTAGCAGAAACTGGCAACACTGGACTAATATAGGGTGTTCAATGATCTAGGTTCTGCGTGTCATTGCGCGTCAAGGGGGCTTTGAGAAGACGACGAATTAAAGAACACTCTTTGTCCAAGCTCAAGACAGGAATAATCTTGTTCTTGTCCACTGTCTAACACAACGTGACAACAGCGACTGGTTATTGTTGTTATCTTCCAGGCGACCCCAGAACAAGGTCTAGTGGCACGACAACAACCTGTGGTTGTTTTCGTGCCGATGGCAACAGTTCGAATATTCAGTACCTTGAAGTTTTAATTGCCAGAATTGCGGCGCTCTTGGCACGCCAAATGCTGAGAAAGTTGTACAAAACAGGACTTGATCAAAGTCCCCCTCACTGTTTGCAACCTGGATCGACCGCATAATGTTCTCCTTCTCAAGTGTCTCATAGATGCTGGAAATGACTAGGGTTCAGAGCTACCTTAGAAAGTCCCCTTCTGACTAATGACTTCAAACGTGTTTTCAACACATCTCTGACTGAGGCAGGTGGTCTTGAGGAAGGAGAATCGTCCAAGCTACAGTTTTTCCCAGATATGCAAAACTGCCGCTACTGCACTTACCCAACCATTTACGCAGTTCGTCATATGACGAGTGGGGGATTATTGTCAAGTGATCAAGTATGGCTGCGACATTCATGATTCCATAAGAGATCATAGGATAGATTCCAGAACCCTGATGAGGAATGCTATGCTTCAATGTCAATCGCAGTGGCCACACTACAGCTACACTTTCGCTTCAGCGTAACTTGACAAAGAGAATATGCTGCCGCCCCTTCAAACTAATCAGAGCAACGAAGCAAAGTATGTGAGAGCCCTCCACAGGGGGAGTGTGCTCCGACGATATGTTGTCACGTGCCTCAGCCAAATGTTTCGATTGGCTCGCTGGTGTCCGTAGCTTTCACTGTTTGGCAAATTATGGTGAAATGCAGTACTATTATAATCCGCGGACCGTACATGCCTAGAAGTTTAAATTTCACGCGGTGCGAACTATCTACAGGTGCGGACTATACATGGATTTGTTTTTTCTGCATCGTTCACAATGACGAGACGCGAAGGATTTTGTGGATGACAGAGTATATGATTGATGATTTATGTATGATCAAGCTCCTTTGTTGAGCTAATAAAGCGAGCATATTTTTTTAATGTTGTGTGTAACATTCTTTTTTTTTTCTTTTACTTGCGGATTAGGTGTTGGGTGCGGACAACGCATCGGTGCGGACTAAAAAAATGCGAACTTTCGTTTTTTAATCAAAATTTACCCCTGCGGACTATACACCGGGTGCGGACTTAGCCCCCCCCCCCAAAAAAAAAATATAATACGTTTTCACAACTTTTTTTTTTTTCTAAAAGCAACGGGCGTGGTGTGTCTCGCAGTGCGTATACATCCACACTGGAACACAATGCGCCTGAATGGATGCGGAAGAGGCAAAGTGAAACAACGAACAAAAGCACATATGATGATACTGCAATTAATGCAAAGGTGCAATCGAGCTGGACAAGAATAACGGTAATAATCCCTGGAGAAGAGGAACAAAAGGGACAGAGGACAAACACAAATCTCCGAAAACAGCTAGGCGACTGGTGCGCGACTGAAAAATTCCGCCTGGTCCTGGTAATAAACCAGGGATCTCTCCATTTTTAGTGGAGCAACTGAGCTAACCAGGAGTTAGACGTCAGTAGAGCAAACGGGTTTTAACAGCTGGCACCAATCTAACACCAACAAGGGTGAACGGCCTGCACTTTAAAATTAGGATGATAACGCAATTAATGCAAAGGTGCAAGCGAGCTGGAGAAAAATAACGATAATAATCCCTGGAGAAGGGGAACAAGGAGGACAAAGGGCAAGCACAAATTTCCAAATACAGCTAGGTGACTCGTGCGCGACTAAAACACTCCGCCTGGTCCTGGTATTGAACCAGGGACCTCTTTATTTCCAGTGGTGCGCTATACCAACTGAGCTAACCATGAGTTAGACATCAGTAGAGGAAACGGCTTTTAATAGCTGCCACCAGTCTAGCACCAATAACAATTAACTGCCTGACTTTTGTGGTTATGATGATAATAAAATTAATGCAAAGGTGCAAGCGAGCTGGGCAAGAACGGACAAACTCAAACTTCCCTGGTTCAATATCAGAACCAGGCGGATTTTTTCAGTCGCGCACCAGTCACCTAGTTGTTTTTGGAGATTTGTGTTTGTCCTTAGTCGCCCTTGCCTTGTTTTATTATCGTTAAAAACCCACATGATTTTCTTGTCTCGCCTGCCGTTCAATTGTTTGCTAACTTTTTGTCTCTTCTGACAGAAGCTTAGAGCCCCAGTGAGGACAGAACAAGAATTTCAGATGTGAAGAGCCAATAAACACCCCAGAAAAGTGAAAATTAAAAAACATTAAAACCTGATTTCGAACTTTCGAGTACGCACAAGGGCACAAATAAACTTTCAGCCATCGCGAGCGTCACAAAGCGTCACCCTAAAGCATACACGGAACGTTATCAAACAACGTCTAAAAGCGCAGCGGTAAGGTGGAAACAGCGCGTGAGTAACATGTACGTCAATCATAATAAACACGACAGAATATTCATCGTAAAAGTTAGAAAACTCAACCATAAAATAAAAACTCCATCTCACAAACATCTGCAGTGCAAGCAAAGGCATGGGCACGAACGCGTGGTTTTGGAAAGCGCCTCCTATTCCTATGCACGAGTTCTCGTACAAACAAAGGCATTCTGCTGAGCTGGGTTTGCCGTGCCTTTGGTTTTACCGTACACATTTGCGAGATGGAATATACAAACCTTTCCACACACACACACAAAAAAAAAAAGGTTCCTGGTCGGTTTTATTTGGTGTTCGTGCGTGTGGCGCGTGATTTCCTCGCTTCGACGAACATGCGTGTGCTGGGCTGAGGAGAGCGCACTCTGGCCCGAGGACTTGTAAATATTGGAATGGTGTATACAGGGACAAGATTAAACATTTATATCGACCCTTTTACTGTATACAAACATAAACGGCCGCTTGCGTCCCAAGCGATTTCCGGTCGCTCCGCGTTTGCAAACCCATCGAGCTTGCTGATGTCACCACCAGTGCTAGAAAGCATAAATGCTACACGGACAACAAATTTGGAGATTTAACGATGGCCTTCGGCTGTACAATTTAACGGCTTGGAGGAGACAAGTTGGTTTACAAGAATATTCGAAACATTTGAACAGATCTCGCGCTTCCTCGTTCTTTTGGCGTTCACCTGGAGAATTGGTGGTTAAACGCGATTCATCGAAATTTTAAGCAGCGGTGATAAGGTGGACGTTTTTTTTTTTATTCTACGGAAGTTCTCTGGGACGCCAAAGACTGAAGCACCGTCTGGTGGCGTCTGCCATGAAAGGGGTCTTCTATATGCTCTGGATTCTGCATCGTTGTACGCGACTCATTTCAGACCATCTTTACTTCAGAATACAGTGAAAAACATCCTTACTTTAAACATTGACGTTGAAAGTTTATGGATAAAGAACGTGTCTCAGTCAGAGTGACGCTAGCCACAAACACTACCTACAGCAGCAGCCCCAAAACAATGCATTCACCGTGGAGTAGTTCAAAAACATTTCGTTTATGCGCGCACGATTGCAAGCGGGTCTCTTGGCCACCGCAGCATGTTCCCTGCTCGTGCGAACAAGCACGTGCAATGGCAAGCCTGTCAAAGCTGCCTTCACGTACACTCCGAGACATGGTTAGCGCAAACAAGCCATCGATTGTTTTGTTTTCAGCGTTAAAACTATTATAATGGTGAAAACACTAAGTTGTGGTTGTAACCTTAGCGGTAAATCTTGATACCCGCCAGCCTTTCGAAGTAAAAATAAGAGAAAAAGCTCTAAATTCGCATTCGCGCTAACAATGTCGCGCTGAGCTCAGGCTGCATCCGCTTGCCCGCGCAAGACACCAGCCGAGACGCCCTGCTTGCAATGGTGTACGGTATACTTCGAATCAAAATGATACGACATCGCTCACGAACTGTTACGAACATTTAGGCATGTTTTGTTGCGGGATCTGTTGAAAGCGCAAGCGGATTTGAGGTCGCTTCCGCGACCCATTCATCATCTAGACCTAGACGACCCATTAAAACAAAATAAATAGGCTTGAGGGAGGAAACAACGTTGCCTGACAGGCACACGTAGGCGGCAAGACAAACGATCACGTTTTGAACTTGCAACGTTCGTTTATCATAACGACACAAACAACATTAGATAACAAAAACAAAACAAAAAACAGTGTTTTGTCCGACCTTTCACGCTCGGTCCTCTTGATACGCGCGCGGCACGCCAATACAGACACGCGCAGAGAGACACACTGGGTTTCTCCCCCCCCCCCCCACACACACACACACAAACACACGTACACGAAGAGCGGGCAGACACATATACGCGCAGAACAGACAGACGCACATCATACAAAGGAGAGACGGACGCGCGCAAAACCGTCACACGCACATCGTGCGCAAGAACAGAACACCGAGAGACGCACACGAAACACAAAGACATAAGCGACAGACATCGACGCACAAAACAGACAAACGCGAAGCGCGAGAGACACGGAACAGACAGACGCGGACGAAACACGGAACACGAAAGCTTCGGATATGGAGCTTCGGTGTTCGTGTTTGTCTCCTCTGTTCCCCGTGCTCCATAAAATGTCCGAGAAACAGACCATCAATGCGGGGCACATTGCTCAGAAAGCACTGCAAAGGCAAGGGCTTGGCGGGCTTTCTTTGACACAGTCTCGGCTAAGACGATGATCTTGGTGAGCCGGCTAAGACGCCCATTGGGGCTGACTATCTTCGAACATCAAGCAACTTTGAAGCAGGTTTGCGTCATGTACGCTTTGAACAGGTCTGCCGACGGTTTTTGCTGTGGCCAGTGTGACAGGTCCGCTACACAGGGAAGAAATGAGACTCGGACAGTGTTTGCCCCTCCCCCTCCCTTCCCCCAACCAAGCAAAAATAAAATCAAAATAAGGACACTAGTGCCCTATCACTGACTCTGCGACTCACAAGCCGTATGTCACAAGTCACAAACGATCAATGCGGAGCGGAACGGTACCCAAAATGGCTGTAGAGCATGTAGTTTCACAAAAGTTCGTACCTTAAAATTTCTGGTAAACAAAACTATTTTTTTCTCGTTTTTTTTTTTTTTAATTAGTTGCGCATGCATAGTTTATAGGCTGTTGGTTCCGCGCCCCACAAGCACACTACAGCCTAAAAGTCCGGCGAATGAGGAAGCCGAAAATATGTCTAAATATAAAAAAAAAGGAAAAGAGAACAGTATGAGCCGTTATATTTAACATGATTGAAAAGAATGTGAAACGTCACGCTGAGTACCAGAGCGCAGACTGTGAAGCGTGATTGACATGGTGTGATTTTACTCGCAATTCGACGTCGCTCGTGTGGCAATAAAAAGAGAGAAAAAAAAAAAGCCTGGGGGAAGCTGCGGTGCCCGACCGATGTCGCAGCTGCGAAATCGCAAGCAAAATCGCGCTGTGTGAATCAAACTTTAATCTGATTCTTTTTCTTTAGATGTATGACTTTTAACATATATTTTCAGCAGTGTGATTTGCTGAGCTTGCACAGTAGATTGCAGCGATGGGATTTCTAAAGTGCTTTGCGGTCAAGCATAATCGCCAACGGCGTAAGGAACGCAGGGGCGTGGCTTATCCTGTTAACGCCTCTTGCTTCGCGATTGGTTCTTTGGCGTTCTCATCGACTCATCCCGCACTCTGGTTGGTTGAGGGGCGATCACGAGATGCATGGGGTCTGGCCACGCCCCGGGTATCTTAAGTTGTCGGTGCCTAAAGACGCAATAGACCTCTTAGTACGAAAGTCCAAGAGCGGCTAGGAAGACGTCAAACCCAGACATCGACACCTCCCCCCCCCCCCCCCCACACACATACACACACAGAGAAAAGTATATTACCCACAAAAAAGTGCGGTACGTCGTACTGGCGGGGGATGAAATGCAGCTATATATACGGCAAAAGGGGAGGGGGAAAGGGGTACGGCGCAATTTTGAGCGGGGGCGAACTTAATTACATGGAGAGGAGGAAAAACAAGCGCGTTCAGGAGGGCTGCGAGAAAGGGCTAATTGCAAAATGGCGGCCCTTTTCGTCGCTCAGATTTCGCCGTAGCCCGTTCGTTCCCCCGAGCTGACAGTGCGGCGGGAGCTGTACGCGTTCGCCGGACCAATCGACCACGCCCTCGCTTCCGTCGCCTCTGACCCCGCTCGCTATACGCGTGGCAGTCTCTTGCGTAACGCGTCACGTGTACCTAGTTACCTTTCTTTTCGGTAGCGAAGTAGTTGCCTAGTGTAGTTGTGAAGAGAAGGAACGAGTAAGGCATTTTCGTTACTGTTTGGTGAAGTAACAGGGAACGGTGCTTAGTCACTTCTGGAGGAAGAACGGTGCACAACACGATTACCCGACCTACTTCTCAGCTCAGCTCGCACCAGTAATTTTCATCACGCACGAGAAAACGCTAGATGGACCGCACAAGGATGTGCGCAAGGCCAGAGTCATCCCTAAATAAGCGTGTTAAAAAAAAAAAAAATATTAACGACGACAAAACATTGGAAGCGGCTACTGCTTCACAAAAATGACAGTTTCGGAGTAACGAGAGAGAAAAAAAAAACGTTACTTTCAAGCTGAAGTAACGGGTTCCTTTCGAATCCCAGTAACGAGCGACGTACTCGGTCACTTTTCCGCTGAGGAATGATTAATGGTATTTAGTAAGCTATCTCCGTGACATATAGATGTCTCACGTCACGTGGGTACGGGCTGCAGCGTGATCACTCGGTGCAAGGTGTGCGTTCGACTGGTCCAACCAGAGGGTATAGCTTCCATCGCACTGTCAGCGTAAGGTGGAACGAAGTATCCAGCGGTAATCGCGCTAACGCGCGCCGAAGAAGCGACCCGGCAAGAAAGAGGAGGGAAAAAAGGGAAAGAAGAGGGAGTTTAGGGAGAAATCCAGCTGCCTATCGCGATGACAGCAGCCGTGAATGAGTGCAGCTGGCCGCGGCGTTCGAGGCACGTCGCGCGGGCTGAAACCGCTGATGACCGGGCTGCGCGCTCGTCTCACGGACCACGGGAAATGGCGTCCGCTTTGCATAACGGCTCGGCGTGTCGGGTCGGCTGGCGCGGTATTCGTGTTTGTCGGCCGCTCGCTTTCTCGCTCTTGCTGACGTGCGGTTGAGACGCCACTGCGGGAAAAGTTTATCGTTACAAATAAAGTGTCGTTACACCCCTAACGCGTTCCTTTATATGGTAGCGTAGCAACGAGTTCCTTTTTGCCCCTCAATCTCTCTCCTCTTAAAACTACAAGCGACCCAACTGCGTTTTATTTTTTATTTTAAATTAACGTGCAAAGTTATTTCAATAGTCCTGTTTCCCGAGTGTTTCGAAACGCCATCGCACTTTACATATTCGCGATGAGAAGCTCCCATATGGGCGGTTTTGTTTCCCTCCCTATGGAGAGTGCACTTGCCACCCACGCGGTTATGTTTCAATTTTCGTAGTGCACAAAAGCTTGGCATTGCACGTGCTTGCACCAGCGGAGGAAGTTGAAGTATCCACACTCTGGGTTGTGAAAAAATTCCGCCAGGCGGCGGCACCCAAACTTTTACCGCGAATAGTGTGATGGCGTTTCCTTTGACACCGCGAGTGACCCCTTTTACGAGGGGCACGCGCGGAGCCGGACCGCGAGCTGTTGTGGTCTTCGGTCTGAACAGACCCTTTTCAAAACCCCATCAAGCAACATTTCGCCATTTCTTGGGCACGAATTAAGCGTTTGATTGGATCTGAGTCGTCGTCAAATGCTGCCGCAGCCCCCGTGTCCAATAGCTCGGTGTGCAGGACCAAAACAATGGCGGACTCGGGTAATAGGCACAGCAACTACTAGATTGCGCGCACTTTTAAAAAGTGTATTTTAAGTTGGAAATACTTGTAAAACAGAGATATGAGTCAATTTAGTCGGAGTTGTTGGAACTCCTTCTTTTCGTTTCAAACACCTGTCATCTAACCTTCTCTCACCCTGCTAAAAAATAAAAAAAAAATTCTGTAGCATTACATTTAAGCGACCTTGTAAGACACGTTCTCAATCACGACAGCACCAAGCCGAATAAGGTTCGAGGCGCGAATGAAGACGTCAAGATAAAAAAAAAAATGGAAAGGAAACGATGATGACAGTGAAAACAAAGGGCACTCCTGAGAAGGTCGAAGGAAGACGTCTTTGTCCCCTTGCGTTGCGTCAGTCGGACAAAGACATCCAACTATGTTCTCCGGGTCGAGTGTCCGGAAGATGAAACGGCGCGCAAACGGCACCCGTGAGACACGCTCTACAAAAAAGGGAAAAAACAAAGGGGAGGGAGTAGGGAAGAACGGGCGTCGAAGTCTCTTCGAGTCGTCCCCAAGACAGCTGCGACAGTCGGGTTTGGGCAGGGCGGTGATGGGTCTGCACTGGCAGAGGCGCCGTAAGTTGCGTGTCCCTATTGGGGAAACTATCTGAGACAACAAAATCAAAGCTAAGGAGATGCGCGTTTTTTTTTTGTAGTTTTCTCTGCATTGTTGTGGTTTTCTAGTTATAGGTACAATTATGAGGGAACGAAGCAGAGGCATTCAAGTCCCGTCGCAGCCATCCCCAAGACAGATGCGATAGTAGGGGGGGGGGGGGGGGGGGGGGCGCGATTGGATTGCACTGGCAGAGGCGTCCTAAGTTGTGTTGCGTGACCCTAAGTTGCGTGTCCCTATTGAGGAAATTATCAGGGGCAATGAAGTCGAAGCTAGGGAGATTGGTGCTTTTGCTTTGTTTGGACTGTCGTTGTTCCCTAGTTATAGAAAAACGTAGTGGGGAAGGGAGAAGAGGGAATGTAAAGGGAGGTTCAACGATGGATGGAGCGACATCGAGGCTCTTGTGTTTGGCGGAAGAAAATAAGAAAAGCAGAAGGGCGGGCTAGCGTGAATGAAAATGATAGGATAGATGGAGGAGAGAGTTGGGGACGTAAAAAAAGGGGAGAGTATCAGGAAAGAAAGCGAGGATGAAAACGTTTTCAAGACACAAAAATAAGAATCCTAGATGAGAGAAGTCGAAACGAGAAAGAAGAGCGACGAAAGCAAAACAAGAAAGAAATAGAAAAAAAAGAGGAGCAGGAGAAGGAGAGAGAACGAATAAATGAGTATTAAGGGTAGTATATAGTAAGAAGAGAGAGCGGAATGAAAATGGGGAGCGAACATTGGACAAGGAGTGAATCAGGGATAAATGTGTGTGTCTTCCGAATGCTTTTAAACTTTGTAGTAGAGTTTGAAAGGCTTTCCTGTGCTCTTGACTCGTCGGCGCGTTTCCGCGAAAGTTCGCGGAAACGCGCCGGTTGAACTTCGGCGACAAAAGCGCGGCGTCATCATCGCGAGAGTTGCATCGGCGCGCTAAACTTCGGCCCCAACTTTGTGTTTGAGAAACTCTAGGGCCCCAGAACTCAAGAAACTCTGACAGGGGATAGCTGAGGGGCGTAAGCCATGCGTTTGCTTTTGGATACACGCGCGTGTTCACACATTTCTGCCGGTTGCGTTCGCAGCAACCGAAACGGCAGCGACGACAAAGTCACCGCAGTAACAGGCGTTCGCCGTACACAACGAGGCAGGCGATGCAAGAGGTATATATATAGCTTCGCGGATAAATCATGAGCCACTGTTGTTCAGGCGTTCTCGTCGTTTCCATCGTGTTGGTGGTTGGAAGCTCCCGAGACGGCTAAAAGAATTTTGTTTTTCTTTTTATGACCAAACAGCAGGGGCATGTGGTGCCCACTTCTTTGGTCGTTGAATAAATACGTTTGAAAGCAAGGTTGTTGTGAACGCGTTCACAGCAACCTTGCTGTGAACGCAACAGTCACAAACTTGCAGACTTTATGTGATATGGGCTACATTCGTAGCTGAACACGATTCTGTGAATGTGTGCGTTCTGTAGCAACAAAATATGGTGCCACCAACAGCGAGCCCGAAATATAGAAGAAAAAACAAAGAGAGCGAAAGAGGAAAGAAGGGGAAAAAATGATATTGCAGGCAAGGAAAGAAAACGCATAACATATTGGAAGCAGCCCAAATACTATGATGGAACTGAAAGGGATACAACGAATCTCGAGGAAAATAGGAAACAAACATCACCCCTGACTCCAGACACGCAAACGACAGAATGAAAAAGCGTGACATTTTTTTTTATCGTTTCAGAAAAGCGTATGCACGCGTGCTGAAATCAGAAAGTGTCGAAAAACCGAAACAACGCGCGAAGTTTCAACGAGTAAAATGGTAGACAAGGTCACGGGAATAAAAACAAAAACGGCTTAGCACTCCAGTTCAGAATACGTACCTGGGTGCACTCCATTTCAACTTGTCATACAAAAAACGGTCTACAAGCATGTTCGAAGCATACATATGCGAAGCGCAGGTTCGTCTGCTTTTCTTGCAGGGGTTGGGGGTGACGTCAGAAAGACGCCGAGATCTGATTGACTCTGATAGCAGGATAGTGGGTAGACCCCAAAGCAAGCTGCCTTGAGTCCTACCCACTATCCTTCATTCAGAGCCAATCACTAGAGCTCGGTGTTCTGACGTCACCACAACCCCCGCAAAAGAAGCAGACGAACATAAGTGCGTATGACGCAGACATGCTTCGAAAATGCATAAGGAGTGTCCGCGCAGATATACTTTTGTCGTCGTGCCTGCAACTAGCACTGTGTCTCTTGTACGATGTATAGAGCAGTGTGTGACTGCGGCTTTACGATGGACCGCAGCGGACGTGTCATCGAAGCCAATCAGAAGCCGCGTGGGTGTCACGTGACATTCGAGAGCTGCGCAGCGACGTGAGGGCGCGTAGCGGCACTGGATAGGCTGGGATGGATCGTATAGGGCTCGATGCGATCCATCGCAAGGTTTCTGGTATTCAGATATACCGTTAAAGGGCTTAACTCTACCGTTTTTCCTTTTTTATCGGAGATGAGTAAAATTGTTGAAATTAAAATGCGCGGCTAGGTGGCGCAAGCGGTCGCCCAATTAGACGGCTTCGGCCGTGTACTCATCCATCCATCAAGGTGAAACGGAGTTCCGAAGCGGGAAAAATGCTAAATCAGAAGCTCCGAGAACGACGTGCCATAAACGAAGAAGGGGAAAGATGATGCTTCAAAGCGTGAGCTATGGCTAAAGACAATAAAAAATAGTAAACAAAACAAAAATTGGTCGGAGCATAGGTTTACTATGCTGCATCAATTTTCGTAGGACTACGTGTGGGTGGCACAAGAAATGAGAGGGGGTGGGGGGTAACACTTTGCCGAGTTGCACATGAGTCGCGTGAACTGACCGTGCCGCAGAGGACGCGAGCTTGGCCGCTCGGCCGCTCTCCAGAGCGATGAGCGAAGACTGTGCAATCACGTCTGTCGGAGTGGCGTCTATCGCCGTTTCAATCAGACTGGAGCGCGTCGCGTTAAAACGAGCAAACGAGAAAGTCAGCAGATAAGAAATTGCCGCAGAAACCACTACTGATGGTTGTCTTAGCGACAGCATTCCTCTAAGACAACCTCAAGGACGACGTCCTAGAGGACGACATCAAAGACGACCTCTAGGGCGATCTCAAGGACAACCTTTAGGACGACCTCAAGGACGACGTGAAGAACGGCCTCAGGTGCGATCTAAGGACGACCTCAAGGACGACGTCTAGAACAACGTCGAGGACGATGTCAAGGACGACGTCTAGGACGACCTCTAGGACGACGTCAAGGTAGTCCTTCAAAGAGGGGGCGAATGTGAGCTGAAATGGTCTACTACGCATACCTACTGCACATTAGGAGGCCAGAGAGTCCAAGAAATCCACGGGGGGAGAGGAGAGGGGCACCTAAGGAATGCTGTCGCATTAAAAGCGCGGTCCTCGGCAGCTGGCACGGCGCGTCGTCAGGTAGCGCGGCGATCCAAATCGGTCGGCGCTCCGGTGCTATCTGTGTGAGGTCACTTCTGACATCGATCTCCCAACTTTGCACCCTCTTCCAAGCCCGGAGAAAGACGTAGTTCTACGTCAAAAATCAAAAAATGTCGAAAAATAAAGGTGGAAGCGAACAAGCACATATACAAAGGGCACAACAAAGCAAGGATATATTGAAATGGAAAGAACGGAAACATATATCGTAAGACTTCGCGTCAATTTCAGGACGGGGCGAGAAACCGGATCAACGATGCTGGGGAGACCAGCCCTGTCGAAAGAAAGCGACTCGGGAAAGGAGCAAATAAACAAAAATATGTTCGACCCAGATTGGGTGGACGAAAAAGACAATCCCGGTTACGCAGACCCGTTTCCGAACGGGGCGGACTGAGATTTGACGCGACAAGGCACTAGGGTATCCTGACAAACGGGTGTCTGATACGTCCGTTCTTTTGGCAGCAGGGGCAGGCAAAATAGCCGTAGTAATAAGGGGGATACGCGAGACAGGATCCGCAAGTTCCCGCTATCGTGGGCGAACAGAGCTGACAACCCGCCGACAGAATGCCGCGGCAAACTTTATCTTCGAGTCTTCGGACTTATCCGAGTTTTACCGAGACGATAATAAAAAAAAAGCAAGAGGTGATTGTCCAATCCTTACTGCGAGTTTCTCGGATCAGACTTGACGGTCTGCGGAATGCTCTTATGGTATCGAACGTTCGGCTTTCACTGATTTTTTTTTTTTTTTTTTGTTATGAGGGCGGAGTTTCAGCGTCTCAGACTGTCAACTTGTCGACGTTCCGATCACGTGATCACAGAGCACGAAGGCTTCATTTCGGTGTACCAACATGGCGCCGAAGATAAGGACTATACAGCTCCAGACACGCAGGGCGTGGTCTGTTAGCATCGAGGTTTCTTGCTTTGTGACTCGCTCTTCGGCGCTCTTATCGACTAATGCTACAATCTCATTGGCTGCCGATCGATAATGAGATTCACGGGGCTCCCCGCGTTCCGCGTCTCTTACGCTCTCATTGACGTACCGAGCATCTAATTAATACACCGTAGGCAATAAGGTCGCGGCATAAGACGATAATGATTCCGAAGGACCAATTACGAAGCAAGAAGCGTGAACGTAAAAAAAGGAACATCCATTGGCGGATCCTTGGGGAATCCGTTAGCATGACCCCTTCACTTTTCTCTTTTGACTTTCTCTTTTGATTAATCTATTTTCTGTTCCATCTTTTTGGCTTAGTTACGGGGTCAGCGTTAGCGTTTCCCGAAAAGGGACGTGTGTGGCGTTTCCCGAGGGTCATGTTAACGCATGCCCTAAAGATCCACCAATGAATCTTACTTTTTTTTTTGGTCGCCTATTTGGATTAGCGCGCTAGCACCTGGTTCACACTCCACTTCGTAGCACAAACCAAGGCATACGCGCTGCGCACACCTGCAAGTTCAGACTCGGCCCAGCATCCGGGCGCCCATTGGCTTCCGCCCCGTGACGTCACCTCCCTCTCGCCTTTCTCCTTCACTACTCTCCTTATCTTTACGGGCGCGCTTCCCTTTCCACCGTTTCGTCCGCAGACAGACGCCGTCAGCGTTTCCCTGCCATATGGGTACAAACGCTAACGCATCAATCAGCCACCTATATTGCTTTACTTAAACCGTCAGCGGCCATAGAATAGTCGAAACTCGTGCACTAGACTTCTGACATAATCACGGTGGGATCGAACACAGACGCAGATTGGACCCGAGCGCTGCATGAGTGTTCGGTCGGGTTCGGCCGGGCCATGTGTTCAGTCAATGCGTCGAAGGACGTTCGGCGTCGGATTCGGGCTTAAACCCTGAGTTGACGACGTTCCATGGGAATAGAGACGGTTCCCAGGTTTTGAATATTATGGGCCGTGTTGGTGTGCGATCCTCACTTAACTGCGTGTTCGACGAGGGTCGCTCATCAAGTTCGCGTGACTGGCGGCAACACGAAAAGAGAATATTGCAAACAGATTTCAATGGTCGGACGAGCCCGCGTCCCTGTGGCCTTGGCAAGATCAAAATGCTTTTCTTGCAATGTCCGATGATTTGCACGCGATGAAGTTCCCCGCCCGCTGGGTTCCGCGACTACTCACGTCCACGCAAAAGCAGAGCCGAAAGGAAACTGCAACGGAAATGTGGCAAGCCGACCATGACGATCTCTTTGACCGCCTCGTCGCCATGGATGAGTTTTGGGTGTACCGTTACGACCCCAAGACGAAGAAACCTAAGCGAACAGTGGAAGCACGCGAACTCAAAGCCACCAAAGTAGTGAAGCCGGGAATCGGAGCGGGGAGGGTGATGATTAACGTTTTTTTGGGGGGGACTGTAATCGTGTGCTCCTGACAGATTAGACCCGTAAGGGCCGTACAGTCACAGGGAAATATCACCGGGACCTTCTGACTAGGTTACCGGAGGTCATCAAGCGTTGAGGGAAGCTAAGGGGGCGGGTTTGTTCCACCACGACGCACCGGTGACGCAAGCGGCTGTTTTAAGCTAGAAAATTCTGTCTCTGCTCTCGTATTCACCCGCCCCAGGAGGACTCAGCGACTTCTGCCTTCTTGCTCTGATGAGGGACTCAGTGCGTGGCAAGCGTTTGCGGACCGATGACGAGATGACTGTCGGGGTTGAACACCTTCTCAGAGCTAAAATGAGAACTTTTACAACCAGTGCACCCAACAGCCCATCAATCGGTGGGATAAGCGTGCCGCCTTTTGCGATGCATGTGTGGAGATGGACTAACCGCATCACCGACACTTGTGATCGCAGCTTTCTGTCTTCATGGTAACAACACGAAGCCTACGAAGGCCCCTCATACTTGTGATCTGCGTACCGGAAACACACGCACTCGGAACAGACTTGTTCCCGGTAAAAGTACCTCAATCGTTTTTTTTTTTTTTTTTTTTTGGAAGTTTGAACTGTTTCGCAGAATATCCCTTATTTTTTCAAGTATGCGGGCTATTGACTCTGTCGAGCTCCTGCGCAAAATTGAGGTTCGTTTTAACGACCTCCATGAGGGCGCGGAGAACGGAGGGCACGCAGCGACCTGAACCATTTCATTCGCAATTCAAAACAAAAACAAAACAAAAAAAAAACGAGCATCTAACATCCTTCGAATATATATATATATAAATAAATCGAACCAGCCAAAAGTTCCCATGTTTCTGGCACGCGATCAATCTCACTACACCGAAGGCTTGGGCTCGGATCGTCAAAAAAGGAAACTCGCGGATAGCTCGACCCAACATTTCCCCTTCCCCAAAACGCCCTCTCCCATGTCGCTCCCTAAGAACCTAAAAACCTTGGGGAAACCTTCGTCAGACTTTCTCCATAAACCCGCCCCCTTCCCAGTTTGGAAACTTCAGGAAAATTCGCGCCGACATTGAACCCTGAGATGCTGAGCGCACAAACCGGAGAATGACGGGGAAAAAGGGAAAAGAAAACTAGGAAAGGACTGAAGAGAAACAAAGGCAAAAGATCGCTTAGTATAGAGTCGCGCATTCCTGGCCTCGTCGATTATTGCAAAACTTCGGTAATATCGAGTTCCCACGCGTTCACGTAAACGACCAAGCCGCCCTGAGAAAACAACGATCTAGGAATCAAAGTAGTGATCCCGAAAGAAAAAGAAAAAAAAAAGACGTCCTTGCTCAACTGATGACCACCTAATCGACCATTTTCTTCGGGCGGCCGTCTTCGATTACATCTCGAAAATGTCGCTCAAGAGCCTTTCATGCGACGCGACCGGCTATCACGAAAACCGATGATTATCCTTATAAAGCGGAGTTACAATAAGCGAAACACGTGGCGGTGTTGAATTAGGGACACGAAACCGGACGCCCCTGATGAATCCTGTTGCGAAAACAAACCCAAGGAACATCAACGACATGCTGGCCCATGTCCCCTTTTTTTTTTCAGTCTGACTTTTTATGTTTTTTTGTTTTTTTTATCTGTCGGCGCACTTCTGTCGGCGCACTTTCTGTAGGGTTATCCCAATATTTTGCGGCCTTATTTTACGGCACGCTTCAATTGGAAGCAAGCAGTTTCGCAGGGTCGCTTTATTTTTACAGCTCAGCTTTTCCAGGCGTCCTTATGGAGTCCTCTACTCAAGTTTTGCACTGTTCTGTTTTGTTAAGTCCTTCCATCCCCAGTAATTAGTTTCCACGTCATGCCGTCGCGGTTTCCCCTCCATTCTTGATTGTTCTTCCAATAGTACTACTCTGTCCGCTTTGTTTTGTGCGTGTCCGTGTTTTTCGTAGCGGTCTGCCTACCAGGTCATTTTCCTTGGACAAGCATCCCTGATCTAATTGGCTGTCCCATAGTTTTCTTTCAATTTCCGCACCGGCTTCTCGGATGGCTCTCTCATGATTGCGCTCTAGCTTTGTCTGCCCCGACATCCTCTTTTGTTTTCCCCCTTTTTTCCCCCAAAGGGCTTTTTCCCGCATGCCTAGTTTTCCTTTTCGTCTGCTAATAATCTTCTTTCAATTTGCAGACCTTTTCCTAAGATGATCGTTTTCTTTCCTTTATCTCTCCTAAGCGCGGTCATTGTCTTCCCTATCGTCTGTTTACGTTTTGTTTTCACCATTTACTGCATGACTGCACGACAAACATCCAGGCTAACCGCTCTGTCTTTCTGTCATTAAAATCAACCAAGAAATCAATCAATCAATCAATCATCTCTACGCTCCGGCTGACTGTTCAACTCCTTGCTCTTCTCCCGACTTGTTTTTTTTCTTTTATTTCGTGCATGTCTTAGTTATTGACCCCTCCTTTTTTTCTGTCTTCTCATTTCTCTATTAGCGGCGAGATGTTTTGGTGGCGCCCTCCTGTGGTTCCCCCTTGTGACGTCATCACCTTGCAAACAACAAGTTCGATGGTGTTTGTTATTAGCATGGTGGAAGCTTGAAATCATTGCGCTCTCAAAGGAACACTGCCAACACCGTCAAAATTAAAGTTCTTTCATTCCTCTTATTTCCGTCGATGAAAATCCCCTTTCCGACGTCATAGTCAGCGTTCGGCCAATCGTGGAAGGCCGATCACAGCGACGCTTTCGGTCGCGCACGGGGCTAATAGAGTCCGTTCTCTTGTGATATTTTTTTTTTCGTACAATAAACAAAATGGGACTGCATATTAAAAAAAAAAAAAGAAACAGCGTTCAAAGCTACACCTGATGTGTATGGCTTTACAATTGGAAGAAGCATCGCGGTCACAGCGTTGAACGGCCGAACTCGCTTCAATTGGAATGTTTTTCACTTTACACGAGCTTACTGGCACTAGTGGGACTCAAGGATACTCGCACGCAACGCCACTGGCCAAGAAACTCCTTTGTTACGGTGTAATTTCAAGGACAGAAGCGATCGTTTTCATTCAATCTCTCCTTTGCAAAATTTGATGACGTAACGTGGGGATTGAAGAACACCCAAATGACGGTATTTGAATGCGATTCATGGATTGGACCCAAGCATTGTGTGAGCACTCGATTTAGGCTCGTGAAAATTACTAGCTCGAGAAGCATTCGGGTAGTGGCCCGTGTCCAATCGCTGCAACGACGACAATAGCCGAGCCATAACAATGTCTGGAACTCAGCGCGTGTCCTGTGCTTTTCCAACCCCAGCGCGTGGCTATGATCAACATTGGCGGCATATAATCGGCTCCAGATCACGTGGCCGCTTGTTCTGGCTGCGAGATGAGGGGGTGAACGCGGCTCGTTTTTCTTTAATTTTTTACTGGGACTTCTATAGCGTGGGGTGAAAAACGAACGCGTGTTTCATAGGTCAGTAACGTCAGGAATCCTTTCTAAGCGGTATTTGCGCAAAATACAAAAATTGTTGCATAGCCCCTTTAAGTTATACCCGTGACCCATGTAAAGGCAATCGCACGAGAGCTATTATCGGTCAATATAAGGAACCCTTCCTGGGGTGACGCCATTCGCTGTGGCGCCTGGTGACGACAGCACGCAATCGCATGCACAGGTGAGAGATTGAGCCGAGAGAAACTCGTTGACGTTCTCTGGATAAAGGCAAAGAAAAAAGTATAGTGCAACAAAAAAAAAATGGTTCAAACAAAAAACATCCACACATATTCATTTTCTCTTATTACGTGTCTTGACATCGTAAAGCGTTCCTTGAAACACAAGAGGGAATTTTCGTATACCGCTTTTCGACATCCGCTAGGCTCTTTGCAACGAGAACTCCGATACTGTAGCTAGCGCGCCTGCGGACCTTTGCCTTGTGTGCAAAGGTCCGGATCTCGTAGCGGGTTCCACAGAGCGTTGTGGGACGGCAGAAACGATCTATGAAAACTCCCTAATAGGGAGATTTCAAAATAAAAATCTAGACATCTAGATTTCTAGATAGAAATCTCCCCTATTAGGGGAGATTGTTTAAGATTGAAATTTCCCTATTTGAGAGTTTTCTAGATAGAAAGTTTCTATCCAAAAACAAAGGTTTGTACCTTTGAAAACTCCCTAATAGGCAGGTTCCAGTCCACGACAACTCCCTAATAGGGAGATTTTGATCTAAGAAAACTCTCTAATAGAAATATTTCAATCTTAAACAATCTGTCTTAAGAGGGAAGATTTCTATCTACGTAAACTCCCTAAAAGAGAATTTCCGTAAATCGTTTCCGCCGTCCCGCAGCCCGGTACGAGATACGGAACTCTGCAGAAAAGGCTAGCTAGCTCCGCGCATGCTCAGCACCGGCGTCTTCGTTGCGGAAAGCGGAGAGTAGAAAAATGGTCCACGAATTCTTCCCATAACCGTACTTTTTTGGACTATATATGGTCCGTACCTAGTGCAAAGTCCAGACGTAATAAAGAAAAAAAAAGATTTACATACAGAGCATACCTTGAGGAATGCCTAGTTTTTATTAGCTGAAAAAGAAGCTCGTACAATGATGTCTCGTTAGTATAGGCACCTCCGCCCCCCCCCCCCCCCAAAAAAAAAAGCGTCCATAATGTGAGTTGGTTATAATAACGAGACAAAAGTGCGCGATTTTGCCCAGCTCGTCCCTGAAAATGTTGTGTGTGTATAACGGGGAATCCATATTAACGAGACATCCCAGTACCACACAAAATCGTCAGTGACTTACAATGGCATTCCCCAAATTCATCAAGTATCGTCATACCCAACAATCTAGAAAACAAAAACAAAAAATCCTTGTATAGTCCGGTGTTGTGGATAGTCCTGGCTGCGCAAAACTTCCACTTTTAAGCATGCAAAGTCGGCGGACTAAAGTCCGTAAAATACAAAACCGCCACACCAACGAAAAGAAAATGTGCAACATCTCATACAAAACCCGTAGGGTATTTTTCCTTCTTTTTCTTTTTCCTATTTTGTATCCCTCTCCCTCTCTGATTTTTCTTCCCCTCTTTAACCTTGTCTCGTTCTCCGCCGTCACTTCGAACGACGACGCGTCGGCGCAATTTTTAAACCGCTCATTGATTTCGTCCGGTCGATCCGTCGTCGCTGCGGTAGCCAACGCGGAGCAGACGATCGACTCTCGTAAGTAATTACCCGAAAAAAAGGCCGAAAAGCAAAAAAGGAGGTGAACGGAAAACATGGCCTCGTCTCGACCTTCTTTTTAACGACAAAGAGGAGCAAGGCACGACGCTTCTGCGACCGTCATTCTTTTTAAGATGTTTAATTGATTTTGTTTATCTCGCGAGATCCCGTTGTCGGAAGTCGCCTCGCGTGGGCCTCGCAGCCTCAACGAGAGTGCCAGAAGGTGAGTATGGGACACGGTGTAAGATAATACTTTTCAGGTGAGGACAGCGCGCTCCTCGCGACGTGCCGATAAAGTTCGCTTTTCACTCTCTTTCTCTCTCTCTTTCACTATGGTTTCAAGCGGCGCCGGCAGATCACTCGTCGACCCGTGGGCGCGGTGTAAGACGCAGGAGGCAGGCAGCAGTGCACAAGACGGCTCGTGCCGCCTCATGCTCCACACGCGCAGAGCTCCAGCGAGGTTGTCGCACCTGCAGAAAGACCAAGGTGTACCGGGTTTGACCGGGGTGTCGTGGCAACGAGATATTTTTTTCGCTCTCACACAGTTTCGCCGTTTGGCCACCGCGACCCTGTCATCCGCGGGCACGGTGGCCGCGGAATCATGCAGCCTTTCGGATGCCCGTCGAACGAACGCTATCTGATTCCTCGCGCCGCGCATTCAGCCCCGCCGTGTCCTCACCTAAAGAGCCTATCTTAAACCGTGGTATGGGACTATGCATCGAATCCTTCGAACCCGCAGTCACAATGCGCATACATCTTACAAAGGACGCGGAGTTTCTCCGCAGATATGCCGACAGAAATATCTCCGGACAAACGCTTCAAGCGTCTTCGAAGCCCGTCTGCTTCGTACATATGTATACATGCGTGTTTCGAACATGTATCCAGACAGTCTTAGGATAACCGATATGACAGAATTTTCATTCGAGAGAGAAACAGACCCCAGCCGGTGTCTGCAGGCTCCGGCTTAAAAAAAAAAAAAATTTCCTCGGTAATCGTTTCATTTTATGTTTGGTGGCCGCCATTGCGTATGCGGAGGGCAAGTTCGTGTGCTTCTTTTGGTGGGGTTGTAGTGACGTCGGAACGCCGAGCTCTGATTAGCTCTTCTTAAAGGATAGTGGGTAAACCTCAAGCAAGCTGCACTGAGGTCTACCCACTATCCTTCACTCAGAGCCAATTAGAGCTCGGTGCTCTGATGTCACCACAACTCCCTTGCAAAAGGAGCAGACGATCTGACGCTCCGCATAGGGTGTAGGTGGCAGCAACTGCTAACCCTAGTCAAGGGTAACTGCGGTTTAGGATACCCGACCGGACACCTTTAGCCGCATTTAAGTCTGTGCTTAGTCACACTAAGGGTGATTGCGTAACCGTAGGTATAAGTCTTGGAACGCCCACCACAGCGACGATTTTGGTCGCGCACGTCGTTACTACACGACTTGCACGTGATGTCATGGCGCAATGCTGGTGGCCATTTATGCTTGTTCTTACCGGGGAAAACATATTCGATGGTGTGAAATGTGTGCTGTGAGAAGGCACGCGCTCAGCGCAAGGCCACCACAATGAACGCTTATGTGGAATTTCGCCACTACTTTATACGATGTAAGTACAGGAAAGATCGTTCGACCAGCCTCCCAGCCAATTCACGCCATTTTTAACGCGTCAGTAACTCGAGTTGAGTAGGGCGCCGCGATTGATTACCCTGGCTTCGCGTGCGCGGTTATAAAAAGCTCGTGGGTCCCGTAAACCGAGCCAGTATAAACTAGTAAAGCAGTAAGCAGTCACGCGAGCATCTCCAACGCTTAGGATTGTTTACTTGACCGAGGAACGGAAGCCGTTCAACTATAGTGCACGGTCGTGTAGAACGGGGAACGAAGAAATCTCGGAGAACCAAATAAGACGGGATGAAGTACGGCCGCCATGCACGACACCAAGCTTGTTCTCTAAAGAGAGAGAAAAAGAAACATTTGATCGGAGATTGGAAGAAGCACGCGAGGCAGAAATTTAGTTGGAGCACGTGACGTAGCGCATCGCCGGATGGAGAGAGCTGCACTGTACATCCGCCGAAACTACGGGGCGGTTTCATGAAACGCTTTTTCACTTCCGGTAAGCCGCGTTCCACCATGTTGATAAACAATGTCCCACCACTTCCCCCATAATAAAGCCGAATTCACACTTCTCCTACATCGTACAAAACAAAAAACAAAAAAACGCGGTGTTTGGAGCAGACGTGATTACAGAATTATCTCCGAACACGCCTCATGGATCTTCGAAGCAGACGATCTTTCTTTCCGAGAGTCTGAGACCATCACTGTCTGTCTTTCGCAGCCGCTTTCCGGACGACCGCCGGCCCCGTGCCGGAGGAACCGTGGCAGTGGACCTCGGCCCCCGTAACAGTGGTCCTGGTGCGCTGGAGCCCACCAGCAGTGCTCGTCCGCTGGAGATTCCAGCATCACCAAGACCCGCCGAAACAGCACCAGCAACAGCCGCACCAGCCGCACCAGCAACCGCAGCCACATCAACAGCAGCAGCAGACGTCCACCGAACCCCATCCGGCACCACCGTCGGAACTACCGCCGGAGAAGCATCCGCACCACTTCCAGATATTCTACCAGGCCGTCCAAGACAAGTACGTCCGTTTCTTGGCCTTCTCAAATATATTTAAAAAAAAAAAATAGAACGTCGTTGAGAGCGAGAATGATAAGGAATCCTATGCGAACGCAAGTTCGTCTGCTTCTTTTGCAGCGGTTGAGACGTCAGAAAGACGGCGAGCTCTGATTGGTTCTGAAAGAAAGGATAGTGGGTAGACCTCAAGGCAGCTTGCTTTCGCGGGTCCTCTCGCCACATTATTAATTGAACATAGTCATCGCCATGCATTACCATTCTTAGTCCCCTGCTTCGTGTCTTTGTAACTATGCTAAAATTCCGTTGCTTTCTCGTGTACATTGCGTTTAGTGTTCTTTGTCGCAACTGCTGCCTATTGTGAGCATTAGTTTCATCAGTCTCATTAGTCTTTTGCACAGCGCGAATGCGCCAAAGTCCCCATGCCCTTTGATTTATGACTGGTGAGGTTTCTTGGCCATAAGTGTTCTGTGATGTCATAATTAACTAAATATTAAATTTCAAATTGAAGCATATCTATTAATTCACCTTAGCAGGTTTTTTTTTAATACTTACTTTTACATTTATTTCTGCGTTTAAATGCATACCTATGTTTATTTATTTAATGTTTCTTCGTTTACAATTACTCTTTTTTTTTGTCCGCCCCTTAGTCAAAAAAGTATGGAGATCCCTGGCCTAGCCTGACTATTAACGACTTCTGCGAAATTAACGGCATCTGGTGGACAGAACAAAAATTTGTCGCGGTAGGTACGCTCGCCAGCTTTTTCGAGCGAATCAGATATTCACAGCGCCTGGCGGTCGAAAGACGAAGCCGTGAAAGTAGGTTCGAAAGTATGCGGTGTAAATAGACCGATCTCACTAAGCGTTCGGCGCATGCGTCACGCCGCCATAACTTTAGTTCGCGGAGGCAGACGGCCGTGCATGCGAGGGCTCGTGCCGTCTCGTGCTCCACACGCGCGGAGATTGAGCAAGGTTGTTGCACGTGCAGAAAGACTAAAGTTCCCACGATGCATCGCGGCAGCGGTTGCGTAGCCAAACTGGCTGGTAAGATCGGTCTATCCGCCAGTACTCGGCGTTAACTATGTTGTGATACGTTGCCGAGGCTAGCTTAGCTGCCACGGTGCTCCAAACTCTGTCGAAGCAAGCTATATTTCCGCGAGCGCATGCAAATGAAGCGCAAGAAAAAGCCACGTGCTCTCGCAGCAGTACGAGACTGCTGCGAGAGCAGTCCCGTACCGCTGCTCGTATACTGACTCTTCAAAAGCCCGCGGCGACGCCTATCTGCCATTGCTCGCTCACGTACTCTGAGCGTTTATTGGACACGAGTGCTGACGTCAGTGTTCAACAAGTACTCGGATCCAATCGTGCGCTTCGTGTCCATGTGTGGATGGATGGATGTTAGCGGCTGTACCCTTTGTATCGGGCGGTAGCCTGCGCCACCTAGCCTAAACTATATTTATACCCGCTCCCCTTTTCCCTTCAATTTCCTTCCCTTTGTATTTCTGCAACCATCACCGGGCCGGTGAAAGTAAC
Organism: Ixodes persulcatus; assembly: GCA_013358835.2. Lineage (NCBI taxonomy): Eukaryota > Metazoa > Arthropoda > Arachnida > Ixodida > Ixodidae > Ixodes > Ixodes persulcatus. Next base: position 804,022 of record JABSTQ010010649.1, on the reverse strand, counting down.
CACCAGGCTGACCTTCGACCAAGCAATGGCGACCACCAATGTTGCCCGATGGACTTTTGAAAAGGGTCTCAGAATAGTTGACGCATAGTATAAAGTAATCGAAGCGTGAGCGCTAGAATTTTGATGTCATCACAGTGAAGTCGAGCGCAGATACAGACTGGACACGAGTGTTGGGCCAGCGCCAGGCCGGGCCACGTGACCATGAGTCGAAGGTCGCTCGGCGTCGGGCTCGGGCCCCAGTGCCGAGTTGGCGACGCCCTATTATGGGGTGATGTTGTTCCATGAACCTAGAGGTTTCTGTTCATAGGCTTTTATTATTCTAGGAGGTTTCGGTCCAGTACACAATGTTCGCCCTTGATGAATGGATGGAGGCTACAAATCGTGTATGCGGCGGCAGCTTGAACTTGAACTTGTTTATTTCAGCACTATTATGCTGAGGCCGCCAGACAAAAAGCTTCCGCAAGGTATACCTTGACTGGGTCTGGTGCCCTTGCACTTCTGGGGCACGGTAATAAAAAAACACACTATACAATATAATTTGTCTGAACAAAACACGCGCATAAATCTTTTTTTTTTTTGTTACACAGTGTATATCAATGCGGTTAATAATAAACACTTTAAGGCAGGTTATGAGCAATCGACTGCAGTGCGTAACTGGTACGAAGATGACGCCCATTCCAGAACTCTCTGTGTCGGATATGGATAGAAGATTCACTTTTTGTCAGATGGGATAAATTAGACAAAAAAGAAATACATTTATCAGTTGAAAATAAACAAGAACATAGCGGACGGTACTCGTATACACTAGCAATTCTCATAACGTTGAATTTCGAAAATAATGGTTCGGTATGAGTCGCGTAAGGCACGTTTGCAATAGAACGCAGCATTTTCTTTTGGAGGGTCGTAAGTTTCTTAACATTACATTTAGTCGCTGTAACCCCCAAATCAAGTGACAATTATTTGTGAGCTAAACAGAGCGCCATAAATTTGCATTTTCATATTTACAGGGCAACAAAGAGTGACAGTGACATATTACTCCAGCAACTTTTGAGAGCTCCTTAACTATAGTCGGTGACAGGTCAAGAACGAAATGGAAGCTCCTCCCACCTCTTTCCACATTAGCAGAGCGAACGGTGGAGAGGAGGTCGCCTCCTCTCCAGCGTTCACGCTACTAAAGTGGAAAGAGGTGGGAGGAGCTTCCACTTCGTTCTTGACCTGTCACCGACTATAGGTATTTTACCCAGTGCATATGTTCTGAAAAAATGACACCTAGCGTTTTGTGCTGTTTGACTATTTCAATCTGGACGGTACCAATCTTTAAGTCATAATTACTAGTAACGTGCTTATTTACAGGTATAAAAACAATTGCTTTAGATTTTACAGTGATTTATTTTAGGACCATTAATTGTTGACCCCGAAATAAACTTTTCTAAAACTAAGTTTCCCTTGGTTCTGAGTTCGTTCATATTCGACGCAGAAAGAAATACACTTGCGTCGTCTGCATACATGATAAAACCTGATTGGTTGCAAATACTGACTAGATCGTTTATGTACACATTGAACAAAAGAGGACCGAGTATGCTGCCCTGGGATACACCAAACTGCAAGAGTTGCAAAAAAAAAAAGCATGATTATTTAGTACGACGCATTGCTTACGATGTTCTGAATCCGAGTGAATAAGTGTCAAAGGCATGACACGTATACCATAACACGAAAGTTTATCAAGAAGCGTTGAATGGCTAAGACAGTCAAACGCTTTACTAAGGTCAATAAATATTCACAATGTCAACTGTTTACGTCCTATATTATGTAGGATTATTTCTTTCTGCGATATCAAAGCGCATTCTGTGGACTTTCCCTTCCGAAATTCGAACTGCAAGTCAGTTAGCACTGAACGCTCGGTAAACAAATTCGTCAAAACGATGTAATATTACTAGAATGGAAAGTTGGGCGAGTTGGTATGAATCCATATTTGAAAAACAGCGCGAATAACACACGGACAAGAAGAGAAGAGAACACACAGTACGAGGCGCTGACTATCAACTATCTACTCAGAAGACATACAGAGAAATACACGCGAGGATTGCTGCTTCTTTTTCCTCTTTCACCAGTCATTCGCCATTACGCGCGCCACATTATAAATGAAATCAAATTAGAACACACCAGCAGACTAAAACACACCAGCACAGGTATAAGTCATCGCGTCTTCTTCCTCCATTCTTCTTTCTTCGATCTTCAATCTCGATCTTCAATGGACTTCTTCCTAGAGTTCCTGTATAGGCTACCTACGGGAGCCAGAGTTGCGCGTTCATGCATGGCATGTGGATTCAGCTCCTCACGTGACTGAATTCGGCGAATAGCAGCGCCGCGGGGCGCGTGCAACGTCTACTTTGCTGCACGACACTTGATACGGCTCCTCACGTGATCGGATCTCGGCGAATAGCGGCGAGGGCGGCACGCGGCACGTGGAATCAAACGCGCAACTCTGGCTCCCGAGCCTATACAGGAACTCTACTTCTTCCAAAACCGACGCGCCCCATCGCGGCAAAATACCACGCAGTGCACTCTGGGAACTAGTTGGCCACTCAGTTTCGGTTTCGACTGAGCAGCTTCATCTCAGGCTATCACGCCGCGACCGAGCGCGCTGGTTGCGTTTTCGATTATCTGACTTTTCACGAACGTACAATATACTCATTTTCGAGCGATACAAAACGAAGACCGGGGCACTTTCCTTGGTTCCCGAAACACCGGGTATTATGAGTGCGTATGCAAACGTAGTAAAACGTGGCTTAGTCACCTCACTCCACGAGTGCATCTTTGAGTTCAATTTCAATAATCCCGTCTAGTACCAGTGAACTACAACTGAAATTTGGTCACCTGGAGCCTTACACGTAATTTTTTTGCCAAACGTGCGCTTCTTGTTACTTCATTTTGCAAAAAGCAAGCCGCATCCTCACAGGAATATCAAAGTTGGGCCCTGCGTTGACGCATGAACTTTTAAGGAAACGCAATAAATTCGACCTCACTACTGCACAAAAGTTATTATGATGTCTTCCTCGTGTCATCATATATCTCCCACTCAAATTTTATGCTGATAGAAGATTAAGTTTTTTGCAAACGCTAAGATCGGCTAGCTACGGCGGAGGCCCTAACAAGCGTCCCCTACTCCTCGCTAAGCCTTTTTGGACGAGCTTTCACTGACTCCCTAGATCTGTGCCCAGGGGCGGATTTAGAGGGGGGGTCCGGATGTCCTGACCCCACTCTTGATTTCTGCATGTGTAAAATTTAGGGCGTGAAACGAGGGAGAGGGGGAGGGGGTTTCTAAACAAATGGTACGCTGACCAACACCTGACCCCCCCCCCCCCCCCCCCCCTCAGGAAATTCCTGCATCCGCCTCTGTCTGTGCCTGAACGGTGTGTCTGAAATGATCTCTACATACTCAGGCAGGAAGAAAGCACACACATAACAAATACTGCGGCCATTAGCAACCGTCAAACACGCTTTGAATAATTTCGTTCATTTGGCGCACCGCATATGGGTTCATGCCCGTCCGGCGCACTTTCGGCGAACGGTGCGACATTCTTCACACAAGTGCTCGACTTTTGCTTTCTTAAAACGGTTTGTTTGTGCGAATGTGCCTATGTGATTGTAGGATAACTTTATGCACATACGCGATGTTGAATATTAGTGGAATGCAAGCGGATGGGGACTTCACTTCGTGCAGTGCCGCGGGTCAGTAGAGATAAGAGATAAGACGTGTGTTCAAACGGAGCTTTTCAATGGCGCCTCCGAGTTTGACCTCGCGTACTCAGGCGTATTAAGAAAAACAGTAATTTCAAAAAGTAATATTTCGTTTATGAATGCCCGAAACAAACAAACTTCCTGATGAACAACACTAATGTAAAGGCGCGAACTCGATGTATGCATACTTATTGGTTGCTACAGCCTGTTGCTTCGTACACAAACAAGATCCCCGAGCTTCGCAGCGTCGAGATTTCCAGCACTGGCTCGTCCACATACCTCGATCGGAACGCTAACAGAAAGGCTCAAGTACAAAAATACAACAAGCCTAAATGGCCAGACCTCGAAGCTAAAGCTTCGAGGTCTGGCCATTTAGGTTAGTTTAGAGACCACAAGTGACGCTCTCGGGACCAGAAAACATGAGATAACGGCCGTTAATAGCCCGCGCTCTGTGTATAATCTCTTGTCGACGTGTCGATCGAAACCGAAACCATGCCACTCTCCTCCCTGGCCAACTAGTTCCCAGAGTGCAACGCGCGCCGTGCTGCATGCAGGGCTTTATGGAAATAGTCTATTCTCTGGTCGACCCATGCCCTGTGTGTTCTCTTCTCTTCTTGTCCGTGTGTTATTCGCGCTGTTTTTCAAATATCGATGTAATATAATTTTTCCAGCCCTTAGAAACTATTGGCAAAGCAGAGATGGGTCTACAATTTGTAAGTGAATTTTTGTCTCCACCCTTATGCAAAACTGAAACTTTCCCGAGTTTTATTCTATCTCGAAATTTGCCACTCGACAGTGCTAAGTTGAGTAATATATATATATATATATATATAAACCAAAAGGGGGGGGCGGGCACCACATCGATTACGAATTTAACGGGATTTGTATCTATATCGTCCATGCTATGGCTTTCGCTATTATTCAATTCGATAAACACGGAGCACTTCCAATTCGTCTGTCGGCTGTAGGAAAATTGTGTCTGTTACGCGGTGCGAGATAAACGAGGAAGCATGCTCATTGTGCGGGCTAGAAGCTCAGATAACTGTACCCCGGACACACTTTCACCATAAAGTGAAAGTTCATCTATTGATGAGCTTTCATAACTTCCTCCGCCTGAGAACAGCGTCACACGACACGTTTCGGGGATCTATTTCACGCAGCGGATAACGCGGGCCTTTTCACACTTCGATACTGGCGCCATCTAGAAGTCGCGCGTTCAACCACGTAACGAGCCGCGCGCCATCTGGTGCCTCGCAGGATGCGTCACAAAAAAATACGTTTGTAATAGACGCTTTACACACGTGCCAGATTGAGCCGCCATAGCCGCCCTTCTCTTGTCTTACCGAGATGCCGAGCCACTGAAGCGGGCGTTGACGAGCCTCCACAACGGCCTATGCTGGGGGGAAGGACACAGTAGCACTTAAAATGGCAATAACCTGTCCTGCTGTGGAAATGATAAAGTCAAGCGAACGGAATAAGAGGGAACAAAAACTCAAGGTCAGTTATGGCGGCGCCCATGCACAGCTGCTGTAAAGCGTCTATACTCTGTTGTTGTTGTTGTTTTTTGTGTGTGTGTTTTTTTTAGTGCAGATGTGAGTTGATTGCGATACTTCTTAAAAACTGCAAGATCACCGTCATCCTTCGAAAATAGTTAAGACTGATATAAGCGATTCTTTTTTGTTGTCATGGTTAAAATAGTAGTGGTGACCCATGGTTTTCTTCGGGTTTTTTTTTTTTTGTTTTGTTTTTAGCAGTAACCGTCTTATGCGGAAACGATGCGATGTAAATCGTTTTAAACATATTTATAAACTCACCATATGCTTCGTTTACACATTGCTTTAAAGACACAGAACTCCAGTCTGTTTGCATGATTGTGCTTCGAAAGGACGGCAGTTGGTAGTCAGTTATGGTTTGGAAAGTGGATAGTTTACAACGCTTCTTGATAAATCACGAGTTTGAAAACATAAAAAGATTGGTAAACGATCGCTCATGTCACTACTAATAGTACCTCCACTGCGAACTATAGTGTTTATATTGGTAATAAAAACGTCGATGCAACTTGACCTAGAACGGGTAATTCTAGTGGGAGACTTGATTACATTAAAAAAAACAGCGTACTACTCAGTCGTGACGAAAGAGAAAAGCTTTCCAGACTATTTACATTTAGGTCGCCGCCCAGAAAACGTGACTAGTTATTGAAAAATATCAAATCAAGATACCTCTCAAGGAAAGACAAAAAATATTAAAGTTCTGAGCTGGCGGTCGATACATATCAGAGAGCAGCTGGCGTCCGTGCTTCACAGTTACGATTTCATAGTCATCTGTAGTTTCGTTAAAGGCATTGAGTATTTCGAACGTAATATCCTGTCTAACACAAATACACCCCCCCCCCCCGCCCTCGTTTTACGCTTCTATTAAAAAATAAATGATAACTAGGTACTATGTACAAGAACATCGTCATGTTTCGTAACATCCTTCGGAAAGCATCATTATTTGAAAAAAAAAAACAACACAGAGTTCACCTAGGGATGTTTATAGGCGTCATCCACCCTAGAAACAACTTTATTAGCCTCCCATATTTTATGCCAAATACTATATTCTGCTAAACCGTCTAATCCGTCAATTTGTGGCGCAATTTTACACTTACCCAAAACTTTCTTGACAATCTCCGACCCTCCTCTTTATAGTCCTGGGGTGTTTCTTTTCTTTTTTCTTTTTTTTTACTACGCAATTTTTATTTTTTAGAGCGAATCCAAGTGTACTCCTGTAAAATATATGGCACTCTTCCGGAAGGCCGGAAAACAAGCCCCGTGCATTTTAAAACCACGTCCTCTACTGTTTTGTTCTCACTTCGCCACGCGGCCCACAGTGCGTCCATTTTCTATACGTATATTTTGGTTCGCAAAACATCCCTACGTGGAGTCCTCCTCACGCATCAGCTCGGTGCATTACGCCCATCCGATTTACGGCGCGTGAAAGAGTACCCTTCAATAGAAGGGTCACAGCCGCGGGACGGCCATTACCATCGGAATAGCATTGTTCCTGAAAAGAGAACTTCCTTTTTTTTTATCCAATTGTCGCCTGGTTTTATCGTGCCTTACTTGCTCTCCTTCCCAGAGAACAGGCAAACAAGCAAAGCGCCCGTGAGACGTACACATAGAGGAAGCTGCGGCCCACGCACAAACACACACTGAAAGTGAGAAACCGGAGGCCCGAGAAGGGGCTTTCAGATGGTCGGCCGTACTCTGTTTCGCCTCGCGACGGACCGCAGCAGATAGACGCTATAAGCGCCATGCCAGCCAATCCAGTGTCGTGAATGGGTCACGTGACTGCGCGCACGGCGCGTCGTTGCGCCCTTCCCACAGGTCGCGTGATATTCGCATGGCATTGGATTGGATTGGATTGGATGGTTTCTATATAGACCTTTGCATCGCTTCTCACCCGGGCGAAAAATGCTGAGTCACTGAGCTGTGGACGCACGCGCAGCGTCTGATATAATACCGAACAGCAAAGCAACAGCGCACGCTCGGAAGGCGTTCCACAGCCCAGCAGGCAAAGATGGCGGCGCGCAGAAGGCGATTTTTGCGAAGGTCTATATATATATATATATATATATATATATATATATATATATATATATATATATATATATTATAAGATAAGGATTATTGTAGCTGAAGTGATACATTAACCGTCGTTGAGTTGCTTGGGTAATGGAACGTGACGAATGTAAACATAAAGTTAAAAACGTCATAGTGCTTGTCCCGCTCCTTGAAACCTTCAAGATTTCAAATTATTATTATTATTATTATTATTATTATTATTATTATTATTATTATTATTACTATTACTACTACTATTACTACTACTACTACTACTACTACTACTACTACTACTAGTACTACTACTACTAACTACTACTACTAACTACTACTACTATAGTAGTAGTAGTAGTAGTAGTAGTAGTAGTAGCAGCAGTAGTAGTAGTAGTAGTAGTAGTTAGGTGCTGTATTAGTAGCAGTAGTATGAGTGCTAGTAATTAGTAATTGCAACATCGATCATTCATCAAATAGGTTACCAAAAAAAAATTTTATTTATTAATTTTATCCTCAGGCACTGAGAGGTATTACAGAGGAGAGTGGTGAAAAAACAAACAAAATAACCGTGAAAAATAAAGAGCAGTTAAATAACGAGGAATACGTAGTGTGCAATACTTGAACAAAAAAAAAAAAAGAACGCAATAACCAATTGATGAAAGTGGTGCAAGTTCAAACCTCTATGGATAACCTAAGAAAAAAAAAAGTGTTATAAATCAAGAGAATTTTATAGATTCGTCACATTAAGAGGAACATTTACGAGTAAAATCATATCTGCGGGCACATACCTACAAATTCAACGCGCCACCTTGATCCTGGCTCGCGGTTGCTACCGACCTCCAAGCTATCTGCTAAACAAGGATCAGGACGATCGCCGCACCCCGTGAATATATCTCCCGCCCTCTTCTTTCTTTATGTCTCCCGACGATTCGGCAGTGACGACACAAGCGAGATCCACGGTCGCAACGACCCGCAGGTTCGAATCTTCCATTAGGCTTCGGAAACCCCTCCCATCGTAAATTCGCCGCACCGCAACACCAGACACCGGGCTCATGAAAGTTTCAGGGACACTCCACCGAGATGGAAACGGACCAAAGCTCGTGGCAGCGCATCGAAGCAATTAAAAGTACTTTTTTTTACCCCCTCTCATTCTCTCTCTACATCGTTCTATTTTCTATTTTCCTTTTATTTCTTCGCTGTTGTTCTTTTTTGTTTCAGAAAGAAGTTTGCGTCTGTTACAGACGAAAGCGACGATGGTGACGTCATTATGATGATGCCACTCTGTCGTCCCGCTGACGATCCGTGTTCGAAAACAAGTCGCTTTAGCCGCACGGTCACGCCGCGACCGATCGAACAATCGCGAGCATTCCCGACGCTTCCGCCATCTGGAGGAGAAACACGTAGGTACTTAGCGTAGTACCAGGATCACGGGGGTGGTGGCGAGACTGAGTTCCGAAGCCAGACATTATAATTGCACTATATTTTCTTTTATTTTTCTTTTTTTTTTTACATTGCTTTTACTTAATACGGTTATTTTTGCTGTTGAGTGGAAGCGGATCGTCTACGCGGGTTGCCTCGATGCTCCACAGGTGTCGCCGCTATTTGTGGACGCCGGTGTCGCGCTGCTATGCGGGTAGAAACCGAGGGAGAGGAGGAGACAAAAGCGCGCGCGGCGGAGATTTGACACGGTAGCCGCGTCGGCGTTCGGCTGGGATTCGGGTTTTTCACTGATTGGACACGAGTCTCGGCCGAACGCTGACGATTGCCTGACGCTCGCCTCCAATCTGTGATCCGCGGTAGCCTTCTCTAGGTGACGACACAAGTTCAGCACTATATACGGCTTTGTTATCTGTGGAAGGTGTTTGTTCACTTCCCTTTTCTTGTCGCGAAGAGAGAGAGAGAGTGTGATAGTTTGATCGCACTCATTACATATAGAAGCGAAATGCGTATATTTGAATAACGTTTAAATTTTTAGACAGCCTAGTGGGCTAAGATCTTGGTCGGGCCATAAAAAAAAACGACGTCAAAAAAAATTTTTTTTTGGGGTGCAGCTCTAGCGGATTAACAGAAGCACGATGAAGCAGACGCACTAGCAGAATTTATCGGTCCCGCCCACTGATCTCAATGACAATTGCTGGATCGCGCATCCCCGCTCCGCGAGTGCGGCCACCGGACGGCCATCTTGCATGCCGTTTTTCCTCGTTTTGCTAGCGTTTTGCTGCGGTTTTTCAGGGTTCTATAGACACGTTTTCTACTCGTTCGTCGTCATTTGCCGAAGAAGTTTTCTAAGACTCTGTGTACTGTTGAGACTTGCCGTTGTGAACACGTGAAAATTTCACGAAAGCGCAGTGCAGCAGGAAAAAGCCACAACTCGTCGAAAGCAAGTGTCGCCGGTCTCGCGGCGTGATCAAAGCTTCCTTGGCACGCCGAGTGCTGCCTCTTTGTGCCTTCGCACGCTTGGATACCAATCAAGAATCGACGCCGCACCAAAGTTCTGAAGGTGTGTCGCGCGTAGATGTCTTTAGATCATATATATATATATATATATATATATATATATATATATATATATATATATATATATATATATATATATATATATATATATATATATATATATATATATATATCGGCCACGGAGTTCTGGATCGCCCAGCTGTTTCGGTGAGTTCATATCAATAAGGGGGGGGGGGGGAGGGGGAGATCTGTACGTGCTCTTATGTACTATTAACCCAGGCTATGTTCCAAATCTACTCTAATGGATTACGTGGGAGCACGAATAGAGCAACGCTGTGGAGCAAGGAGGGTTTTCGAAGGCGAAAGTACAAGACGGCGAGAATGAAAATCTTTTAAGCGCGGCCCATATGGTCGTGTGCAATCTGTTGACCAATCACAATTAGGCGAGCCGCGCTCAAACGTCAAGTGCAATTAAGTAGGTTGATAATGAGCCAGCAGTGATCAGTGATGAGGAGCTGTTTTGCTCAGTATTCTGTAAATCGTCTAAGAACGAAAAAAAAACGTACTTTCCCCCCTTCTTCCGTCACAACTGGACGCTGGATTAAGCTCGTTTCTGGACCGCGAGTGCCGCAAGTATACAGTCGTCAGAGTAAAGTAAGACGCTGATCCAGAGGCACACACGGCTTCACGCCCGCACTCGCAAAACGCATTCATTCTCACGGCGTCGATTCTTGATCGGTATCCAAGCGTGCGAGGGCAGAGACACACAGCACTTCGGCGTGCCAAGGAAGCTTTGAACACGCCGCCAGACCGGCGAAACTTATTTCGACGAGTTGCGCTTTTTTCGTGCGGCACTGCGCTTTCGTAAACATTTCCACGTGTTCTCAGCGGCAAGTATCACGCCTCACACGGGATCTTAAAGAACGTCTTTGGCGAATGACGACGAATTTAGTAGAAAATGTATCTTTATCATGCTGCCGCCGGCCTCTGCAACGCTAGCAAGACGAAAAAAAAACGGCATGCAAGATGGCCGTCCGGTGGCCGCACTCGCGCTGCAGCGAAAAGCGGGGATGCGCGATCCAGCAATTGTCAATGAGATTAGTGGTCCCGCCTATCACAGCGACAAGACCGCGCTACGATGCTATGCAATATACCATCTAGAAGACAAGGCCCACGCGTGAAGTCATCGTTCGTGAATGCCCGACCCGCCCCAAGCGGCGAACATGTTGAACCTCAATGAGAGCTGCCGCAAAGCGGCAGACGCGTCCGTCTTTGGCGTCGCCGTCTGCTAGCGTCGCGCGCCCGTCGTGAAACGCTGGAAGATGGCGGCGATGGTGATGCACGCTAGGCGGCGCTGCAGGAATAAGGATCATCATCATCATCATCAGAGATTACGCTGGGGGGGGGGGGGGCGGTGAGGGGGGAGGCGCTTGCCTTCTCTTTTAGGTGGCGTTATGCTATGTCAAGAGCGTACTAAAAGACGAGGATCGAGTGTTACGAATGCCGACAGTTTTGGTGTATACGGGTTACGTACCAGATGACGGAGGCGTCCCCCCCTCCGTCCGCTCGCAAACCGACATTCACCCGATGATATCGCAGAGAGCAGCGCACAAGGGAGCGCGTTATGGACCATTCCAATAATCGCTTCCAGGGGCCATCTTTGTCTACTTGGCCGTGTATCACGTTTCGATCATGCGCAATAGCTCGCTTCTATGAAATATCGTACTCTGCGCGCGCGTCAACAGCCCAGCAACTCGGCCCTTTTCGCCAGGGTGACGAGCCCTGGAAAGATGTGCGCCGCACGCCGACCCGTACGCCCTGCCGACGACCGTGTCGGCTGTTTTTCCCGCGCTACGCAGGAGCCCGACGGTCAAGTTCGCCTCGAGCGAGCAGCGCAGCGTTCTGCTGGACCGCCTCGTCCCGGAAACGGAGTACCTGGTGGTGGTGTTCGCCAGCGGCTGGCCGCTTCGGCCGGCTGTGTCCCCGGCGGGAAACGCGAGCAGCGCCACTAGCGGCGGCGAGGAGGCGGCCCGCGCTGGAAGCAGCAGTGTCCCCCCAGCCTTGCAGGACGCGACGAGAACGCGACACGCCCCCCACTTCAACCGGACGGAGGACGACGTCGGCTCACAGCTGCCCGTCGGCCTGGTCCGCTTCGTGGCCCCCGGCTCTGGTGAGCTAACCTCTCCTAACAACATAACCTCGTCCAGCATGACCTAGGATAAACTACCGAACGCAGTAGAACACAACTTCACCTAACTCCTAACCAGGCACGTAGCCAGGATTTTGTTTCGGGGGGGAGGCCTCAGCAAAATGGACGTAGCCGGGGGGGGCCTGGCTACGTCCCCCCTCCCCTGGCTACGTGCCTGCTCCTAACATAACCTAACCTAACCCAGCATAACCTAATCCAATCTAACATAGCCTAATCTAACCTAGAATAAACTAACCTAACCTAATTCAACATAACCTAACCTAGCAACCACACAAAAGCGAATCTAACCGATACAAACCTAAGCAATTAAACGCAATCTACCCAAACCAGATTCACAACAAAAACAAAAAAAAACGTTTTATAAGCCACCTGGACCTAGCCTAAACTAATCAGACATAGAAAACAGGCACCCAGCCACGCCAAACTTAACCAAACTTCACCTATAGGAACTTTGCAAAGAAAAATGCCTAGTAACCGGACTTAGAAAGTTCATACATAGTCAAACTAAAGCTACAACAAACCGACCTGATCTGACTGCATCAAACCTAAGCGAAGCAAACCAGACTTTAAATGTATGACTTGATCGTGCCAAATCAATAGCCGAAGCTAACTAGACTAAACTTAGCATAACCTAACTGAACTCCGTGCGTACGGGCGCAGTCGAAGCATGGTGGGGGTCAATAAGCCTGTGCTAGACGCCGGGCATAAAAGAGACACGCCCTGACGCTTTCATCCTATCTGTGACTACGGATGTCCCTGGCACTTGAAATGACTGCTGGCTGGGGGGGGGGGGGGGGGGGGGGGGGGACTATTCATGTTGACTAGTGATTTTTAGCTGCGAAGAGATGGGTCCAAGATATATTCTGTTCGCGAAAGGTGGTTGAATCTGGACTCCGTTCTCGCTTCTAAACGACCTTATTTACGCGTGCAGTCATATCAACAGATGCATACGATTTCTTGTGATGCGGAGTGGTAAAGCACAGCCTCCTCTATACTCACGAAGCCTGGCAGTTCGACGACGGAGCCATAGAGATGTCCGGTCGCAGATTTGGAGCGCGAGGATCTGGTAGCAGAGAGCATTTCTGGTCTTCAGCGCACAGCTTCTGCAGCGGCGGGGACCCGAAACATGGTTTTCAAACCCGACGAGAAAGGAAGCGGTAGCGCGAAGAACGCGAAGAGCACGAGCGGACATTCTATCGCTCGGGATAAGTCTGTTTCGGCGTCTCGCCGCAGCGGGGCGCCCGTCACGTGGCTCTCCTCTCATCCGTTGTCTGCCGCTCTACCTTTTCAATTTCGGCGGCCGCGTCTCGTGGTGATCTGCCAGGCTTTGTCAGTATAGAGTAGGCTATGGGTAAAGGCAATGCGTCACACTCTGCGTACACTTTTTCGTTGATAGCTGAAGGGATCGGTGGCCGAGTGGGATCGCACACCAGCTCGGAGCACGTGGAGCGAAAGCTCGCACTGCAGAACCCAGGGCAACGTTACTGGAGCAAGCTCAGTTTCGCAGCTATTAGCCCCGTGCGCGACCGAAAGCGTCGCTGTGGTCGGCCTTCCACGATTGGCCGAACGCTGACCATTGCGCTCTCAAAGGAACACTGCCAACACCGTCAAAATTAAAGGAGCACTGACACATCAAAATCTTATTTTTTTTTTTTTATTATCCGAAACGATTGAAAACGGTGCCGGGACATTACCCTCAAAACTCGAAACTTGGGACTTCAGTATTTGTGAATTAAAAAAACAATTTCCAAATGCCGAATTTGAAGTTCCCGCGCGATCCCCGCCAGTGCAGTCAGTCAAATTTTGCGGTCTCCTGCGACTCGACTTTCTCTCGGACCTCCGCTGACCCGATGCGAGGAGGAGGCGAGCTGGCGCGCGGGAAAAAACCGGTTTCTTTCGCCGATCTGCTCGAGCGCCGCCAAGTTTTCTGAGAGAGGACACAAATCTAGGAGGGGACATCTCACCGAACTCTGATTTTTGGTATTTCAAAAAGAGGGGCCTTAGTGCGTTCGAAATTGCGTTAAAAAACATGTTTTACGATTGCCGTTATTAAATATTATAGAAATGTCGCCTACAAAGCTTCTAAATTTCCTGATTTTTGACGTCACCGATCAAAAGAAGCGAGGAGGTAGCGGCGGGAGATTTAAACGCCAAAAATAAAAAAGCGCGCGCGCGCGCGGGGAAATTTGTTTTCGCGATGCGGCTTTTTTTGCGTGTTCTATGACTACAACTTGCGTCGTTTTAGACAATAAAAAAAAATACGACCTTTGGGGTGTCAGTGCCCCTTTAAAGTTCTTTCATTCCTCTTATTTCCGTCGATGATAAATCCCCTTTCCGACGTCATAGTCAGCGTTCAGCCAATCGTGGAAGGCCGACCACAGCGACGCTTTCGGTCGCGCACGGGGCTAATTCTCGCCTGCAGAGGCAAGTGGCCCAGGTGGCGGTCACGAGAACTACCGGCGACTGCAGTCGGATCTCACTTCCCTGTCTCGCGCGTCGTCTGCTACTACTGCGTTGAGAGCTTGGCGCTTCCTTTCCTTTCTTGTTTTTTTTTTTTCGTTTTTTTTGAATTTTTATGTGTATAAAGTGCGAAGCACATGTACGACGAAACCGTCGTATTGCCTGATCGGACGTCGGATCGGACGGTTTCGTCGTACATGTGTTTCGCGCTTTATAGCAAAAAAAGATGACGAAGATGAAGTGTAATACACCACAGAGTTGAGAGTCAGCGCAGTGTGAGAGTTCGTTTTTTGAGTGTTTGAAATTTATTTTTGTATACGTCTGTTTCCTTGCGCTGTGAAGTGTTAGTATGAATCACCAACTCACCCAAGCTCAAGTATTGCTATTAAAACTTGGCGGGCTAGACAATCCGGAAGGTTAGAATCGACTGCAGCGCTGCTAATTCTCGTGACCGCCACTGAGCCTACGTCGCAGGCGGAGCTGTGAAACTGAGCTTGCTCCAGTAACGTTAACCCAGGGATCATCGGTTCAATAATCCACCCCTGCCCGTTTCGATCTGGATGAGCATCGTACCGGCCTGCGGTCGTGTATCACATAACTACTGCGTGGTGCACGTGAAAGACCCCAGGCAAGCGGTTGTACTGCACTGGCTAAATTTTTCGTCTACAGCCGGGAGACAAGTCGCCCGTTGAGGCAGACAAAGTTCTAGGCTGTATAAACATACGCACATTCCAATTTTTCTTTTCGTTGAATGCTGTTCAAGGGACACACAGCGCCCTGCGGGTTCCTTGGCGTTGAATGCGTTCAAGACAGGTCAATGTTAAAACAAACAAAAAATTCAAATTAGTTTTAGTTGTTTAGACAGTGTAAGTTTAGTCTGCCACAGTGTGGCGACATTGCTACACGCTGTAGATGGGAAATTCAGCCAGTGCAGTATACAAATTGCAGGCCTGGGGAATTTAACGTGCATCACGCAGTATATAATGACACGCCGGAACGATGCTCAGCCAGATCGAAATGGGCAGGGCTGGAGATGGAGCCCATGATCCCTGGGTTCTGCAGCGTGAGCTTCCGCCTCACCTGCTCCGAGCTGAGGAACCATAGTTGTACCTAGTACCATTAAATAAGCTACGCCTCAGAGTAACGACACTTACCCATCTTGTGATTTAAGATCATGGTTGGCAGTCATGTGAAGCTTTATCTGAAATCACAGGAAACGCGTTTCCGTCCTCAACAAGTTTTGAAACTGTTCGCGACAGAGCAAAGCAATATTACATGAGCTTCCTAACACCGAATCTAATGCTGAGGAAGTTGCACTTTTGAATCATGATGATCGGCAGTTGCGTCTGCTCTGCACAAGCACGAAGAAGGCGGCGTCCACAACAATATCGGGGAACAGAGTGCCGATACTCTAAGCGTAAAGTCCGGTTCACACAGCCCCGTTTTCTTACGGTACGTTACGAAAGCTTACGAACAAGTCACTGGGACATATGCGCTTCATATCAAGCGTGGCTTCCAGTTCAAGGAGATAGCCCGGCACGCGACATTTGAGACACGAATGTTTCGGTGACTTAGACGTAACGAAAGAAAACGGGTGCTGCGTGAACCAGCCCTCATTCAGTGGCTCCATATAGTTGCGCAGTTCGGCTAATAACCGCGCAACGAAAACGAAAGAGACGAAAACGAAGCCAAGCCAACCTCGAGATGTGTTGTCGGCACCGTGCTCGTGCGACGCTTCCATGTCCTTACAGAGAAGGACCGAACTCGCCTATGTCGCCCTTCCAAGCAGTCCTCAAAATCCGCCACAAGATCAGACCAAGGTCAACCTCAGCAGCTCTTCGAGTCTCCCTAAGGCTATCGGAAGGACCGTCAAGGCTCCCAATCGCTTTTTTCTCCATCTTGCTATCTACCCTACCGATCCCCACTGGCACCGACAATCCTCTCCTAAGCTGGTACGAAGGCGAAACCGCAGAAACACTTCCGTTCCACATGGTGAGCTTGCAGTCGGTCGCTGAGGTTGGGCAGCACGTCAAGTTCCTGTGCGCCGCGATCGACAGAGTCCAAGTGTCTTTGGACTGGGCTGTGGACGCCGTGTCTACGGAACTCGCACACCACACCGAACACCGAGCCTTCGGCATCAGCCGCCAGGAAGACCACCAGATCCAGATGTCTCTCCTGTACCTTCAGTCTAGTGTACCATCCAACGGAACAGTTCGGTGCAGGGCCGAAGACGAAGAAGGGAAAGAACAGTACATGAGCAAAGCATCGCCGTTCTTCATCATGCGGGGGGTGTCCGCGGCGACTTGCGACCAAGTCGAGGTCTGCGACAACGAAACGTCCTCGTGCCGAGAGAAACCAGGCGGTGGCGTTGAGTGCGTCTGCCGTCCGGGCTACACCCGCGACGAACACTATACTGGTTTCTGCTTAGAGGCTCGCGACGTGGACGAACAATGTTTCATCGACTTGCAGTGCAAAGCCGCGCGGACGCATAGCGGATGCCGGAGAGGCCTGTGCCGATGTATCCAGCCTTACTTGCACAGAGGGGACCGCTGCATCAGGTCAGACTTGTACATAACGCGTTACAAGTAGCGGGTTCCTTTTTAGTCTTAGTTACGAAGAACGTACTCCGTTACTTTTTGAGCGAGTAACGAGTTGCACTATTTAGTTACTTTTCAGTAACGCGTACCTCTCTGCCTCAGATTCGTCTTTGTGGGCGAGAAGTGCGACAACGCGTCCACGGTCTGTGTGTCGGAAAGGACAGTCTGCTACGGCGGCCACTGCATCTGCGAGCAAGGGACCCACTTTGACGTCGACGCATGCGTGGCCAAGACTCGAGCCTCGGCTCAGTTCACCATTTCGGAAACCAACATGCAGTTGATAGCCGCCATTATCATAGTGGTTTTGCTAACGGGTGTGGCCCTGCTGGCGGCACATCTGCGAGCAAGGAAGCAATTGAATTCCCTGATGGGAGAGTAACACGAATCAAAAGAAAGTGAGGGAACAGGTCACGTAGTCTATTCTAGAATAGATCACGTGATCACAGAGTCATTTGATCTGTTGTCAGCAGTTTGCGCGGTCGCATGTCAAACGGTGTACATTCATTTATAGGAAGTGACAACGCTGCGAAGACGCTACGGTAATTGTAACGGTCTCCTGAAAGAAGTCCTGCTTCGCGTGTGCCTTCCGGAATTTGTGATATCTGACACAATCGCCGTTTTCAATGAATGGATCAATACTTCGGCACACAACTTGCTCAGACACTTTTTGGAGTAACTGAAATTTACAATAAACAATAGTGTTAAGAGACTTCAGTTCTTACGAGGATACAGCTTCATATGTCTTAACGTCGTAGACTTTCCGATTTGCCCTATTCGCGACTCCAGCGACCTATAAGAGACGCCACTATCGGGCAAATATGGCGGTCGAATCCAGGTCGTGCCGTGCCATGTGCCAGCTCAACGCACAACGCTGGGGCACCAGCAAGTAAGCATTGGACTCAAAATTGGTTCCCCCGCGTTTTATCTTCCACGTTTCGAACCTGCCGCGATGTGTTGGGGTAAGCGAACCTCCAGAGGCTTGACTTTCTTCGAGTAAACGAGGAAAGGACTGCCCACTGTCCTTCTACGCTGCTGATGAACGTTGATAAACGCAGAATGTCTGGCTCACGCGGTTACATAGGTCACGTGCAGAGCAACCTGGGTCACAAGGCGATACTACGGTTACGACACAGTCACCGGTAGAACTGTTTTGTCGCGCAAACCACCGACAACATGTAAACACGGAAGCCAGAAGAGACGAGCAGAAATCGCGAAGGGACCTGTTCCGGCCAGTTTAGTGTTTTCCCGCTAGGTGCCGTTCGTTATGCTGGAGTCGCTACAGTAAGTAGCTTGTTTGTTTATTTGTTTGTCGTAGTTTCAGCAGACAGTTGGAAATATTTGGTACGTAATAGTGACGCTTTATGAAATCTAGGCATATCTTACAATGAACTAATGTGCAATATGATTAAATATATTATGCCATTCGTGTACCGGGTGTTGGGCTTTGTTTTTATCATACACAGATTCTGTGGTGTTTCATACATCAGCGGTGGAACAAACGAAAACGGGCGTATGAGGGTGCGTTTAATAAAGATAAATTAATAAATATGCCATAGTTTGGTTTTCGAGTCACAGTAACGTTTAAATTCTAGGCCCCATCATTTTAAGTATTTTGACGTCAATCATCTTTGAAACGCCGGGCCTGAGGAATACAATCTGACGCCCAGTGCCTGTCATGGTTGGAGCAAGGCATCTCCAAAGTTTTGTCACATCTTACAGCATCCGGCTTGGTGTACGGATGTTTGAGAAGCGCTTACGCTCATAGGTACAATTTAGTGCAAAGTGACGCACGTCTTGGGCTCACTCACCGGATCCCGGCCAGCAGTTAAAGCACGAGCGTGTACTTCTCATCTACAGTGGACACAGCAGACTCCCATTGAGGATAACTACTCCCCTCTGTCTAAACATACACAAAATGCGGTTTTTAGACCGGGTGCACATAGTGAATCTCAGTTTGCAGGTCGTCACAACGCGGCAGCTTTCCCCTTCCACCATGCAACCTGCCTCGCAGTACACGGTGTCCATTAAACTAAGGTCAATGAGCTAGCATCGCCGACCAGTGCCGTGTTCTTTCGCTCGCAGCCAATGACAGCAGCAGCGCCGGCAGCGGCTCGGCCTCGGGCCCCACCCGCTCGCTGTCGGCAGCGGCGCCCTCCTCCAGCCGGCCTGTGGTCCGCGACGAAGAGATCGTGATCGTGGTGCTCGTCCTCATGGTCTGGGTGGCCGTCATCCTGCTCTTCTTCAACAAGTGGGGCAAGATCCGCATGTTGGAGCCGTACCAGCCGCAGTACCAGCGAGAACCGCAGTTTTCCACGTCCTCTTCGCTCGGACCCCCACCGGTCCTGCTCAAGACCACGGGCGCCGTCGAGCGCGAGCTCCGCCGCCTGTCGTCGGTGGCCAGCAACTACTACGTGGGTGGCGTCGCGGCCACCGGCGCGTCGCGACTCCACCGCGTACGCCAGAACTCCGTCTTCGTCGGCAGTCAGATACTGGTGGCCCCGCTGCCTCGGAGGTACAAGAGTGCCGAGGACATCAAGTCCATGGTGGTGCAGATCGAGCACCAGGCTAGCACGCAGTCCACGGCTCTATGAGAGCCCGCCCGCCTCACGTTCACGACACTACCGCATGCACTTCCCACACTGTTCCCTCCGCCAGATGGCGCTGGAGGCGTACCGACGCAGAGCGCCGCCATTCTAAGACTGGCGGCCATTTTAAGACTGGGGGCCAGTTTAATACTGGAGGCCACTGTAGGACGGGAAGACATTTTAAAACTGACTGTATTTTTTAAACGTAACTACCGGTTTAAAACTGTCAGTTAAGGTCATGCGCAAAATTCTTGCCAGCTATCATCATCATGCCATTAGGAGCCGCCATATTGGTTTGCTTCTTCCCATCTTCCAGTTGTGGATTAGGCGCATCCGCATTCAACTCGGTTTTCACGATATTAAGATAATTTATTTGTGCACTGAACGGGTCGCTGTTTAGTTTCGGTTCAGCGAAGAAAAGAAAGACGGGCACGAAATTCTGGAAAACAAATTGTCAGCGACGAGGTCGCAAGACTTGTCACTCAAGCAGTAAATTGGGCCATCCATGTCAGTGAACGGTCTCTATCGAAGACGTTCTGTGAGGGGTTCGTACTGGACTTGCAGCAGGTGATCATATTTTAGTTCTACGACTGCCACATTTCCGGGAACATTGTCTCTCCGGCGAAACTATCGGTACGGAAACCCTCCCATATGGAGGAAATTTGATAATTGAGAATGAGTACACTAGATGGTGCTTATTTTTGCATGTGGTCTATTGTCCACCACTGAGATTGGCGGCCATTGTAAAACAGGCGGCTGTCTTAAGACTGGCCGCTATTGTAAAGCGGACGTTCATTTTACGGCTGGGGGTAATTTTAAGACTGGCGGTTATTTCAAAACGAAGGCCATTTAAAGACTGGCGGCCATATTAACATGGGCGTCCATATTAGGACAGGTGGTCACTCAAGACTGGCGGCAGTCATTCAGTGTATACATAGTCGCATGATGGCTGCAAAGAGAAGATAGTCTAACTATCGCAAATCGCCCCGGTATCGTACACGGTTTTAAAGCGATCATCATGAGCGAAACCATCACCGTGAATCTGAGGATACTTATGTTTCATGCATACCACATTGCCAGAAGGCAGCACACATGTCTGCACAAGTCTGCACCACGACTTTGTAAAAAGCACTATTAATGTTCCGTTTTTCTTTTTCTTTGTGTGTCCTCCGTCACTATGCACACCTCCATGGTCTATTTATCTATGTAGCACGATAAAAAAAAAAAAAGACAAGCGCTTCTTGCGCCTGCCATGAAAATTTGTGTAAACAGAAAACTGTACAAAACATGACAACAGTTATCGCGAACAATCCATCATCGCCGTCTTTATTGCTTCTTTCTCCCCTTCACATAACTAAAATGCCATTTTGAAAACTACTATAACGACGCCTGTAAGCACGAATTTCTTGCTTTCGATCGCATCTGGAATGCGCAAGCACTCGCGCACCGGAAGCAACAGCCAAGGCTATATGTCCTCTCCAGTTAGAAGCCCCGAATACAATTTCAACATAAAAATTTGGTGTTCATAACTACTCCGTATACGAGCAATACGCGGGAAAAAAAAAAAAAAAAAAGTCGACGGTGTGTTTCCGCTAATTGTGTCACGTGGTGTACTATCGGAATATACCTACCAATGTATCAACAAGAATTTCGTTGTAAATCTCTTAGCTATATGTTGAAATACGACTGCACTCTGTTGAGTCAAGCGTCCGTCATAAATGAGGCCGGAACAGTCAAACGGTTACTGTCACTGGAAGCTTCAGAAACGCAGGGATGGGCTTGTTGCGCTTTTTATTTCCTGATTGGTCTCTCTGCATTCTTATTATTTAAGGCCACGATCTCATTGGCCCATCGGCTATGATGGACTGGAGCCAATGAGATTGTCCGGAACACGCCAAGACCCGCGTATCTTAAGATGTCGGTGACTACGTATAAAGAGGTGAGAATGCGGTCATGTGCATTAACGACTACATTACTCAAAGTCCCGGAATTACTACTAACTTTGAGACAAATTAACCCAACCACAAAAGAAGGAGACGCAGCCGAATATCCGAGACACGGTTTACGATTACTCGTTTCATGGTCGTTAATCGCCGATGACTACGTGCTCCATTCTGAAGTTGTTCATGGGTCTCCGTGTATAACCTTATCAAAGTGATTGATTATTAGATTGGCGCAAAGGGCTACGAATGCCCGAATTGCACCGTCAAAGTAGGTCGCGCTTCCAAAAAAAAAAAAAACATGTCCGAAGACGAAGAGCGCTCTAGGGCACTTTCAAGCGACCATTCGAATGTAGCGTAAGGACGAAAAGTCACACGAAATGGTGCTTGGGGCTGAATCTTGCGCAGCCTCCAGTGGCGGCGGAGTCATATTCCACGTTCGGGTGGGCCTACAGGGGCGCTTCAAGAGCGACCCAGATCGCGGGGTGAAACGTTGGGTAACACTCCATCTTCCAGTGGACGTAAACCGCACTAAACTAGTATTGGTCCATTCGGCGCGTGGGAATAGATCACGCTGGAAGAAGAAAAAAAAAAAAAAACACACACAAGCACTATCTTCTGGCGACTGAATCAACTATATCTGTTCGAGTAATACGCTGTGAAAATCGTAACCTAAAAGAGGGCATTTCTTTTTTCTTTTCTTTTTTACTTACGACTTGAAGTTGGTTTTAAGCGAAACGTACACAGCTTTCATAAAAACAAACCGGTTAACCATAAAGCGTCCTGCATCCCGGGCATAAGTCGAAAAGAAAGAGACGTGGTACATTTACCAGAGGCCGTGTCTCAATGGTTGTAGCCATTCTCTGGTTATGGTCACATCTCTCCAGTAAGTAGAAACAACTATTTCTAAAATGCCGGCTAGCACCGCTTGCTGTCCGTGCGCCTAGAGAAGCTAGATGTTTAGTGTGACAGTGGCGACCACAAGGAGGTTGAACTATTTACGCGGCACCCCTGGTACACAGTCAATCCAAAGGCACTGTCTACCGTATGAAACGAAGACCAATCTAACAGCCGTAACCTTGATTCGATCAAGTGTGTACAGTCAAAGTGCGGCACTGAAGATACAGCAAAGTCGAACGCCCAATCCGTGCGGTTGAGTGTACGGGAATCATCCGTATAGCTCTTATGGAACACTCATTTTTGGACAGAAAACTGCTCGCTTGAGGTTTTACTGTAGACGCAAAGCCTAAAAGTTGATATAACGCAATTCTCCAAGACGAACGCATTTTCTACGAGCAATTTCAAAGCTGCGTATTACTAGAACCTCTGACGGCTTTCAAATTTCATCCGTATAAAGAAGAAAACTGCGTTTAACAAGAAAATTGTTATTAAATTTTATGAAGTCTCAATTCCAAAAAAATGGTTAGTGTACTTTTCTTTTCATCTAAATTTTATATCGTTTTCTTTTTTCTTTCTTTTTTTTTTGCCAAAATTACTTTTCTTTTTTTTTTTTTGTTAATCTCACCCAGACCAAACATAATTCAAAAGGATATACGTTCACTCGAACAAAAACACTATGCGACTTGAAAGCTTGCACAACTAAACGCGAAAAAACAGAGGCTGGCCATCATTTTTAGATTATCTGGTTGCGAACGTATATGGGACACTGGCGTTGCGTGGTGTGCGGTAAGCGCGTAGATATTTCAAAATCGAAGGCTCGCAAACTTAAACTACCGGTTTTCAGCAACCACGAGCACTATCCAACGTATAACCCGAAGCCAATGCACGCTGCCCTCTAAGATGAAAAGCCCGCATATATGCCACAACCTCCTGGGAGTGATTTCACCGAATCGACCGAAGATGCAAGTTCTTCTAAGCTTTGCGAGATTTGCCGTGGTTTCGCCAAAGTTTGGCAGCCAAACTTCGCACTTTTTTGCTTTTTTTGTTTTTTTCTTCCGTATACTTCCAATTGGACAGGCTATGAGAGGCTGCCAAATATATAAAAATAAATCGGTGTTTCGTGACTGCTACAACTCAAACGTTTTTGATCGATGCACCTGTAGCAATATATTCTGCAAGACGTGACATAAACTGTCATAAGTTTCCGA
Organism: Ixodes persulcatus; assembly: GCA_013358835.2. NCBI lineage: Eukaryota > Metazoa > Arthropoda > Arachnida > Ixodida > Ixodidae > Ixodes > Ixodes persulcatus. Next base: position 780,329 of record JABSTQ010010649.1, on the reverse strand, counting down.
GAAGAAGAATATTTCGCATGCCGCGAAGAGTTCTTGCAGCAATCAACCTATCCTTTTAATCACGGCTCGTATATCCTCTTTTCCTTCTTTAATATCGGCTATTAATTTAAGTTACCTAGGCCAGTCAAAGTGATGCGATAAAAATACATCTTGCAACACGCAAATTTTCGGTGCCGTTTTATGTAGTTGTGAGGGCTACGATGTCGTTTAACATCGCATACACTTTTCATCTTGGTCGTCTCTAGTGTCTCGAGAGATTAGGTCACCTGTAAGGAAGAACCACAGTCATTTCCGTTTCGCTTCGACCTCTAAAGTGGAGACGGGAGGAGCGTTTGTTCCGTCTACACCTTTCTCGTTTTTTTTTTTTTTTTTTATTGTTTTTTTATGCGTTATTTACAGTTGTAATTTTAAATCGAGTAGTTACAATAACCGGGTGTGACCATAGGCTCGAAATCACAGTACTAAAATCGGCGTTCAACCGCGATCCTATAAAATGTAACTACCACCGGGGAATGGCTACATCCAATGCGACTGGGTACAAATACAGGTGCCTGCTTAATCCATCGCCCAAGTTTCGAGGCAATTATGAAATCGAAAATTGTTTCGCTGAGCGCTCCATATACAACAAAAAAGTCAGCGATCCAAACATTCGGGAAATGAGCACTACCAAACATGTCGACTTAATGGATCCGTACTTCTATTCACCATAAGACAGAACTCACATTGCCGGAACCGAGTTTAAATAGCAACTCCTGTTGCGGACGTCATACCAACTCATAAAGCATGACGTCACGGCAATGCACAAGCAGATGCTTTAATCTTAAAAAAAAAAAAAAGCGTTTCTACGCATCTTCGGTGCCCATAACTCCTCTGGGCAAGTGTGGTTGTTTATAAGCAGCGAGTTACTGTATAGGAGCGCATATTTTGAAGACCTCCTTGGTAGGAGCTCGGCCTCTGAAAGACTGCGGACTACGACATACGTACTAACCTGGTGAACGGACTCGCCGACCGCGACGTAGCAGAGCGAACAAGAGCGTGGAAAAACCGCTTCAGCAGTTTGGAGGCGACTGCTGCAAACCTCGCAAGAAAACGGACTACATTAAAAACCGAGCACCTTGTATCAATCTAGCTTAGAACGTAGATTTCGTTTTTACGGATGATCGGCCTTAGTACGCCCAGCATAAAGTTCGGGAGCATAGACAAAAAATTAATCTCTAGCTAAATGTGACACGAAGTTTCATGTTCATTAAACGTGCGCGTGTATGCGACATATGTAAGTGCGCTTAGGTAGACGTGATTTAATTACATGCAAATGGTGCGCGTTTATAACGGCGATGCGAGCGATCGCTTTCGGCACGCGTAGATGGAATAGTTCAGAAGATAAATATAAGTAGAGGACGTACACAAAAAAAACAGCAAGTAGGCAAACAACTTAAATATAAGACTTTTTTTTCATTAATTCAGGACCCGTGACTTCTCGAGATCACGTTGGATCACGCGAGATCACGATGACACGCAGCTGGCTCCCAAACGCGTCATCGTTTGGGAGCCAGCAGCGCGCGCCGACAGTAGCCTGCATACCGCAGGCTCACCCGAGTCGTACATTCATCAGATATAGGTCGTGTACCTTAGGTAAGTACTAGTAGAGGGCGTACAAAACAGCAGGCAGGTGAATAACCGAAATATTAGAGCTAATCGAACTGAGCAACGCTATTTTCGAATCGCCTGTGTAGTCATATGAACGTAAAAAATTGAGATATATTACCGACAGCTAAACACGACAGGACGTCGAAGAAACTTGTGCATAGTGTAATATAATTGCATTTTTACTTCCAAACATGATTAGATAACGCTTCGTAGAGAACAGGGAGTACTCAGGTTCTTTTTTTCCGCCGAAAAGAAATTATTATAGAACCTAAACTTTTGGCAGACATAATTACTTGACAGCTATATCGGCTTAACGGACGCTTGCTCATTTTAATCGTGTATCCTTGCGCTTGCACATCGAACCTTTCGTGAAATACTTTACGAGGAAGAATACACTCTGCTCCGCTCATTAGCATTAGACTGCGCGCTTACAGCGTCAAATACTCCCCTAGCAGAGGAGACTTCCCGCGTCCGAGAGTGGATGCGCATCGCGGTGTCCGCGCACAGTCGCGCGGCGCCGAGGAAGAAAGTTACCGCCGACGCACCGAGATACCGGTTTCGCCGAGACAGCCGAGGCAACCGTCTCGACTGGCGCTCGGGAAGCCCTCGACGATAGATGGCGCCAGCCATCCTCTAATTCAAAATGGAAAACCCCCAGGCTGCGGCGCACCCAGCCGTTCAAACGCAAAATTTGTGCGTGCCAAGGTTATTGAATTTTTGCGGAGTGAGATGTACTCTTCTTCTAAAGCACTTGCTTTCACTCCTTCTGAATCCCCCCTCCCCACCTAACACACATACACCCTACAACATCCTCAGCACCTTATTCTCAGTTCTGCCCATTACATGGTCTCTGCATTCACGATCACCACGCTAGAGTTGTTTGCCACCCCATAAGAAGTCGGCTTAGGGTGCTTATACACGTTTCTCGCTTTCTTCAAAGAGTTCATGGTATTTTCGAAATGTAATTTCCTGTGCTGTAAGACCACATTGTGATAAGAGTATCGGTGATTTCATATCCTGCAGTAGCATCGGATCCTGCGGCGTAGCCACCACTCTCATCTTTCTATATCAGCTGCGGAGTAGGAATGTTCTAGTGACAGAATACACGCGGTCGTCTGTTCTTTGACGCCACTCTAGCTTGCTTGTGACGTCAGCGACAACATGTATAAATGACGTCGCGTGAGGTTCAAGATGTGTTGTTAAAGCTCCATATTGTGTAAAAGGGCGGTCGAACCAGCGGCGTAGGAATCGCACTGTTATTGCGTCGCTAGGGTGTTTTGAAAGCACGTGTGCACTGTGTATACCTAGACAACCTTCCAGAGACGCCCAGCAGTATGGCGGAAACTATTTTCAACCTAATCAATACACTATACTTCCATAAATCCCTCACGGCGCGCGTTGCAATCTGGGAACCCGTGGGAGCGGAGCGCGTATGTATTTTGCTTTCCACTGATTCCCACAATGCATAACGTGGCACTATATACGCCGGGATGAGGCGCTTCAAGTTTTAGAATAAGTCTATAACAATTTTGGCAGGAATTGCTGCCTTCTCCACGTGAAGGGGGCGTTGTGATAGTTGCTAGCAGTCCTTGACTAGAAGAGGAAAAAAAAAACACAACGAAACTATTTGTTTTTAAGTAAACAAATCTGGCCGTTGAAGTGCATCCAACCATTAAAACGGTTGTGTGAAACACGGCGTGAACATTCGGCGTATTCCTAAAGTATCCGTCATTAAGATTGGTAGAATTTAAACCAAAACAAACCTACCAGAAGAAGGACCGACACACTTTTTTCGAATCGTATATATCTTAGGGCTCCAACAACCGAACGTTTAGTAAAAGTGGCAAGGCCACAACAAATGCAAAGCTGGAAAAAATAAAATTTAATGCCGCAGCAAATGCAAGGCCATTGCAAATACGTCCCTGGGGAGCGGCAGTTTTCCCTGCCCGGTTTCGGAAGCACGCCCTAAACAGATTATACCTTATCCAGAGCCGCGGCCCGGACGACTTCTGCGCCAGTTTTTTTTTTTTTTTTTGTCAGAAAACCGAGTAGTTCTTCCTCATAGCACGCGGACCAAACACACCGAGCAGATGGACCAATTTAAAAAAGAAAGAAGTGCCATTAAAGCACGCTGCAATTGACGAACCCCATTCACAACAAGAATATTCCCGCTAAACCTCACGGAAAACGCTCCCGATTCCCTCGTCCCGTAATAAACACCCGACTTGGAAAAAAAAATTATCAACCTTGTTTTTTCTAAGCACCTCCGTTTCGCTTAAAAAAAAGACATGGCAAAAACGAGGCGACAAGGGCCGAATAAAGTAATTGCGTAAACCAAAATAAATAATTTAAATGACGTTCTTAATAGTTTCCACGTATCTCGTAGACGTGTCGTATAGCCTTCGCTCTACTCAGGTTCAGGCGAAACGGAAACAGCCCACTTATAGACGTTTGCAAGTACCTACAAGCTCTGGACGCTGCCATCTTGGTGCTAGTGTGTACAGATCGTCTGATAGTCACGCCTGGATGCATGAATGTGGATGGGTGGATCGATGCCAATAATTATACCCGTACCACACGGGAAACTCGAATGCCATTTACAACGAATGACATTCGTGTGATCAACGAATCGGTTCGCGATCTGTCGCGCGTGGAAAGCCCCACGCTCGGAGTGTCACGCGCTGATTGGCCGATCGTTCAAATGTCATTCGTTGTAAATGGTATTCGAGTTGCCCGTGTGGCACGGGTATAAATGTACCCTTTATAACGTGCAGTAGCTCGCGCAACCTAGCCTAGAAGCCAAAACTAAGATTGAAAAGTATTAAAAAAAAAACAGACTAAGGAATACAAAGTAAGAGGAGAGAAAGAGGAACACAGAGTAGTAAATAAAGATAGGTAAAGAAAGAAATGTTGTAAGAATGGAAACTGCTATTTTGGAAAGATCAAACCCTATCTCTGTGTTTGTAGAATGTAATGTCTATACCTTCAGCATGAACTATATACCACTCACAAAGAAAAAAAAAACAGTTGGTGCATGCTGCTAAAAAAAAACTTTTTTTTTTAGCTGAAGTTTAGATGCAGCCGATGCTACGAGCGCGAGCCTTTGGCCCTGGACAGTGCTTGCACTACTCAAGCGCGAGTGCTTGACAGGGACGCTGAAAGGCCGGAGCTCGCGCTTATAGCATCGGCTGCGTCTGGAATTAAGGTAGAATGAAGTATAATGCCTTCCCAAAGTTGCCAGACGGGTTCCCCAACAAAACGCTTTCCATCCAGGGTGGCCAGACTAGCGTTGAAAGCGTGGCTGCTTGCAAACGTCTATGACCATAAAAAAAAAAATTATACTATTACATTAGTTTGTATCTGAGAGGTGCTATTTAAATCTCCGTTTAACCTAGCAGTCAGTCTGTCGTTACAGTGACTAGTGAGTGAGGTGTATGAAGTTGCCTCGTCACTATGTGTGAAATTGTAAAATCCCCGATTTAACGAAGTAATATTTCGTTTCTGTAGACGAAATGCCCCTCGGCAGTCAGCATTCATTGCAGTAATTCCGTTACTTCTAAGATACTTTTTTTATATATACATACATACATACACATATATATGTATATATATATTCCATTGCGTGACTTTATTTAATACGTTGAACGGAAGACCTTGAAGCGCACTCATGTTATCGACTCAAACCTGTAGACTGACTTGGCAGTGCATTTTACAAACTTCCTATGGTCCCTGACAGCTGAAGAGACAAAGGGGACGTGGGCTTATTAGGATTACGCTTATTGCCTCGTGATTGGTCCTTCGGAGTTCTAATCGGCTAATGCCGCACTCTCATTGGCTGAGGAGCGATATAATGAGATGCACAGAACTCGCCACGCCCTACGTTTCTTACGTTGTCAGCGACTGTTGTATCCATTAGGTAAATTATGCCTCTAAACTGCATGTTTTCCAAAACTCGTACTGCAACACAGAACCTTGACCGAACCCTCATATGGTAACGCTCAATTTTATTTTACTTTTTTTTTTCCTTGCGCTCACCTTGTGATTTTTATAAAAGCGTTAGTTGAAGGTTTTTTTGTTTTGTTTTCTCTGTAGGCGCGAATGGAAGTAAAGGCGTATATATATATATATATATATGCTCGGAAATTGTAGTTTTGTACAACGTGCTAGCTTCGTGTGTAAGCCGGCGAAGGCTACAAGCGGAGCCACCGTTGGGATATTAAGAAATAGTTCAAATAAAAGCAGTGAAGTATAGACATTGAGACGGTAAAATAAAGAGAGAGAGAGAGAGAACGAAGGAGTTAAAGGGCAGTGAGTAAAAGAAACAGAGGAACAAAAAAAAAAGAAAGATAGAGAGTGAAAAAAAAAAACAGACTAAGGGAGAATACCTGAGATGAGAAAGAGAGCGGCAGAGAGTAGGAAATAAACACGGGTCATTATAAAGAGATGCTGCAAAATGGAAACTGCTAGATCGGGAAGATCAAACTCCATAGCTCTGTGTTTGAAGAATGTAATGTCAATGAACTTCAGCATAAAGTATATACAATTCCCCCACAAAATAAAGCGGCATTGTGCTTTTTTTGACATTTTTCAGAAATGATCCGTGACGTCACAAACTACCATGAATTATATTTCGCGCCAAAAAGATGACGTTATCGCAACCCTCGACGTCACAGTATCCGGCCGGTGACGTAACCAAAATGTGATCGTCGGAATTGCTAAATCGAGACGGCGATTTTGCGACAATATATTTCGCTGTTTTCGGTTCGAACATACAGCCTAAAAATCAAAAAGCAAAGAAATGGCATCAAGCAACTTTGGCGGTCGCCACATTTTGAGCACCCCGATAAAGGTGTATCCACACGACGGACCGGGCCGCGGACTGATTGATCACGTGATGCGCGGCCCGCGGGCCGCCCGGCTGCAATGAGCATCCACACGGCGGACCAAAAGAGCAGACGACAGAGCGAACGGGCCGGTCTAACCCTCGACCTCACAGCTCCGCCAAACGCATGCAGCGAGCTGCTTTGAGGCTATTTGTAAGGAGCCAAGAAAGAGACATTTGTCCGCGGTGGCCCTGGCGTTGACTATTGAGGACGAGGAGGACTTAGGTGAACCGAAAAGGGCAATCCCACAGAGCGGGGAATTGCTCCACGAGCGCGATGAAGTAAAAAGTTGCATCGTCGCACCATGCCGCCATCGTCGCACAACAAAAAGTTCGTCTTCTTCGTCTTCAACAGTTGAAGCCAAAAGAAAACGACTTTGGATTTGGATTCCAATCCAAACAACAGTCAGCTTGTTGCCAGACTTAGCGCTTCAATTATACTGAAAACGCCGCGGTCCGCCGCCAAGGTCCGGGCGAGAAAAGTCACTTGGCATTTCTCAGAAGCGCGGGCCGCGGACCGCCGGCGGACCTCAAATACCGGTGACGTAAGATCACGTGATGCGCGGCCCGCGGACCAAAACAGCACTTTGGTCCGTCGTGTGGATACACCTTAAGCGGACCCGAGTTCGTACCGAACGACGACGCGGCGCCCGTGAACAATACGAGGTGTGATCAAAAAGTTTCGCGACTGATTTTGCAGCGTAAAAAGAGAGGGAAGCACAGTGATGCTCGTTATCGCTCCGGTTTGCAGTCTAGGGTGAAATCGCCATTGTGCCCGTGCACGTGGTCACAAAGACGCGTGTAGCGCAGCTCCAAATGTTCACAGAGCGACGCCCTTTGGTAGAACGAGACAGGAAGGTCCCTTACTTCGCCTGCTGCGCGCGCATCGTTGTGCTGCCCTCTCTTTTTACGCTACAAAATCAGTCCCAGAACTTTTTTTTTTTATCACACCTCACACATGCACAAAGCGCATGCCCAGAAATATGGCGGCCCTACTACAGTCGGACGCAAATTAAGAATGCGCGAAATAAACACCATCACCTACCAGCGTACCTCTCCGCAGACCAACCATGACAAGTTATGTGACGTCAGCGTGACGTACGTCTCAGTAGCGGACTATTTGCGCACCGCGGAGGAACACTGACTGACGGTAATGAGGTTGTGGGAAGAACTTTCGCTGCATTCTTAACATGTATCTGACTTTAGACTGAACGCACTTTTAAAAATAATCTGTTGAGCCCATATGGTTGATATTATGACTGTTTTTTTTTTTTATGAACGTATTTTTTTAACATCTCTAGTTGATGATTCGCGACGAAACCAAATATTAGTACGTGTCTTTTTTTAGCGATCCTTTAGGATTATTCATAGTGACGCGTCCCACGTGATACCGATGCAAGATGTTAAGCCAATGTTACACTGCTTAGCCAGAACACCCACCCCGCGCGCACACGTGCAGAACCAGTATCAGAGCTATACGTATATATCTTCACGCACGCGCACACGCGTGTTCGCGCGCGTATACGCAGAGATGTTTATATATCTATCTTTTGCGAAGACGCAGGACTTACACACATTGTTAGAAAAAAAAGTGCCACAACCGGAAAAGAGAATGTGCTTCAAAAGATGTATAGTATCGCGATGTGGTGGTCTCTGTACACGCCAGCCTCGCTTGTTCGAAAATAAAAGAAAAAGAGATTACAAAAACAAAAAAAAAGTTACATTTTAGGACGAAACGACGATACCCTGTCTGCGTCATTTATTCTGAAACGTCCGAAAGTCGTCTGCTCGTATACACTATACAAGAGACAGGTGCCCACTGCAGCAGACACGACAGAATGTTCGGGCATGTTCGAAGTTGCTTCGTACTTGCTCCGAACATGTTTGCAGACAGTGTTTGTATGGCCAATGTGAACGTCATACAAAGAACAAACACGCCTCAGACAATGTTTGCAGACTGTCTTTTGTATAATGTATCAGCAGTTTGACCGTGACTTAAGAAGGCTGGTTCACACATTTGCGTTCTAGCGTGACCGAGCGTGTTGTATACCAATACCCACCTGGAAGACGAGGCCCGCGCCTTTGCCTCCCCAAACGTCATTACTAGTGCACCCACGAAGCGCCGCCTATATAGCTCGCGTCAGCGTCTATTGTCTTGCAGCGTATCGCAACAAGCGCAATGCTACAGCTTCGGCGTGTTAGCCGCTTGGGCTGTACTTGGGCGAGATCGAGGATCCACTAACGATGACGTAATTGACGGGCCTTGCCTTCTAGGTGATACTGGTTGTACCCGGCAGCTTATAAAGGCCGACCCGCAGAATCATCTTCTGCCGGGCAGAAAATCGGTCCCCAGTTTCCTTCTCTCGATTCCCTCTCGCGCTCTTTTATCCTCCTTTTCGAACGGGAACGGACCTCTGAGCTGCGATCCCCGCTAGAAAGGAGGAGGATCTCTCCCTCTTTCTCGAACGGAAAGACGGCATTGAGGGAGAGTTTCCTCTTTTCTGCTTGTTGGTCATTGCCACACTGGCGCCATCTATCAGGAAGCCCTGGAACATTTGCGACCGGCGAAGATATTTCCATATAGTTTGCGCATCATTTTTTTTTCACCATGGCCTGGAAATAATTTTGGCAATGTTATGACATACCATTTCTCATTGATAGTGCGAACATATGATTTCGCGAATACTGTAAAACCTTCGGTCTAGTTATATACGCCGATCTAAAGGGTTCTAGGGACTCCGCTACGTCACAAGTGGGCCCAGCGGAGTCGATCACAGTCAGACGCCCATGTGTGAAACAGCCTTTCAGGGTCCCCTGGTGGTTTTTATAGCCACCACTCAAGCTGAAATTCCGAGGAGAGTTTGGTGGATTGATTCAGTTGTCAAGAGATCAAGAGATCCAGAATTCTGACGGCGGAACTTAGAAAGAAGGTATGTGTTATTTAAATCCAGAAGCTTCAAACCTGGCATGTTTAGGCGGTTTCAGCGTATAGCGTTACCGCTGGCTGCCAAACTGAGCGCGGTATTGCGGTCGTGAGCAATTGGAAGCATGCTCCTTTGCGAGCGCCAGGAGCCGTGCCGTGCCACAGTCGCCTGCGGTAATGCTATGTGAAACCGTCTTTTAACGTGCGTCGCGCGGTAATAGTGTGTTTTAGAATAGGGAGTTTTCGTAGACCGCGTTTCCTCTTCCGCTAAGCCCTCCGCAACGAAGAAGCCGCTACTGCGCCTGCGCGCCGATTGCCTTGACTGTGGAGTTCCGTTTATCGTAACGGGTTGCGGAGAGCGTTGCAGGACGGCAAAAACGATCTACGAAATCTCTCTAATGAGGGGCCTCAACACACACACAAAAAAAAAAAGAAAGAGTATATTCTTGCGCCTCTTGTCACCTATACGACACCTCAAAAGTTCAGTTGGACGTACAGCGCACTGATTTTGAACCGACGCTACCAAATATCACGAGCGGCTTGATAGCCGAGTTGTACAACTTACTAAAAATAGCTAATATAAGTGTGACTGGCTGCAAAAAAAAAAAAAAAAAAAAAAGTTATCGGGGTTTTCTTGGCCCTACTGCAAAACCTCTGTGTGTGTTTTTTTTTTTTTTGTAGTCTTTGATGTGTACTTTAGCTGCTTAATATATTATATCGCACCGTCATCAAACCTCTCGTTAAAGTTGGGGCCGTCATGTTAGACGTCAGTGCGCTGCACGACGACCTACAGTTTTGGCGTGTCGTATATGTCACCAGAAATGTAATGGCTACATCTTTTTTTTTTTTTTTTAGAGAATACGTTGTATTTTTTGAGCAGGTTGGGTCGTCGCATTGCGCAAGCGCGGAAGATGCGCAAGCGCAGTTCGACGTCCCAATTAAGCTATTTGGGGGACCCAAACCGTTGAGATCCCTTATATTAGAACACTCTAATGGCCGTGCGACCGACCTGCGCGGTAGTAAGCTACAGTTTCGAAACTGAAAGCAGTGTTCAAGTTCAGTCTTGGTCGATATATTTCGATTGAGCGAACTCACTAAGCGTTCGGCGCACGCGTGACGCCGCCATAGCATTAGTTCACAGGAGGAAGACTGGCAGTGCACGAGAGGGCTTGTGCCCTCACGTGCTCTACACGAGCAGTGCTCCAGCGAGGTTCTCGCACGTGCAGAAAGACTAAAGTTCCCTCGATCCATTGCGGCAGCGGTGACGTGGTCAAACTGGCTGGTGATCTCAGTTTATCGGCGCGCAAGACGCTACGTTTCGCGCGCCGCCTTTACCGAATGCGCTGAGAAATCGAGGGAGAGGAGGAGGAACTGGGTCAGAACTCGTTCAGAACTTAAATGAATCGAACGCGCCAGTGCAGTGGCTGTGCAACTTCCGGTTGATTCGAATGCGCCAGTTCCTGCACTGCTGAACTACTAGTCCAGCCAGTTCAGGCAAATTGAACAGACCTAAAGGCAGCTATAGCTTTGCGTCTACCCCGTAACTATTCCAACCAGAGCTCGGCGTTCTGACGCCGCCCGCGCGCTCTACCGTCTCCTCCTCTCCTTCACTTTCTCGGCGCATAACACGAGTCCATTAACGCAGGAAATTCGAAGCAATAACGGGGGCGTGTGCGACCTCGATAATTAAAGGAAGCATTGCGGGTGTCGGAACTTTCGGCATTTAAAGAGGAAACACGTCATTAATCAATTGAGACCAAAGGCAGAATGGTTGTACGTTTACATGACGACGACGCTGGGCGGGACTGCCGAGAAGTATGAGCTCATAGTGAAGTCTGCAGATCAAATTGTCGAGTGTCGAGCACCGCTAGTTTGCCGAGACGCTTAGTGTTTGACGGGTTCCATACGAGACGACCGATCGGCTCTCCGTCTTTCCATCATCTCTGACACTCACTCACCCACCACGTTCAGTGCATTCCTGCCAACAGGCATTCGCTCGGTAATATCGCAGAAATCTGAGCAGAGTGGCGGATGGGACTTCTATATTATAGCTGCTTGTTCAGCATTTTCAACTCTGAACAAAGGCAGAACGTAACAAATCGAGACTGGACCACAGCCGCCAGGCGGTGGTTCAGTCTTTGACGTCCCAGAAAAGTTCCGGTTCATAAAAATAATGAACAAAGCCAACCTTGACACCGCTGCTTGAAATGTTGATGAAACGTTTAACCACCAACTCTCCAGGTGAATGACAAAAGAAAGAAGGAGCGGTAGATTTGTTAAAATGTTTCCAATATTCGTGTAAATCAACTTGCCTCTAAGACGTTAAATTGTACAGCCGAAGGCCTTCGTTAAATCTCCAAATTTGTTGTCCATTTAGCATTTATGCTTTATAGCACTGGTGACATAAGCAAGCTCGACAGGCTTGGAGCGACCGGAAGTCGCGTGGGACGCAAGCGGCAGTTTATGTTTGTAAACAGCAGAAGGGTGTGCATGTCTGTCCGTCTCACGGTGAAGACATCCTTCGTTGTACTGGGTGGGTCAGCACGTGACGCGCTGACGCATTCAGTGCGTGACTTGTGCGGTACAATGGCGTCTAACCCTTAGCCAAGGCTACGCACTCGAGCTGAGTCACACCGGCTTGAGCGCACTTCAAAAGACAAAAAAAAAAAAAACGATTGGGCGGAAAAATGGTTGAGATGTCACCACTCAAGTAGAGTGTAACTCAAGCAAAAGCGCGTGTTTGAGCACTCTAAACTTGAACTGGGTGCTTTAAACACGCACCACATTGAGCCGCCATCGCCGACCTTCTCTTGTCTTACCAAGATGCCGAGCAACTGAAGCGGGCGTTGACGAGCTTCCACGAATGCCTATGCTGAGGAGAAGGACACAGTAGCGCCTAAAGTGGCAATAACCTCTCCTGCTGTGGCAACGATGAAGTGAAGCGAAAGGAATAAGAAGAAACAAACACTGAAGGTAGGTTATGGCGGCGCCCATGCATAGCTGCCTGAAAGCGTCTATACTCTGCGTCAACTACTTGCTGCCACTTTGCCAAGGCTAGCGTAGCTTCTGCAGTGCTCCCACTCTGCCAAAGCTTGTGCGGGCGCATGAGAAGGAGACGAAAGACGAAGCCACGTGCTCTCGCTCGCAGCAGTGCGGAGCTAGAGCACTGCGGAAGATACGCATAGCCTCCTACATACTGACAAAGCCTGGCAGATCGCCACGAGAAGCGGCCGCCGAAATGGAAAAGGTGGAGCAGCAGACAACGGATGAGAGGAGAGCCACGTGACTGGCGCCCCGCTGCGACGAGACGCCGAAACACACTTCTCTCGAGCGAACAAGTGTGTTTCGGGTCCTCGCCGCTGCAAAACCTGTGCGCTGACGTTCAGGTTCCCCCTCTGGGTTCCCCGAGAAATGGCTCTTTGATGCTCTGTGCTACCAGATCCTCGCGTTCCAAATCTGCGACCGGGCACTCTGTGGCTCCCTCGTAGGACTGCCGGGCTTTGTGAGTATGGAGGGGGCTGCGGCTGGCCTTGACACTAGCGAGTTTTAGTAGACCGTGTTTCCCCCTCCGCTAAGACCAGACTTGTACCGTACGCATTACAAGTAATCAAATTACTTGTAATCGATTACTTTTTGGAGTAATTTTGTAATCGGTTGATTACTTTTATTAGGCAGTAATCACAAGAGTAATCTGATTACTTTTTGAAGTAATAAAATTACTTGTAACCGTTACTATTTTTCCACGGGACCCCCCCCCCCCCCCCCCCCCCGGCACACGCCTTTTTTTCTGAAATGACAAAAATAAAATTTGCTTTTTTTTTCGAACGGAAAAAAGAAAGATTTTTGCGGAGCTGTAGGAAACGAGGTCAATCCCTTTCTATGTACAGTTTCTGTGGAATGTCCGTTTTTTTTTTATTCGAGCTGGGACTGGGAGTGGGAAGCCCCAGGAAAGCCACAGTGCGTGACAAAGGCCATTCAGGGCGAAGTTTGAGGGAGCAGAATGTAGCTTTGTAAGTCCTTCGTTCAAACTAGCCCCCTCACGCCCACACACACAGAAATAAAAAAAAAATAAAAAAACTCCTGCTTAGGGTACCTACTCGCAGCCCGTAGGAGAACCAGAACCGAAGAATGCCTAAAGCGGATGCAAAATATAACAAAGCCAGTTGAAATATTTCCCCATTTCCCCTACGTGGTCTTTGTGACAAGCAATGTTTCGAGTTGAGAAGTGGTCGGGGCGATCTCTTCCGCTAATGGATACTACACATGATCCGTTTCAAATCCTGGAGCTGCTGCTCTTTTGTATAACATGCGAGCTCATCCACATGTGAATAATAAAATGAGCGACGCAAACTTTGAGCGAAAAGCAACCCTTGCTCAAGCTTAACAAGATCTAGAACCCCCTCCGCTCCCCCCCCCCCCCCCCCCCCCCCCCCACCCACACACACACACTGGCGAACGCCCAAATCATTAAATTTCTTCAAACGAATTCTATGCTTGTGTCCGCATTGTGAAGGTGCAACGACCACAAAGAGGGAACCAGTTTTTCTTCTTCAATACTTGTGCAAATGTGAAATATAGGTTGGAGGTAGTTCATTGTTATGAGCCCGCTACCCGAACTCTACAGCCAAAGCCATCGGCACGCAGGCGCAGTGGCGGTTTTTCCGTTGCGGAGGGTTAGCGGAGAGGGAAACACGGTCTACTAAAACTCGCTATTGCCGACCTTCTGTTGTTTGCCCAGATGCCGAGACAGTGAAGGGGCGTTGACGCGCTTCCACGAGGCCAATGCTGGAAAAAAGGACACAGTACAATCTAAAATCGCAATAACCTGCCCCGCTGTGGTCATTATGAAGTGGAGTAAACGTAATACGAGAAAACAAAAATTAAAGGTCGGTTATGGTGGCGGCCATGCACTGCTCCTGCAAAGCTTCTATAGGGTGCATTCACTGGACGCCATATTTGAGTGCGCAGTTCAGAGCGCATGCTCAGACCGAGCTCACATTAATAGGCTGCTAAGACTGACAATCTTGGTGGTGGGGAATGCGCGTTGAAAACGAACTGCGGAAGCTCGCCGTCAGCACGCGCTTAACAGCCGGGCACACAAATATAGCCGCCAGCATATAGCTGTGTGCACGACTGCTGAGCGCGTGCTGATGGCGAGCTTCCACAGTTCTTTTGTAACGTGCATTCCGCACCCTCAAGATTGCCGGTCTTAGCAGCCTATTAATGTGGGCTCGTTCAGAGCATGCGCTCTAGACATCACCCACAAATATGGCGCCCAGTGAATACTCCTTATGGAAACACCGCCGCGTGCCAGCGATTTTTGATAAAGGATTGCGATCAAAAAGCCACTGGCAGTGATGACGTTAAAAGAAAAGGAGGAAGAATCTCCCGACGCGCGTTCTCGCATCGAACAAGACGCCGTACGGCGCGCAAATGCTACCATGGTTCCGAGGGGCGTCATCCAGCCCACGGTTCGAGACCGACATCTCTCGACGCCAACCGTCGCAGTCATGGTGGTGTCCTTGCTTGTCGCCAGCGCTCGCAGGGCGCAAGCCGCGACAGATCGTCCTTGGCTGGAGCTTCTCGACCAGGTGGGTCGAACATCGGAATGTACAGGGTGTCACAAAAGAAAATTTACACGGTCTTTTTTACCGCAAAAATAAACTAGGCATCGCCGAACGCTCATTTTCCGTTCAAAGGTAGAGCTAGAGGTCCACAACAAGATGCCAAAGTTTCAGCCCGATCCGATAACTTAATCAAAAGTTATAACTGATTTTCTGAAAATTTCAATGGGAAAATGGCGGCCGACGGAGTTTTCGAACGCATGGGGCTCTATGGCACTAGAAACCGAAAACGGGCAAAAGATGGGCTCCATTTTCCCATTGAAATTTTCAGAAAATCACTTATAACTTTTGATTAAGTTATCGGATCGGACTGAAACGTTGGCATCTGGTTGTGACCTCTAGCTCTACCTTTGGGCGGAGAATGAGCGTTCGGCGATGCCTAGTTTATTTTTGCGGTAAAAAAGACCGTGTAAATTTTCTTTTGTGACACCATGTGTTTATTTGTTAACTTATTTATTTACATAATATTGCGAGTCAACAGTGTGGCTCAAGCAGGAGCGGCTGTAATGCTTATGCAGAAGTAAAATGCCAAAGAAATGCAGGCTACTTTTACATGGATGCAACTATACTCGTATGCACCTCAAGAACCGTAGAATTTGGCTGCGAGCCTCCTCAACTTTCTTGCATCTCCATGACTCGGTGCATGCCATAAAATGAAAATTTCAACTGAGCAACACCAAAGATCGCAGTGTTCATCGGGAATATCTCAGATGACAGTCATAGATCATCAATAAGTATAGTAATTCAACTTTTGGACGAGTAAACTTTTATTCCACGTCTCTACTATTTTGTTTTGCACTGAATCCTGTGGGCCACTTTCACAAATTTATAATTTGTTTGCTTTCCTTGACTAATGACCTTAATGTTCCCCATGACCGTAACTGCCAGGGTATCATAGAACGCAGATCAATTAGAATTTTTTTTTATTTCCTTTAAAACGTTCTATCACACGGAATGTCGCAAAAAAGTTGGCCATGTAACTCAAGCCTCGGTAAGTTCGCGGAACGCATATAGTCACACTACGAGGGCTGAGTGAATTATTCAAATGTTTTATTGTCGCGGATGAAAAGGATCGACCATCATAAAACCGAAAATAAAGGTTTCATCGGCAAAAGTGTGCCAGAAACAGAAGAGAGAACGAGCGTCGAGAAAGCAGCAGCAAGAGTCAAAGGCGGCAACAGCGAGCGTCGGCGTGTCGGTGTAACAGCTGGCTAGCCCGGAGTGCGAGAGTCTGTCGTCGTCGGGAGAAAGAGTCGGCAAGGCCGTGCTGGGCACCTTAGCCTAATACACTCGGTATCTCGAACATTTTGCCTAGAATGTTCGAGCATCGAACACTCGAGAGATTGACTCGGCAGGCTCATGTCGGCAAGAATAAACACGAATCTTTTAGAAGTGTGGAGAAGCGTTCCTTCTCGGCCATGTACGCGGTAATATTTAGGTAATTATTGCGACGTGGCTGAGGCTTTTGCATGTCCCCCCAAAGAAGGTCACCGATGGTTTTTAGTCATTCCATCACGAGTCAACAAGGCCGTCAGTCGCCACAGACGTTCTACCCTACGCCCCCAGATATCAGGAAAGTCTATTAATTCTTTTGGAAACTTCATGCTTTTTCCTCTATACACATTTTACGTTCGTGGCGACTGATGGTCTTGCTGGTGCGTGATGGAGTCAAAGAGAACCCGGGCGATAACCTTCTTTGAGAAGGGGATCCAAAGGCTTCTGTTACGTCATGATAATTGTACAAATACGTGTGGTGATTGTATGGAGAACTATGTAGCAAATATTTTACATTCTGCCTCGCTTGTTTTGTGTACCCAACTTATCGGAGGTATAAAAAAACGGGGTTCGCACGTCAGCAACATATGGTTTCATGTGGTTATAATAAGCCGTATATTTTTCAATGTTTATTTAAAAAGAATAAAAAAATGATTTTTTTTTTTATAATTTTAAGGTATTGCGGTTATATGCTTCCGGCACACGCCAAAAACGGCGATTACAGGTGAAAAAATACTCATGCAACGTAGACTGCAAGTCTCGGGGGGAAGATAAACGACAAAAAAAAAAAAACAGACCTCGAGCACAAAGTTTATTTATCGGTGGAGCTTTTTTATCTGTTTTATCCGGTTTTGCATTTTTGACGTAAACAAATGTTAATCAGTGCTTTTTCTGTTTTAAGCGATTTTGTATTTTTTACACTGACAAATGTTTACCAGTGTTTTTTGGGGTTAATACCGGCAAGACTACGGTTTAGTTATAAGCGACCATTTCTCCTAGACAGTAAGTAGATTTGATCTTGAAAATTCTGCAAAGCCTACAGCCTAGTTACACGCCGACCGAAAGTGTATCTAGAGCTACCCAATAGGTGGAGCCAGTGGGTTCTTTCGTCGTAAGCAGACACAAGCCGTCGGTGACAAACGAGAATATGTGAACCAGCCTTTGAGGTTTAATGGGGATATATATATAGAGCCAAGGCTCGTTCACACACTTGCGACTGCTTACGACCGAGTGCCTTACGACCTCTTGTGATGTCTTACGACCAGAGAACGGAGTGGCGCCATCTATAGGGAGGCCATGGAACACTTCCTATTTCCGTATTTTTCCTTTTTTTTTTTGCTCATCATTCTTTCGCTATTGGCTTGAAGAAACTTTTGACCATGTTATAAACGAACATCTCTCACATATAGTACGTACATTTGGTCTCGCAAATACCGCAAAACCTTCCCTCTAGCGAAATGCAGTTCCGGCCACCTCGTATAGATGGCGCCAGCGTGCCAGTGTGAACTACTATCTCGTCGTAAGAGATCACCAAACGTCGTAATTCACTCGGTCGTAGACAGTCGCAAGCACCGTGGTCGCAAGTGTGCGAACCATGCCTTAACGCTTAACTGTCCGTGCACCGTACAAGGTGGCTTACTACAGCGAGACGCGTGTCGTGGAGAACGAGAGCTTCTCCATCACGTGCCGAGGACCCAAGAACGCCGACATGGTCTGGGAGAAGGACGGGCAGCGGGTTCGGTCGTCACCCTCCAGCGGCTACCTGGTCGATGAGGAAAACGTCGGCGGAGACTCCAAGGTAGGTCTTTTTAGGAAACTCTCAATTCAATTCAAAACTTAATTTTCCAGGTGCACCGCGGAGGCCCTCCCAGACAAAAAAGTGACCAAAAGATAGCGACGCATTTTGGTCGCGCACGTCGCCAACACATAGCTTGCACGGGAGGTCGTCGAAACCGCGCTGGTGGTCATTCTGGGTCATTCGTACTTGTTCTTGCCAAGAAAACCAAATTCGGTGGTGCAAGATGTATGCCGCCGCAGATACGCGCTCAGCTGCAGCTAAGCCACAAGAATGGCGGCTTATGTGACGTCAATGCAAACCGTGGTTAGTCTGTTGCGATCAAAGTTATTAGATTAACTCAGTTGTGAAACTCCCACGGAAGGGGGTACCCCCCCCCCCCCCCTCCCCCATCTCACCGCTTTAATCCGTCACGTTTCGACAAGTTTCCAAACTGTGTGTTCCATATAGACCATTCCATTTAGCGCTCTTTGGGTGGCACCATTTTGTTCGACAGCAGCGCCTTCTCCATACATCCCGGAAATTCAGCGGGTTCGGCAGGGTAAAGCGAGAGAGAGGGCACGCGCCCGACTCCGCTAGCAGACGACAAACCGGGAAGTTGCCGTTCCCCATCTTTGGGCTGTACCGGCGGGCTGTACGGGACATCGAACTCTCGCTCGTGACTGCCGTTGTGAAGTGGTTTGTGTTCTTAGAATAGTTATGGCTACTCCAAAATCAGCCTATTGGCGACGTGCGCGACCGAAAGCGTCGCTGTGGTCGGCCTTCCACGATTGGCCGAACGCTGACTATGACGTCAGAAAAGGATTTATCATCGACGGAAATAAAAGGAATGAAAGAACTTTAATTTTGACGGTGTTGGCAGTGTTCCTTTGAGAGCGCAATGATTTCAAGCTTCCACAATGCTATTTACAAACACCATCGAACTTGTTGTTTGCAAGGTAATGACGTCACAAGGGGGAACCATAGGAGGGCGCCACCAAAACATCTCGCTGCTAATAGCTCTCTGTTGTTCCATTTCGGTAAATGATCAACTAGCATATCTTTTTTCCGTTCATTAAATAGCAGTTGAGACAGCCGGCAGTACTACCCTCAACTACTGCGTGTATTGCGGCAGGAGAGCACGTTTTTATTTATTATTTCAGACTTCCACTCATGGTCGCTAAAGGCCTACACCAGTACGAACTTTGTATAGTAGAAAAGGTACAGCAACCGGATTTACTTTTCGCCGGAGAGACCGGCCAATCTGACACCGATTTCCCCATTTTTTTTTATTTTTTTATTTGCACACAGGTAACAGCGCAATTGGACCCTGTTAATCGTTTTTATCTAGAATAGTATTACACGATAACTGGCATACCAAAATCTGCGCATCTGCGCTTGAAATTTCCAAAATAACGCGATTTTAAACAGAGTTTGCACGCCAGCCGGATGCTAGGTACAGCCCACTCGGCGAAGCAGACGACATGCGGAGTAAGAAGGGGAGGAAACTTTTTTCGCTCTATTACCCTCTCTGCTATGACCCTAATGGAACGGTCTATAAGGTACAGTGAAATGTCATCTGGACACTCTGCTTCGAAACAGATGTATTATGGAATACAATGCACTTACTATAGCAGCCGTCCCCAAAACGGTGGCGCGTCGAACGACCAGGGGGGGGGGGGGGGGGGGGGGGGGGGGGGAGAGGGGGGGGGGGGGTCATTGCTCGTGGAAGCAGCATCAATTGGCAGTTCCGTAACTGAGCTAATCTAGAGAAGTTATTTGCGACATAAGTTCTGCAGGAGAGACTCTTCCTACGAAGAAGAAGGCAGATGGCCCAGTGACCCTTTTCTGGTAAACTGCTGTTCAGTGGCAGTTAATAAACCCCATCAATCCGGCGATGCTCAACTCATGGATTGTGGTTATAGTATCACACGTTTCGCGGTGCATACCGATTCACGATACACGTTAGGCAGCGGTAAATGAAATAGGTATATCGTGCTGCTTTAACGCCTTTCACATCTGCGCAGGTGCTACGGCTGAGCGTCCAGCGTGCAAAGCAGAGCCACAGCGGAGACTACAGCTGCGCCAACACTACTCGACACTACCGCCACGTTCACGTGGTGACCGGGAGCGCCAAAGGGAACGCTGTTCGCTACGCGGACTGCCACACCATGGTGCGTCGACGGACAAATAATGGACGGTTAGATTACAGTCGAATGGATACACCGACATCACCTAGAAGACAAGGCCGGCGCATCGCGTTCGTTGAACGCCGACCCACCCAAGCGGCAAACACGCCTTGACGAGAGCACGCGGCGAAGCGGCAGATTTCCATTTCATTTTCATTTATTGACACCTAGTAAGCTCCCCGAACACCATATACACGAGGGGGTAAATTTAACTGTTTAGAAAGAATAATAACATATACAAATAATGACAACTAGTAATGATAGCAATAACAACAAGACAAATACAAAGCAATACTATATATACCGAGTGATTTTTTTCTAATTCGAACAGATTTATTACAAAAATTTCGTAAAAGATGCACTTATGCGGTTTGTGCAGGTGAGTTATACGGTCACGGGGACATTATGTGGGTGGCTAATCTTTGCGATAAGTCAGCTAAATAATTCCAAATCGTTCATTAACTTTTTACTTAGTGAAAATAAACATATGATTCTAAATAGAAATTCAGAGAGCGTCATCGAAAACCCCTAAATCAACTCTTTTTATAACGACCTGAAGCTCGTGGGAAACTCGGTGGCGAGCCAAAGTTACCACTCGTGAGGTAGGCGCAAAGCTAGCAGTTGCGGAACGCGATAATCTCATCATCCGCGTTCCGCCACTGCTACCTTAGCGCCTGCTTCACGAGTGGTAACTTTGGCGCACCCCCGAGTTTCCCACGAGCTTCAAATCGTTCTAAAAAGAGTTAATTTAGTGGTTCTCCATAACGCTCTTTAAGTTTCTAATTGAAACCATATGTCTGTTTTCACTAATTAAAAAGTTAATTAACGAATTTTAATTAATTAGCCGACTTCTCGCAAGGATTAGCCACCCACATAATGTCCCCCTGGCCGTATAACTCACTTGAACAAACCGTACTAGTGCATCTTTTACGGATTTTTTGTAATATATCTGTTCGAATTAAAAATGAACAAAATGAATATATATATATATATATATATATATATATATATATATATATATATATATATATATATATTAATCCTCTGCAAGATAGACGGGGCTGCGCGGACTCACTCAAGTGATGACGTCAGAGGAGTAAAGGCGACGACTTTGTATTCTAGAGGCAGTGTATCGCTAATTTAACAGGAAGCGAATTTCTCATCATAGATGTCTCTTTAAAAGCTGTAATATAGCCTGCCACGTCCAGAACGTTCCGAAATGCAGCGTGATGTAGTTCTTGACTGCCATGCAAGAAAGAAGAAATGAGTGTCATCGGAGTCGCGCACCGAGAAATCGTCACTCTTCGGTGTATAGCATGTTATACTCCCCATAGACGTCGAGTGAGTGAGATGAAACTATCAAAATGAAAAGAAAAAAGTGTGGAAATGTAAAGTGGAAGTTAAAGGGCCCACTTTCACATCACGTTTTTCATTTCATTTCAAGGGGGGTCTGGGGAGAGGGGAGGGGGCAATCACATAAAAAAAATGATTCAATTTAAGATAAAAAAGAGAACACAAGGTTGAAGACTGGTAGGTAATCGGGACTGCAGCAGGTGGAGTTTTGAAGCCTGGAAATTCTCGAATGGTGACAATACTTTTTAATTATTTTTTTTTTTTTTCGTAGGAAGTTGAATTCGCAGGCGGACGACTGAAGCGGAAAGAGTTCGAAATGGTTTGTTCTTTTTGCGGCCATATGAAGTTTTGGAGAATGGTTCGTACGGGGGGAATATCAGGTGCAGTCAGGCAATACAATTTTCCCTTCGACAGGCAGTGGTAACAGAGTGTGTAATAAATAAAACACTCTGCCCATTTTCCTTCTCTCTACAAAAAGTACCAAGTTTTTGTGTTTTTGTGTTTTTCTTTTTGCACAACAATATTTGCGCTTTTTTTTTTTTTTTTTTGAGGACCAAGAGAGTGGTTCTGTTTCGGATTGATTTTAGTTTTTGTGCTATATATTGCTGATGGGGACTTCGCAACCTTGGGGTGAACGATTCTAGTGTGCCGAGGTTTCTTTCTCAGGTAGTGATTGGCAGCGTTCGTGTTACAAAACAGAGTTTGCTTCGCGTTGCAGTGATTGTATTAATATCTGCCTCGCGGGAGACGTATGACGAGAAATGAACCTCAACGTGCAGGGTGTCACAAAAAAAAAAATATACAGGGTTTTTTTTACCGCCAAAATAAACTAGGCATCGCCGAACGCTCATTCTCCCCCCAAAGGTAGCGCTAGAGGTCACAACCAGATGCCAAAGTTTCAGCCCGATCCGATACTTTATTCAAAAGTTATGCGTGATTTTCTGAAAATTGCAATGGGAAAATGGCGGCCGACAAAGTTTTCGAATACATGGGGCTCTATGGCACCAGAAACCGAAAACGGGCAAAAATGGGCTCCATTTTCCCATTGAAATTTTCAGAAAATCACTTATAACTTTTTATTCAGTTTACGGATCGGGCTGAAACTTTAGCATTTGGTAGTGACCTCTAGCGCTACCTTCGGGCGGAGAATGAGCGTTCGGCGATGCCTAGTTTATTTTTGCGGTAAAAAAACCCTGTAAATTTTCTTTTGTGACACCCTGTATTTGGATCTGCGCGCATGTTCATTAGGTGCATTAGCGATAGAGTTGTTGAAGAGCGTAGCACTTCGCTTATGAATGAAAGAGAAATTTTGAACTGGAAAGCAAAATCCTGAATTTACCACTCTCAAGATGATGTTTCTTCATTGATCAAGTCATTTAAAAGATGAATGCTTGGGGCGTCGCCCCGCGCGTGAGCACATCGACGCCCTAAGCTGTTCGGAGGACCCAAGGCGTTGGGGCATCCTATTCTTAAACTCTCCATTAACGAGACATCGCTGTACGCCCGTTCCACTGACGTCATCCGGCGTTTCAATACGGTTGTCCTACATGAGGTCAACCAGACAAGAAACGTCCGGGAAGCTTCAGTGTCCACATGTGAGGCTTCTAGAAGGTTCTTTGTCCAGTTGTTGTTGTTTTCCTACCAGATTCGACCATCTTCCCGTTCTGTGTACAGGAGGTGAACAGAACTCTGGAGATCCCATGTAGGCTGCCGCGTCCACGAGAGACCCCGGTGTCCTGGTACCGCAACCAGCGCAGGATCGAGCGAACCGAGCCGCGGTTTCGCATCCTCAAAGACACACTCGTCATCAGTCCCGCGCTGGAATCCGACTCCGGAACGTACAGCTGCCGGGTGGATATGTCCGAAGCGCTGGACAACAACGACATGGATCCCAGCAGCGACTTTGCTGACCTCGACGAGCAGCCTCAGCTTCAGGTCAGGGTGGTGTCCCCGATCACGATGGAACCGCTTCCTGCCTTCCAGGTGGCCGATGCTGGAGCCACCGTCTCCGTCGTGTGCAAGGTCGGTGTTCGAGCCTGGTCTCAACAGTGATTCATATCAACACACTCGTCCAACTCTCTTTCCACTTTGCAAGGATTTGTTTCTTTTACAGATCTTTTATTATGTCGAAACAAGGAGGATTTGGGAATGACAGAGCGTGTTAGTAATTATTTATGCGTGATAAGGATCTGTGTGAGCTAATAAAGCGGGCCTGTCGATGTGTCCGCGTATGAAGTGTTTTTGCGTGCAGACGAGAGACCGGGTGCGGATGGTGCACCGGGTGTCGGCACAGCCCTGGCGCAGACGCTTCACTTCACTCGAATCTGGTTCCTCCGCATGCGCATTGCCCACACCGGGCAAACTCTGACTTGTTTGCAAACAGCGGGTTACCTTATAACACCTTGCGTGTTAAAAAAAAAAAAGGGTAACTCATTGCAGGTCCTCGCCAAGCCCAACCCTCGCCTGTCCTGGTTCGTCGACGGCGTTCCGCTGACCGTCTCCGAACAGCACCTCCGCAGGAGCTCGCTCTCGCGAGACCGCGGCAGCGACGTCGAAGACGCCGTCCTCACCATCCGAGACGTCTCGCCCAACGACCGCAACGTGTACACCTGCCGGGCCGAGCACCACCACTGCCGAAGCGTCGCGACCGAAACGTCCACCCGCCTCTTCGTGTGGGCCCAGAGCATCCACACCAACGAACGCTTCCCCGGGTCCGGTCTCCTCGTTAAGCCTTACGACGACACTCTGGAGTTGTCCTGTTCGCCAGCGGCCAACGAAAGCAGCGCCGAGTTCGACTGGGACAAAGACGGCGCGAGACTCAACGCCAGCCAAGGGGTCACGGTGTCGGAGGATACAACCAGCCTGACCATCAGACATCCCACGCAAGAGAATGCCGGCAACTACAGCTGCAAGAAGCGAGGCACCACGGAGACGGCCACCATCGAGGTACGCGGCTGCGGCTGGAAACACGTGGTCCCTGAGCTATGGTTCCTGGAGCGCGTCTCCAAGTGGTGTGTTTACCGCGCCCTCAAAAGTGGTATCTCGATTTCCCACTCATGACGTCATAGAAGTAGCAGGCTGTTGCCTGCCGCGATCCTGGCGGTGGCACGGCGGTGGTACAGCGGCGGAGGTGGAAGCGAGATGCGCCTGTTCTGATCTAGGTCGCTCTGCAGCCCGTCAGTCGACGTAAATCAAAGCAGACACGAGATGGTACACACCGCGTCGACAGCGGCCCTTGCTTTCCGCTCGCCTTTTTCGCCAGCATTTCTACGACCAACCGCCCGAATTCGGGACCAACTTCGATGCATGGGCGGGTTAGGACGATAGAAACACCAATCGAAGACGTGTTCTTGCAGGCACCGTAACAAAACGCGTGTTTTGCTTACTACTGGGATTACGTGTTTTCGGAGTTTATTTCTCGTGAAAATTTCGAGGGTTTTTTTTTTTAGAGTTTAGTTTTGGGGTTCATCGGAGTTTACTGCTGTTAAATTCCCAATTTTCCAAAATTATGAGTTTTATCTTACTGTGTTCTTAATTTTCCACAACTTAAAAACAAAAGAAATAAAGACAGGGCACAAACATACCCTAAATTCATCAGAGCTCCCCTGGTATCAAATCGTATTTCTGCAGCGGCAATCGTCATTGGCGCGCTTGCCGTTGGCACTACTAATTATCCCAGGACAAATGTATCAATGAAGTGATGCCTCAACGCCAGTCGATACTTTGAAAAGCCAAATTCTTGAACGTAGTCGCTGAGAAGCATAGAAGCTTAAGCTCCTTGATTGAAACATATGGGTTCGTAGCTTTCACAACTATTGAAACATTACTTCTCCATCCTCTAGAAAGTACAAATAGTACGAGGGGCGTTCATAACGTTCGTATTATCGGGACAAAAAAAAATGAATAAAACGAAACAAAACAGGCATCAACATGAACACGGGTCCCTCTAGTTTCCGCACAGTATAAACATCGCATGCTATGGTAGTTCGGAACGCCGCTAGGGAGTCGCAACAAAAATGGCACCGCCCGTCGGTGCAAAGCACATGCAGTGATCCGTTTTTTTTTTTTTTTTCATATGAAGGGAAGCAATGCCAAGGATATTCATTCCAATCTGGGAGCGTTGTTCGGGGACAATGCCCCAGTTTATGAAACTTTGGTTAAATGGTGCAGACGCTTCCAGTGTGGCCAAATAAAGGGAAAGCATTTCAAGGACGGCGACAAAGTGATTGCTGAAGTGGAGCGATTCCTGAACACTCAAAACGAGGAGTTCTACAACAATGGCCTCCGGCATGTGGTGCATCGCTGAAAAAAGTGGGTAACTTTTGGTGGCGAACGTGTAGAGAATGTCTCAGCTCCTACTCGAGTTTGATTGCTGAATCTCTATTTCTTTGTAACAATAATACGAACTTTATGAACGCCCCTCGTATGGTTCAAATTCGATACATACACTATGGTTTTTTTTTTTTTTTTTTTCTCGTGACCCAGAGGTCCTGAACGAACCTTGGCGAGCTGAGAAGTAAACCCGCTTTTTCCAGTAGTCCAAGATTTCAAACGAAACGGAACGTGCTCTTCTAAAATTCATTTGTAAAACACCGTCTTTTTTTTTTTTTGTCCTCCTTGTGATTTTGAAACTTTTAGTTGTTGTTGTTGTTTTTTTGGACAAAATTTACCGGCGAGTGTTTTTTCGGATTTATCCAAAAACGCGGAATCCTATAGTCCTAAGTAGTCGTAAGTGTTGAACGAACCTTTACTGTGACTTCAGCGCACTTTTGCGCCTCGCGACGCAGGTTCGCTACAAGGTGACGTGCGTGATCGACAGGGGGCTGTCCTCTCCGGAGCCTTCGTACTGGATGGCGGGCGAGGGCGCCAGGCTGGCGGCCAAGACCACCGGGGTGCCGAAACCCCAGGTGAGCTGGCTCAAGGACGGCCAGCTCCTTCGCGAAGACGGAGAGAGAATTCTCTTCGAGGACGTCCATAACACGACTCGCGGGGGCCTTATCATTCGTCCAGTGGTGTACGGCGACCGAGGGGTATACACTTGCCTCACCAGCAACGGTCCCGACACGGACAAGGAAGATGTGATGGTCAGGGTCAGGAGCAGGTAAGCGGCGCAAAGGCAACGCAAATCTTGTCTGGCCAAGGTGGCACCCGACAGGTGCAGCGTCCAAAGTAGCCCTCATTTACACATTCGTTCCAGGTACGCGCCTCTGGTGCCTTTTGTCGGGATCGTGATTCAGGTGGTAGTCCTGCTGACCATCATCTACGTCACCGAAACCCGCCGGATTCGAAAGGAAGCGGAGAGGGAAGCCGCGGCTGAGCAGCGACGAGCTGAACGGGAACCGTCCATCGTCACCGACAAGAAGGACGACTGACGACTATCTTTCGCGCTGAAGATTCGTATACTCTCTGCCAGTGTAACAAATTCTCAGAAAAACAGTATCGTCAAACTCGGCAACACTTGCCGAGGAATCACTTCAGAGAGCAAGGGTCATAGGTTCTCAAATGGCATTATCATCAAACTCCGCGACACTTGTTGGGGAATCGTTAGCAAGTGCCCCAAATCCTTATTTGTAAATAAGCATCACGACAAAAATATATACGGTTCTTGAGTTCAATGAACTCAACATAAATCCCCTCGGCTGTTGCGGGCTGACGTCTTCGGCAACTGTCCAGGACGAATGACCTTCTAGTCCGCTATAAAGAATGGTACACCCCCAGCAAGTGTCAATTTCTCAAAAGGCCTCATCACCAAACACAGCAATATTTAATGAAGAGCTGTATCAGTCAATAAGTGCCACAAATGTTTGATAGTAAACAAGCATCGCTATAAAAAAAACTATACATTTGTTGAGGTCTATAATTCGAACAGTGTTCTCGACATTAATCTCCTTCGACTCTTTAGGTTTTATGTCTTCAGCAATCGTCCTCTGCACAAAATATTCGGCACGTATTGAGGAATGTTGTTTTCAACAACTGCTCCTGTCACAAATCCCCAAAAAATATTGGAAAGTGTATAGGATTTTCTATAAGGGGCACTGTGTGCAAGGCTCGCTAACGATTAAGTTCAATGACCCCAACCGTCTTTTTTGTATGTTTTATATTAAACCCGTGAGAGGCATGCCTTTTGTA
Source organism: Ixodes persulcatus (assembly GCA_013358835.2). Taxonomy (NCBI): domain Eukaryota; kingdom Metazoa; phylum Arthropoda; class Arachnida; order Ixodida; family Ixodidae; genus Ixodes; species Ixodes persulcatus. The sequence goes on along the minus strand of JABSTQ010010649.1, from coordinate 752,533 downwards.
CAAATGCTCGTGAAAACATGGATCAATCATTCCCTGGGGACACTGTCGCATACAAAATAAATACATTACCCTATATATGGCCCGCACGTGACGTCACTGCATTCTGCTGGTGGTCATTTCTACTTCTTATTGTCAAGGAAAATAATTTCGATGGCGCGAAATGTATGCCGCGGAAGGTGCGCACTCAGCGGCAAGGTTAAGAAAGGTCGCTGATATGACGTCAGTGCACGCCACGCATAGAATACTCATCGCTACCGAAATAAATTCACGCAGGATTAGAAATCCACACAGTGCTCAGACTGTTGGGGTCGCTAAATCTGAGGCAAGTCCCGCCAGAGATAGCAGAAAAAGTAAAACCAAGATTCCAGTTAGCAAATTGCCATCTCTTGACTTATAAAAACAAAATTAGCATATGTACAGTCGCAGGGACGATAAATGTCGTGTCTGGCTAACGTTTTGTATTGATTATAGATGTTCCTTTCATATCACTTTCCAAAATGTCGTCGGTGATATGCAGTTCACTTCCTACACCCCGTTCTCCTCCAAGCCGTCCATCTCTCTCCACGTGAACATGCTCCCGCCCATAGCAACGCACAAAGACTGGGGTCGCGTGATGAAAGGGACACTTCTGATTGGACCGGCGAGCACGTAGCTCCCACCACGCTGTCAGCTCGGAGGGGATGAACGAAGTAGAGCCCCCTCCGAGCGGCTCCGCGAGAGTCGACGATCGAGTGTTCCTGAAAGCAAACCTCTCTTAGCGAGAGGAGAGAAGAGCAGCGCGTCTCGCTTTTATTTGATCTCCGCAGAGTCTGCCCTTGCCGTCCGCCCATCCTTGACATCTTAGCCCTGCGCTCCAACTTCTTAAAAGGGCCCTGATGGGGAGTGCTGCTGACAGAGTGCGACGACCTTTTCTGTGTCGTCCGCTGAAGAACCAAAAGGCCGCTTCGGCACGCATGCACTTTCGATGCGCTTGCTTCGGCTGCTAAACATCGGGCTTTTTTCTTAACCGCTTTCCGTGCGTTCGCACTTCTTTTTTTCTTTTTTTTCTTTTTTCGAAGTTGGTCAGCAAGAATAGCGAATTTATTCAACCCATCAACCGCATCATTAACCCACTTCGTTATAAGTTTTTTTTTTTTTTTTCATTGTATTCATTAGAATGTGTTTCGAATGAAAGCTACGAAACTGTCCGGTTAAAACTTTACAGCCCTGAATTAATCATTTTTGTTATCACTTTTTATTAGGTTTTGCTTACCTGTTTTTGCACTTTGTTTTCCCATTTCGACTCGGACAAATTTAGTTTCGTAAAAATATACACATCCAGTGTTTCACCAACAACTGGGAATATAAAAGACGCTTGAAATAACCCTGTGATACCTTCAGGATAACGTTATTAACCACGGTGAGCATCAGAATACGAGTTTGAGCCTATAATTAGATAATTAATTACCTAAAATGCCCTAACTTGTCAACAATCGCTTTAGCTGCCCGTCGTCAAAATATGTCACAGATCTTTCTAAGATTTGGACAGCTAAATAAATTAATTTCTAGGTGTGTGGCAAGGTGCATAAAAAATTTGTTAGCCCGTGTGCTTGAGGAGGTCTAACTATATGTAAGACTCAAAACACCCCGCCGTCGCTGATGAACCTACCTTTCTTTACGATTAGAATATTGGTCATTCCACTACAGACGCTTTACAGTAGCTTTGCATGGGCGCCGCAATTTTGTTATCACGTGACCCTGCCACCATAGCTGAACTCCAGTTTCTCGTCAGTGCAGTGCGCTCTGTGGCCACCACCACCGAAGCATTATTTTCGTGTGTTTTTTTCCCCCCGGAATCTACGTTGAACTTACGTGGCTTTTATATATGGCTGCTATAATTTGTGCCTCAATTTAATCATTGTAATACATGTCGCAACCTATGTATTTTTTGTTTCCTTTTTCATTTTGCGAATAGTATCGAACTGCGAGGAGTCGACGACACTAATCGAGACACACTATGATTCGTCGATGCGTATAAACAACAGGAGACAAATAGATGTACTTTTCTCAGCTCTGTCAAAGGCATTTGACCCTGTTTCACACGTCAAACTTATAAATAAGCTCAAACATATTATGAAGAAAGGACCAATAATAAAATGGATAGAGGAGTATCTAAGAAATCGTCTTCAGTTTGTTTGTTATGAAGGGCTCGTTACGCAATTAGTTGCAGTGTAGTCTTAGCTCCGCTAGACGGCATCGACGCAAACATAAAGTTATTCGCAGATCGACTGCATTATGTTACGTGACATTTCATGCCAAGATGACCGAATATTACTAAACAAGAGTAAGAAAGGCGGCTAACTAGTGCCGTGACTGGCAAATTACTATAAACACATAAAAGACGGTTTGTATGTGCCTGAGTATAAAAGAAAGAGAAATGTTCCAGAATATTCTTACGATCTAAATGACATGAACTTCCGTAGAGTAACTGGATACAAGCCTCTAGCTAGGTGTCGTGATAACTTCAGATTTAAACTGGAACGCGCATATAAAATATGTGACATTTAAAGCTCTTATCAAATTATTACTTTTTTTAAAGAACGTTAAAACACGCAAGTCATGAAACCAAACTGGTCGCATATACATTGTACTGGCGCGCCCGGTACTTAGGATATGCAATCATAGCCTGCTTCTTTCATACACAAACCAATATCATTGTCCTTGAAAGTGGTCAAAGGAAAGCAATAAGATTTGTGCACCACAAATATTGCCGCGCGCGCAGCTGGCCAAGCAGGCAGTGCGTCCGTGGCCGAAGGGTTATCAGGCTCCCAAGCAAAGGGCTCGAGGTTCGATGCCTGGGAGCGGACGCGGCTTTTTGTTATTTCTGTAAATGTAGCGTTCTTCTGAATTCGAGAACATTGTTGTTTATTCGAGGTCTGAATGTGCTACGCGCTGAACCTTCTACGCCTATTGTTCCAGAAGGCCACGCGTGTAGTACAGAAGGGACTCCGCGTGCCGAGCCGCATGTCAGTTTTCGCAGCGCTAGAACCTGCTGTTTCGCCGACATCGACGCCTGCGACGCTAGCCTCCTTCTATTGTGTTTTGGGCACAAGTTCGCCCCATTAAACGTTCAGTTTCTTCAGTTATTAACCACCTCGCCATTTGTCATTCGTGACACTATGGACCGTTTTATTCCCCCACTGGGCAGCTGAAAGGATCTGGTGTCTTGACCATTGCTGATCGCGCAAAATTTGAATTCTTGTATCTCCCATGAAACGACGCTTTCAATATAGACCAAAACAAGTATGTGAACTTTTCTCAGACAAGAACAACAAGACACAAACACAGCAATACACTTAACGAATACTCATTTAATAATAATACCTTCAGGTGTTCTTTCTTTTTCCTCTTTTTTTTTCTTCTTTTTTTTTCCTCTGCCATAAGAGGTTGCAACAGCCTTGAAACACATTTCTTTAGCTTCACGAGTGTAGGTTCGTTCATTAATGCTCCTGAACAGCACCTCCTTAGCCAATTTCTGAGTTGACGCGTTTGAATATTTAAGTGACGATTTTGACTATTATATCGTTTTCGCGCACCTCAAAATCATGTTTTTATGTACCTTCGCTCGTTATAATCCCCCAAGGGGATTGACAGTATTCTTAAATAAAACAAAAAATAATAATAAATACGGCCTTAATAAGTGAAGAAAGGTAAAAAAACGCAGATGAGCTGGTGAATGACATCCATAGTAACCCTGAGACGTAGGAACAATAAAAAAACGGACAGAGAGACTTCGTTGTTGTGCCAGTTTTTTTTCTTGTTCCTACGTCTCAAAGTTTCAATGGATGGCCATAATAACACGTTATTCTAAGCGATACTCAAAAGTTGCGAAAATTTCCATCGGCTTACCATAACGATCCGGCCGTGTAGTAACCGCGCAGTAAAGCCTGAGTTATCGATTTCCGCATTAACATTCAAGTGAAATTGATTTAGTGCACAATGTTGGCGCGAATTTATCACATTTCGCTGAAATGCGGCAGGAGGTATAAAGTAGGCAAGTTGGCGCAGATGGTGCAAGAATCATATATCACTGTAGTGTATTGTAAGAAGCGCACGTACTCCCTCGACCTTGCGTGACATTCTCTTATTCAAACGGTTTATTCCGAGAAGCGAAAGTGTGCAGGCGAGTTGGTTAGGAAATATTATAACCTAAGCCCCGAGACACAAAGAAAAGAAAATAACGACCAAAAACAATTGTGCCGTCTTGTCCGTTATTTCATTTCCTCCGTGTCTCGGAGTTTAGATTGATTTCTTCCGCTAGTAAAAATCGCGGGAACCGACGGCGTCTGTTGTGGCAGCAGCTAGCGCCACCCACCGGGCGTCCGCCTCCTGGGACAGCGTGCAGCGGGCACGAGACAGTTGGAATGCTGGCAGGCCGATCTCGGCTGCGGGCCACGTTTGCTCCGTCGCGCCCGTCACTAGAATGTCATCAAAACAGACGACCACCTTGTGACAACCTTGCAACAGGTTTTCCATCTCCCGTTGAAACACTGCAGGCGTCGAGGCCACACCAAACGGAAGCCGGTTATACTGGAAAAGTCCTTGCTGGGTGTTAATAGTTACATAGTTCTTTGATGCTTCATCCAATTCTACTTGTTGGTAGGCGTCCCGGAGATTTGATTTCGAGAACTTCACGCCTCCCGCCAACTTGGTCCAGATTTCTTCCACCCGCGGCACTGGATACGTCTCAATGTCATGCCGCCTGGTTCACGGTAACCTTGAAGTCCCCACACAGCCGGATCTTTCCATCCTTCTTCAGAACTGGAACCAGCGGTGCTGCCCACTCTCTGACGTGCGCACCGGACTCAGGATGCCTTCACGCTGCAACCGCTGGAGCTCTTGCGCCACCAAATCCTGAAGTGCGAACGGCACCTCTCTTGGTCTAAAAAACCTTGGTCTGGTGTCTTCCGGCACTCTTATCCTGGCCTTGACATCACGAAGGGTACCAAGTCCCTCCGCAAACAGTTCTGGGAATTTGCCGACCCAATCCTCCGCACTGTCGACGCGGTGGACGTCTAGCAGACTGTTGATGGGCATGCCAAAAGCTCTCGCCCAATTCCTCCCAAGAAGGGTACGGGACCCTCCTCTGACCGCGAACAAAGGCAACTCAGCGTGCCTTCCTGCGAACTCGGCAGCCACCATGGCCTTCCCGGCAACCGCCGCCTGTTGTCCGAAGTACCCTCGCAACTTGACGTCGGACGGTTGAAGAGTCACTGTCGGGAAACGCTTTTTGAACTCCACCTCATCCATGACCGAGTAGACGGCCCCCGTGTCAACTTCCATACGCACCGTCTGACCCTCAACCGTCACCATAGCACATAGGGGCGGTACTCGTGGTTCCAGACCGTTCACGACTTCGGTTTGCGCAGCTGCAGCAGCATCCTCCGCCGACCCGTGTTCCAATAACCACAAGCTCTCGAAGTCTGTCTCTCCAGCCTCGTCGTCGGACGCTGTCTCCACCGCCATCACGGTTCGTCGGGCGTTGTTTCCCGCCCGTTCGCCGCCATGCTGTCTGCCAGAGACCGTTGCGTCCTCCGAATTCTTTGTTTTCTGCTTGAACGGGCACTTTCTAGCCGCATGTCCTTTCTTCTGGCAAGAAAAGCACTGTAGTCTTCGGAATCAGCACGCAGACTCATGGTGCCGCCCACTGCAACGATGACAGTCGTCGGCCGCCTCCCTGGCACTCGATACTCGATGCAGAGCCGTTCCTGCCGCCTGGCCACTGGCCAGTCATCACTTCCGCTCCCTTGGCCGCTGCCTTCATGCTCGAAACAATTTGGACGGCTCGGTCCAGTGTCAATTCGGGCTCCTCCAAAAGGCGTTTTCTCATGAGGTCGTTCCGAATGCCGTAGACGAGTCTGTCTCTTAGATTGTGGTCCGGTACGTGAACAGAACTCTGGCGATCCGACACTCGAAATTCCCAGGCGCGGACTTCTTGAGTTTCTCTTTCACAGTCTGTCCTTTCTGCGGCGCCGTTCGAGGCTGGATGGTATGGAGAGGATAAGTATTGGCCTGACCCCGTTACGATCCAGGAATAACTTGTACTGTGCGCTTGTGAATGCGGGACCATTATCACTCACTATCACATCCGGCAACCCATGACTTGCGAAGATGAACCTCGGGCATTTCACCGTAGCCTCTGCCGACGGTGACGGCACGCGGACTACTTCCACCCACTTGGAGAACGCGTCCACCAACACCAAGAAGTAGACACCTTGAAAAGGTCCCCCGAAATCCACATGGAGACGTGACCACAGACGCTCTGGGAAGGGCCACGGTGTCTGCTGCACTGCCCGTGGAGCCTTCCGATGCACTTGGCAGACCGCACATCTGCCCACTCTGGCCGTGATGTCATCATTAATGCCCGGCCACCACACGTGACTTCGGCCCACCAGCTTCCATCTTCTCCACCCCCGGGTGACTCTCGTGTAACAGATCCAACACTGCCGCTCGCAGCGAAGCTGGAACTACCATACGGTTCCCTTGTAGCACGCAGCCGTCCATCACCGATAATTCCTCCATGCGGTTTAGTAATGGCCGCCACTCAGCTCCAGATGGTGGAAGGCCAGTGGCGTAACTAGGGGGGGGGGGGGGGGGGGCAGGGGGGTACAAGTGCCCCGGGCGCCACTTGGGAGGAGGCGCCGAGCCGAGTCCACCCAACATGTGCCCTATGGAAAAAAACGGCAGCGGGGCTACGCGAGGGACGCGAAATTTCATTTGCCATGGGATATGAGGGGCGCGAAATTTCATTTGCCATGGGCGCCGTCATATCTAGTTACGCCACTGTGGAAGGCGCCCAGTCCACAACGCCGTACGTAACGACGCCAGCACTGGGTCTCGGCCAGTCGCCGCCTCCACTACTGCGGCAGACAGAACCTTTGGGTATGTCTTCTCGAGCATGAATACATCTAGGACTCTTGACTCCTCCAACATTTTGACTGGTAGTGGCAGTCGACTCAGGGCATCTGCATTACCCAAACTGGCACCTGGCCTGTAGGACAGCTTGTAATTGTAGCCACTCTGTGTCAACGCCCACCGCGGTATCCGCGGTGAACTCTGGAGCGGAAGGCGGCAATCGGGCCCAATCAGACCCAACAATGGCTTGTGGTCTGTAAACACTTCAAATAACCTTCCCCAGAAGTATTGGTGGAATTTCATCACCCCGAACATCACTGCCAGAACCTCCTTGTCCAACTGGCTATAGTTCTTCTCTGCTGCTGTTAACCTCCTTGAAGCAAACGCCACAGGTCGCTCTGCACCATTTGGCATTCGATGTGCCAACACTGCTCCAACGCCGTACGGCGATGCATCGCAACATAGCAGCAACGGCAACCTGGGATCGTAATAAATCAGCAAATCAGCAGACGTCAGCAACTTCTTACTGGTTCCAAATGCTGCCGCTTGCTCACGACCGCACTTCCAAGATTTTCCTTTCTTGAGTAACTGGGGCAGCAAATGCAGCACAGATGACAAGTTCGGCAAAAAAAAAAAAAAAAACTTCGGTAGAAGTTAAGAAGACCCAAGTAACTTTGTAGTTCAAGTACATCCGTTGGCTGGGGTGCCATCGTAGAATGTCTAAAGTACACATACCGTTTGCGATCAACTGAGGTCGCTGTAGCGAAGTAGCGGTACTTTGGTGGTACAACTCTTGAAATGTCGAAGCAACGTACCACACAAATTCACATTTTATACCAAATTTTGGACCAAAGAAAGGTCCACCGTGCAATTCGTCCTTGGGTACCAAAGGCGCTGAATATATATAGTTCTTCTTTCTCTCTTTTCTGTCCACATTACCAGCTGTGCCTCTGATGTTTCAAAATCGAATCGATTGCAAGGAAAACACATTTTTGACTTTAAATGTGCGGCACCTCAAGGTTCATTTTTCGTGCAATGAAAAGAGCAAACATCGGCGGCTCCAAAGGACAAAAAACAAAATGAAAGAAACAAAAAAAGGACCTCTGTGATTCCGAGGCAAAATGCTGTCCTAAGGATCCCCAGTTGGCGAGTTCGAATCCCGGCCCGACGAGCACGCCCTCATAAATGTAGCGCTAGCTTGGTCCGAACGAGATGCACGAAAATTCAAAACTAACCGTTATCTGATGCAAAAGTTAGAAATTCTTTTCTGAAATTTTTAAAGAAAAAATTGGCCCATTCTTGGTAACTGGCGCTATTGAGCTCTCTCTACTCGAGAGCACCGTTTTCCCATTTAAAACACTGAAAGAAAAAAATCCCTCATAACTTGTGAACAAAAGATAACCGTTAGTTATGAAACCTCGGCATCTGGTTTCGAACCGCTGGCACTACATTAGGGCAGAATACGAGCGTCTGGTTTATTTGTGTAATAAAAAAAAAATCCCGTCAATATTTTTTTTTTCTTTGAAAGGGGCCGGGGGTGGATCACTTTGTATACTGGACGACACTTTGTATATCATTCCTAAAACCGTCCACCCCTGGGGTATCAAAGACGCTAAGCGTAGTTTCCCTCTTTCTCACTCTCCTCCTTGGGAGCAATGCGCCAATGATTTTTCCCAGACCCAGTCAATAGCAAGGAAAAACACATCCCCGTTTAGGAATATGCGGCAATTCCATGTCAATCCTTCGTGCGATGGAAAAACAAATAGATTAGTCACTAACTGCTTAGGAAACGCAAGCCGTGACTAGCATCTCGTCATCACCCCGCAGCCAATGAGGTTGCGACATTAGCCGAAAAGAACGTTAAAGAACGAATCGCAAAACAAGAGGCGTGACCCTCGAGTTGATAAAACAATCCGCCCGCTCACGGAAACTAATGGTTCAATAAAAACAGAAAGAAACCGCATTTATTTTTTGAAGAATTGAACGAAAAGAAAACAGGACAAATCCGGGTCAAAAAACAATGTCATAAAAAGAAAAAAAAAAAAGATGTGGCGACGATTACGAGTGTTAGATGGAACCTGCTGCCGGCGTTTTTGTTTTGTTGAAGTTCCCGCTTGTATATACATCGGAAACGAGATTGCCTTCCTGACTAGTCGACCGACATGACGGAAATATGCGTGATTGAGCGACCGAGAATTGACTCTAGAGGTGTCTATGAATAGCGACAGTATATGGTGCTCTGCTCTGCCTCCTCTCTGGCCGATGCGAACAGCTTATCCCTTTGAGGTACGGTCGAGGACATTGTGAGCAGGAACAGCCTGCCATGCACCTTTGGTGCACAAGTCAGTTTTAAAAGTAGGTCTGGTTCAGACCATACTCGTCACACAAAAAAGTTAAGTTTTGTACATTATTCATGCGCTACGCGAAGTAGTTTTTATAAGATTATGGTTGTCAAAGAAACTATGTTTTTTGGCGTTCGGATTCTATTATGACAAAAAAGCTTCGATCATATGCATTATATTATGATAAGTGCAGTATATTATAACAAAAGCGTCTTGATAAAATAACATGAAGCAAATCTAAAATGCATCTACGTATATCTTGAAGGGGGACTCAAGTTCTTTTTGTAGAAGTTTGTTTGTGATGGCATTTTTTGTTTGGAGTCAATAAGACTGACCAGTTCTAGCTTGCAAGAAGTCTTAGTAGACTCATAGCAATATAAATACACGGGCAATATTTTATATTTGGTGGTGGTGGGTGAAAAGGGGGGAGGGTGCATCTTTGGTTCCTTATTACATCCGTAAAATTTGACCAATGAAAATAGTTCATTGCGCGGAGATTCCGAACGGTACTCTTACTGCTCTTCTTTTAAGCGCGTTGTGCGTTATGCATGGTATTCGGGCCACTTCCGCCCGCCATGACAGGGAGCCGAAAACACGTCCGGTTCGGGTTCACCGCTATGTTTCCTGTGCTCCGCCATTAAATCTGTATTTTCTTACGTTTCCCCTTTCCACTGTGCTTCTTCAAGTGCTGTAATGACCAGCAATTAACTGGGCAACTTTGCTATGGCAGATCTCCGCGAAATAAAGGATGCAGCAAGCCGCGGCCGTCGAGCGCGAAAAGTCTCAGTCACGCGCGCGTCGATTTCGCGCTCAACACTTGGATCGTTTAATTTTTAAATCAAAGAAACACACATCCGACTCTTCCGGACAGCGAAGATACTTGATCGAACAAATCACACTTCAGTTCTTATCAAACTAAAGATTAATTGAAAGATTAATTAATATACGGCCAGATATAACTTCCTATTTTAGTTTGAACGCAGGTTTTCATAACACAGACCAACTAGGTACTGCAAAAATAAAATAATACATAAAAAATTATAGCTATTATCGTTGTTTTTTTTGTTTGTTTTTTAATCTTAAAGCAGAATTATTTGATGACGTTACTTTTCGTATTCATGTGAGCTTGTGAACAAACGGCTTCTGTGAGCCCTGAACAAACTCCAGGAAAAAACCAGAAACAAACTAAAAACAAACGTAAATTTTGAGAGTTTCGATTTTACTTTAAGTTCAGACACGTCAATTTTCGAAGTTCGAGAGGTAGATTTTTCTTTTCAGCGTGCAATAAGGCGTCTGTTCATGACACGATTAAAGCGATACGTGAAACAGCATCGGTACCATTCTCTCGATTTTATTACTCACCCAAGTCGTCGAACACAACAGCACTTGTGTGTGTCTGCCCAAACAGAACAGTTCGAACAAATGCGATCTGTCTCGTATGATCGTGACAAATCGGACGCGAAACTAGTTTTATTACCAGCTGGGTCCTAGAATCTAAAATAGCCTTTTGACGTCGCGTCTGCACCTGTATCCGCGTGAATATCGGAATCCCCGTGGTAGGCCGACGTTGTCACAATCACGAGATCTCCACTCGTCGTCGAAAACACGCCGCTTGCATTTTACGGGGCTTCGTCCCAATCACCTATCTCTACACGTCGTCGAAAATGCACCGCTCGCTTTGTCTCGGGCACGATCGAGCACCAGTTGCACAATCCTTCGCACCCTCTTTCAACTGTATACGTCCGACAGGCGTAGCGTAGTTTCGCTTTGGCCAGCTCGAACACTCACGGCGACGCCGCGCAGTTGATGAAGCGATGCTGTTATTCTCACACACAGCACTCCCGTGCACTAAAAACACGAAACAAGCACATGCCGATGCCTCGGCAGATTCGTGGGCGTCTAACTTCGTTGAACGTCTCACGTGTACACAAGTTTCCACAGGGCCGTCAGGTAGGGTTACTTAACTTTCGCCACGGGGGCCAAATAAAACGAGATGCGGTGCTTTTTTCTTGGCCCCGTATGATCCAGAAACACACACCGATCTACCTTACGCCCGTTTTTCGACATATCTTTTGCGATTTTCCGCCGAGAAAAAACATAACAGACGCGCTGCTTATTCCTGCTCATTGAAACATACACATGAAGCTGGTTAACCGGAAGTTGTCTCGGCCCCCAGAAAGTTCCGCCATTACTTATGTTTACACTGGAATACCCTGTACACTATGACAAAAACGTTGAATATGTGGGTGTAGGAGACGTAATACAGCAATTACTTTTTAACGCTGTCCGACAGCAGCTCCTCTGCTCCAAGCCACAGAAAGAGGGGCGTGTCACGATCTTTGACTAGATTTTTGATAGGGAAATCCGCCGCCATGAGAGTAATTTCTGGGTTTTTAGGATGCTTAAAGCCCGTAGATTGAATTATCACCATAAATAGACGATCTGAGATTCCACTCGAGTGCCCCTTTAATTCGACACACGAAAGGGGAAATCAGTAATGCAAATGCTCCGCAAAAAGTCAGACCTTTTTTTTTTAGTTTTGGTTTTTGAGGTGATTACAAGTATAGAGCCACTAAACAAGTCACGCTTACAGTATCGGCACTTCATTCCCCGACTCTCGTGGATGCCGCCATATTGATGTTTGTAGTGGCAAACCATAGCCTCCTCTATACTGACAAAGCCTGGCAGATCGCCACGAGACGCGGCCGCCGAAAGTGAAAAGGTAGAGCGGTAGACAAGAGGCATGTAACGGGCTTCCCGCTGCGGCGAAACGCCGAAACACACTTGCCCCGAGCGATGGAATGTCCGCTCGTGCTTCTCGCGTTCCTCGGGCTACCGCTTCTTTCCTCGTCGGGTTTGAAAACCACGTTTCGGGTCCTCGCCGCTGCAAAAGCTGTGCGCTGACTACAGGCTCCCCGAGAAATGCTCTGTGCTACCAGATCCTCGCTCTCCAAATCTGCGACCGGGCACTCTATGGCTCCGTCATCGAACTGCGGTTTTGTGAGTATAGACCACGGTGTAGGAAGGCTCTTTAGGTGTAGAGACTCCGCTCTCCGCCGCAACCAGATAAGGACACCCCGCGCGCTTCGCTTTACGGAGCCACCCCCAGATGGCGCCGTAAGTTTCAGGCCATCCGGCAGCTCACCGGGCCGCCTGTGCTAGCTGCCTGCTCGGCGTGCAGCTTGCTTTCCGGTGGCTACCGGTCCCCGTACGATGTGGTATTTAGGTGGGGCCATTCAACTATCATCTCTCTCAGCACACTGAGGTTTTCATAACCAGAAAAATTGCAGACGGACAAACAAGAGTAACTCCTAATACCAGCCGACGCGGCGGTCTACGAGTGAAGAAAAATATCCCTCTCCTGTGGATAATTTCTAGCCTAGCTTACATTCCGTCGTTTGTTTCCTCAGTAGCGCGATACTAACGTCGGTAAGCGTTTGTAAAATTAATAAACTCTTATTGTGCCGCAGGTAAACGACAACTTGAGTGCGACCGAAAGAAGAAAAAGAATGCACAAAAATAGAGAATGATTAACACAAACCTTGTTAACGCATAATACGGAACTGAATTGTTTTAAGCACCGTTCACATGACTTTTCTGAAAAAAAAATATTGGGTTCATAAATTCTCGTTTATTCGACTGGACTACTAAAAAAAATTTTTGAACATGTGGGGCACCTAACGTGATTATTCTTTTACATTTTAAGGGAGCCTTTGGGTCCTGCTAAATTGAACTGCTGGCCGAATTGGCACGAAGTTACACATTTTGCACGCAGAGGTTAATAAAAGCAGCATTCCCTGAAAGGTTCACTTTGTTAATACCCTTACATTTGCATGTAGCAGATTGCAGCAAACGTTTATAGTAACCACACTCGTCAAGGAAAGTAAACCGGTTTTATTAATGGCGCTTCTGATATAAGTATAATATTTATATCATCACAAACTACAACAAAAAATTTAAAAAAATCGTTGTAAAAAACGCTTTTAAAACATTGTTTAGTGTATGACACACTCTATAGCTGCTTTTGGAGTTCTTTTCCACATTACAAGTCGCGCAGTTGGAAGTCTTTCTTCTTTTCTCGAGACGGCTTCTTTGCATCTCGGTTTTTCCTTTGCAGTACTGTCGCATTCACATTCGATCCGAACCCTTTTGCACGTTCGACCGAAACCGGAGAAACGTCTGCCTTCCACGAAGGTGTCTGCATTCCACGAGAACGCCAGACAGAATTCGACCCTGAGCAGATGGGCAGTCCGTTGTGTCTGCGTATACCGCATGCAAGAAAATCCCCTACGAGGCTCCTTCAATTCGGAGAGAACAACGACCGAGCATCGGAGCCGAGAGGAGGTTGCTGACGTCGAGGCCCCAGCCTGGAGAGCAGTCGGCGCATTCATTCAAATGTTTGGCTATTTCCGAATTCGGATGCCAAATGTTTGGCATCCGAATGTAGCCAAATGTTTGGCTATTTCCGAATTGCCAAAAAAAAAAAAAAGTTGCAAACAATTAGGGGCGGCGTAAGCAATGGGTGACTAGCCCACGTTCCGGCGGAGGGCCGGCGACTGGACGGCCTGAGCGTTTTGGCGCCCTCTAGGGGCAGGCGGAGAAAACATAGGAAAGGTGGGGACGTGAAGTGTTCGCCGCTCCGACGGGGCGAGGAGAGGAGTCTCCACACCTAAAGAGCCTTCCTACATCGTGGTATAGACCCATCTCGAAACTACTCCCTCTTCAGGCAGATCTGAAAAGCCTGCACAGTGATGTGCGCAAAGGACATCATTAATGTGGCAAGGATATTAGAGAGTTTTAGTAGATCGTTCCGATACCTCCGATAACGATACCCGATAACGATACGATGCAAGCGCAAAGGCGGCGGCGGAGTATCGGGTATCGTTATCGGAGCCATCGGCGATCTACTAAAACTCTCTATTACTTGTATAATACTGTTCTTAAGTGAACTATAGACCGACACGCTGTTTACAAACAAGCCCGCGTTTGCCCACACCAGGTGTGGGCACTGCGCAAGCGCAGAAACCGGATTAGCGTGAGGTAAAGTTTCTGCGCAGGCGCCGTGGCGACAACAGCGCCACCACAGAGGCGTGACGTCAGAGCTGCGTGTTGGTCTAGACTTTCCATTTTTATGGTGTATTTTGCACACGCAGCTGTGCAGTATTTCAAGCTCTGCCACAACAGGGCGTAATTTTGGGATGGGTCTATAGAGGAGGCTATGGGCAAACCCATCGAGCAAAAGTGGCCGTCGCGGTTCCTTGGCCACGAAGCGCGCTTGGATCCGACTCCTTGCCGAACGCGGACGCAGCAGCTACTGGTGCCAGCTATCATCATCCTCATGTCTTTAGGAGCCACCATATTGGGGGGAAAGGGGGGTTCACATACTCCAGCTGTGGACAAGGTGCATCTGGATTTAACTCGTTTATTATGATATTAGGACAACGTATTCGTGCACTCAAAGGGTTGCTGTTTAGTTCTAGTTCAGAATAGAAAAAAAAAAAAAACGGCCACAAAACTTTAGAAAAATAAAAGGAATTGCCAGCAACGAGGTTGCAAGACTTGCCACTCAAGCAGTAAACTGGACCATCCTAAAGCCCCTCGACGTGTTTTTTTGCGTTTGTCTTTCAAGTAGCGCCAAATGCGCCAGTGCGCGAGGCCCGTGTCTCGAGCTGCCCTGGGAAGCAAGATGGAGGCGCAGCACTGAAATGAACGGCCCAATTGGAAGTAAATGGCGGCGGAGCGCCCGCTCGTGGTACGTCGTGTCTCGCGCGTTTCCACAACAGTGGTTGGCGGTTCTTGTAAGCGGGAATTTTTTCGAACGACTTAAGGAGGCCATCCAGGTAACTGAATGGTCTTTATCGAAAAGGTTGTGTGAAGGCTTCGTATTGGACTTGCAGCACGTGATCATAATACAGATCTACGACTCCCACTTTGCCGGGACCATTGTCCCTCGGGCGAAACTGCCGGTACGGAAACCCCCCCCCCCCCCCCCCGCCTCCAGATATGGCGAAATTTTGATAATTGATCATAAGTACACTAGATGGCGCTCTTCTTTTTTTTTTTTTGCATATGGTGTATTGGAGATCGTCACGATTCTAATATGCGACTATAGACCGGCACGCGGCCCTGACGTCACGCAGCTGCGGTGGCGCTGTTGACGGCACTGCGCAGGCGCAGACGCTCACTTCGCGCGCATTCGGTTTCTGCGCAAGCGCAGTGCCCACACCATGGTGTGGGCAAAGAGGGCTTGTTTGTAAACAGCGTGTCGGTCTATAGGCCTCCTGCGCTGAAGCTTCGAACAAACTGTAGCGCCCTCCTTTTGGGTAGTACAAGCTCAACTGATTGAGCCTCGCACTACTTATAGCACGTTGGTTGAGCTTTTTTAATTTTGTCTTGTGCTGAAGAATGAAAAACACCTTTGGACGCAAGAAATCGGCCAGACTCAACGCCGCAAGACAATCAAAAGTGCCAAATTCATGACACCACCGCTAGGGTACGCGTCTCTTATCTCTGGGTGGTGACGTCAAAACACCTGTGAAGCGACGCTTTAATTTTTCTTTTTCTTTGTCATGTCTACTTTGGAACGCGCTGAACGGCTGTTCTTGGCTCACGCGCTTAGCGTCTTAGCTTTGACGGCGTTCGAATTTTTGTTGTTTTTTTGTATTTTCATCGTGATCTCGCGCTCGGCACCAGAGCTGGCACGCTTCTGCATGCGTGGCAGTTTGAGACGCTAAAGTCTGTACTACCCAAAACAAGGCCTTTTCGCAGCACCCCCTGGGCAACGCAGGAGGCCCATACAACCTGGGCTTTAGATACGATATGTCACGAAGCTCAGGCTACATCGCCTTCCTCTGTCATGACTGTTTTAACATTTCTGGAGGACGGCAAACCGTTTCGTGCGATTTCAGATGAAGCTTGAGATAACTGGCAACAATGGTTTTAAGCGCCAAGATGGCTAAGTGCCTTTACTCCGAAGCGCTATTAGTGACGTGCGCGATCGAAAGCGTCACGGTGGTCGGCCTTTCACGATTGGCCGAATGCTGACTATGATGTCAGCAAAGGAGTTCTCATGGACGGAAATAAGAGGAACGTGAGAACTTCAATTTTGATGGTTTTGACAGTGTTGGTTCAAGAACGTTATGATTTCAAGCTTCCGCCATGCTAATTATAAACACCATCAAACTTGTTCTTCGCAAGGTACTGACGTCGTGAAAGGTAACCATACGAGGGCGCCACCGAAACATCTCGCCGCTAATAGCTTCTTTAGCAGGGAGATAGGTTTTCGATAATCTGCACCACCAGTGGCGTCAAAAATTCAAAAGATTGGTGGTTGAAAGGAGGAGGTTGATTCCTCTCCTGCCATTCCTTCTTTTTCCGACACCGCTTATTTGTACCATATAACTCCTGAAAATAAAACTCACCGATTGATTGACTGAAAAACTATGCAATCGTCAAATGTGTCAAGCTCAGACAACCTCACAATTTCACTCGTAGGAGGTAGGATGATCGCCGGTCCAAAGGTTGTGGTGTGACGACAACAAAACGCATGCCAACGAAATGGCTCTCGACGAAATTACTGTCGACGAAACTACTGTCGACGAAACGACGGTGCACCCAATACTTCTTTTGGTCGCGAATATCGCAGTCGTCTGCCGAAACGCTAGAGGCAAAAAATCCAGCTGCGCGGGATATCTACTACGGCAATCGCGCAATAAACGAACGAAAATAATCTCAAAACCACAGACTTACCAGCGAAGACGTACGCACGAGGGAAACCGCTGTTGGCGACGCGGAGTCTCATTTGGCATCGAGCCGACGAAGGAACTGTTTTCGTGACACGGGGCGAGTGCACGCGCTCAGTTTCCCTTTCGAAGGGAGAGTCGGGGGCGTGCCGTCGATCTTCGCAACTGCCAAGGGGCTTCAGGGTGAGAGTGCACTTGACAAACACACCCCCCTTCGGGACGCGACACGAGCCGGGCGGCAGAACTCGTCGACGCTTAACCGTCTCATTGCATGCACTGACTCACGCCAATAAATAAAATAAAAAACGAGAAAAAAACGGGAACCCAGTAACCCAAACAAGATGCATAAACGTCGCTCAAAGCAGCGCCAAAGGGGAAAAACACGAAAAGAAACGCAAGCGTAGAATTGGGTTAAAGGGCTACGGAAAGCCCGATTAACATCTGATCCGCATTTTCGCATCTTAGGACGGCTTCGCTCGCTGCAAACGAGCAACTGGAGCGTGGTAGAGCTAGTAACGATAAATACGGCTTTCAAAAAAGACCTTCCGATGAAAGAGACGGAATTTGATGCACCAATTCTGTTTACAAACGAGCCTGCTGTTGGTGTTTTGTACACGAACAAAAAAACAAATTTTATTGTAAGCTGTCTCTGCTCGTTTAGCGGATACCCGTTTAGATGTATCTTATCGAAACCAACAATCCATCTCACAAACATCCGCAGGGCTTACATAAAGAAGGATACGAGCGCGGAGATTCGAAAAGTGCCTTCTATGCGCGGGTCCACATCAGACTTGTGCCTATCTCAAATACTCTACTCAAGATACTGTATCTTAAATACTTTTTGGAGTATCTTGGTATCTTGCAAATACCTTTGATAGAGAGTATTTAATACTCTATCTTAATTACAATTCCGAGTATCTTGTACTCATTATCTTAAATACATTTTGACATTCCGCCATTTTCCGAGTTTTTCGGTATGAAGTGGGGTGGGCGTGGCACGAGGAAACGTGAACATTCTTTCGAGCAACCGAATCCTGTTGCTAGCTCCGATTAGCTACGGTGACTTAGATTGAGCTCGTAAAAATATCGCTTTCTTGCCGACTGTGACTCATATTTCAGCCGAAAGTTCGTACAATAAAGGTTCTCCCCTCGCCTTCCCAAAGGCGCCTTTTGTTTCCCCCCAAAAAATCCTCAAACTAAAGGTGTGGTTTTACGGAAGTAAAGATGCCACCCGGAGGCGAAAGCAGACCGGGAAACGACCTACGAGAACAATGCAGACTTAAGTGTCAAGAAATAACAAATAGAAGAAAATGAGAAGTGGACACACACAAAAAAGTTGACATTTTTATTTTGCTTTTTGTATATTTGACCCCGCTAGGGCAAAACGTCAAGGTTTTTTTTTTTTTTTCTTTGTGTTGTCAGTCCGGCGCTTATTGCTCTCGCGAACACTGAGCAGAGAACAGGACAGGAAACGAACTGCGAGCAGGGTGACGTGCCGTGGCTATTATGTGGGTTCTCTTTGTTATCCATTCACTCATATCCGTGTCTGAAGTTCGTTTATAGTGAACTCCCCGTATAGGGAATATGGATTGTAGTTAAATGATGCGTCTAAGGTGCGCCGCAGGATGTGATATTCAGCGATGTCACTATCGGCGAGGCGCTCTATCCCGTTTGTTGTCCCCACACCTCAGTGTTTACCCAACACAAGGCCTGTGCACGTGCTTACAGGCCTTGTGGGAATGTCCATGACGTTAGGTGCCGGATCTGTCCCGAAAGAAGTCTTCAGAGGATGCGAGCTTGACCCACTTCGGCTTTTGTGTTTAGCTGAAGACCGTGCATGCTGCATCGTTCATGCAGGCCGGAATGGTAACAAAAGAGCCCCTCCTCCCCCTCACCGGAGAACACGAACTCCAGCCAAACGCTGACGCCGCGTTCGGTTAAGTCAGCCGAGCGCTGAGCCATTGTATTTGTTGTCCTCATCCATCTAGTTCTAAAGTTAACCGCTTGCGGCGCCACGGTCTGATCTTCTCCCCAATAGCTAAAGTGACCTCTTTCTTGTTGTCCCAGAAATGTTTTGTAACATCTATCGGTGATGCTGCCACGCGCGTCGCCCAGCGAGCGCGTGGCCGGATGGTTACCGCGCTTGGCTCTCGCGCGGAGGCTCCGGGTTCGATACCAGAAAGCGGACTTGTCTTTTATTTATTCCTTCAACTTGACATTCTGGTAAGTTCGAGGATTTTGTCGTCTGATTGCGTTACGAAAGTTCTACGCGCCGAACTCTCTACGCCGAATGTTCCAGAAACACCCGCGGGTACAAAAGGTGCTCCGAGTGGCGGTCCGGAGTCAGTTTCGCCCCAGCGGTCGATCCTGCTGTTTCGCTGACATGGACGCCTGCGACGCTAGCCTTTCTCTTTTGTTTTGGGAACAAGTTCGCCCCATTAAACGTTTAGTTTCTTCAGTTATTCGCCGCGTCATCATTTATCATTCGTGACAATATTTTGCTCTTTATAGTCGGACTGCATAAAATAGCCCTACGATACTTTTTTTTTTCGTTTTCTGTTGTTGCGTGCTAATAAACCATTCTGGTAACCCAGGTTTGCGTAGCTAAATAACTGCCGTTGTCAATGACGTCGATAAAAATTAAGCAATGCGGAAGTATCTTCAAAAGTAACTGAAATACATTTCTAAGTATCTGTACTCTACTCAAGATACTTTACAGTGAAAGTAACTTGAGTAGTATTTTAAATACTTTATGACGCAGGTATTTAGTAACTTAACTTAAATACTTTTATCGAGTATTTTGTCCAACACTGGTCCACATACAAGCAAAAGCATTCTGCTGAGTTAGGCTCAAGCGCTTAATTGTGCCTTTGTCTGCATTGCAGTCTGCAAAAAAGGCAATCTTTGTAATATTCGAAAATCGTCTCAAACCTTTCAAAATCGTTTCGAGGAAACTCCTGAAATTAAACATTTTAGGAAATCGTTGCTTCAGGTGGCTCTGGTATGAAAATACGTGAGCACGTGCTCAGGCGAGCGCGGGCACTTCCTCAACCAATGGAAGCAAGGTCCTGCTGGCTCTATCGAGCTGCAGTAACTGAAGCGATGGCTGCTTGAAGGGACCGCATAAATCGGCGAAGATTATGTACAGAGGTGGCCGAGGAATCCTCGAGCCTTTTTTTTTTTTTTGGAATTTCGTGGGCGAAGGTTGTGCCGTGATTTGGCGGGTAACCAGCCGTAACAAAAACAAAGCCATGTACTTGCCCTTTGCCAAGTACGTGGCTTGGCGGAGCTGAGCAACACGGAGGGGAGGAGGGCAGGCATTGTTCAGTAGGCCTTGAGCCAAGCGCACAGGGGCCCAGCATATTGCCCAGCACCCCCTGAAAAATGTCAGCGGGTGTTCAAGCCCCCCCCCCCCCCCCCCCCTCTTTTCCGGCCATCGTTGTGCGAAATCTTGGCTCGATACAATCAGAAGCCAATCAATTTAAGCCGCCCCTTTTTCGTGGCGCCACCTCGTGGCCACCCTCCTGTGACGTAGCGGGTAGGATGCGAGCAGACGACGCGTCATGTCAAAGCACGGAGTGGCTATGTTAGTTCGCATCTATGCCGATTAAAAACAGTTTATTTAATAAAGAGACGTGTATGACATTTTTTGTGAGTGTTCTTTCTAATGAATAACGCCTCGAAATTGCTTTTCATATTAAAAAAAAAAAAATTAAGATGGTCAAAAGCGAGTTTGGAGCTTCACATTACAGCTTGCGCGACGTGCGTCAGGGCTACTCACATCTTCTGTGCAGGCACTTGGCCCATGACAAAATGCTTTATGAGGGGGAGGGGAGAGAGGAGGTCCCAGCAAAATTGAAGATTTCGGGGGGGGGGGGGGCATGGCCGCCCCCCCCCCCCCCTTCCCGGTTACGTGCCTGCTTCTCTGGTATTTGTTTTTCCACATCTGTGCAGGCTGTTGTAGAAAAAAAGGTTTTGCATTCACCAGAGCAAATGACGTGCTGTCTTCTTAGCTGTGCACGCGCGCACAGCTGTAAGCGCCGCGCACTTGTTTTAGCTACATTGAGCCTGCTGATACCGACGCTTCTATCCAAGTGTGACTCGACAGTTACTGCCGAGCAAATGCTCGTCAGCAACTCAGCTGACGCTTAGCTCCTCCCGCATCGAATATGTGACAAAGACGTTTGTCACATCGCGACTTCTGCTCGAAAGAGGAGCAGAAAATTTCATAAATTCTTAAATTGTCGCACATGGCCCGGCAAATTAAGGCCATTGATTAATTTGTTCTATCCAATTTTTGCCAACAATTGTTTACAGATTTAAAATCACTCGCTGAGAAGCGCATCACGCATTATGCGCATTTGAGTACGCAAACTTAAACATACAAACGATAAAAACTTATAACTTGTACTGCCTCGTTTGGGACGCTGATGTGTCACAAACTTACTAGATTTAAGACTTCGATCGCCAGAGGGCCTCGTACGTTTCGCGTCGACCGGGTAAGCAGAGATTTAATTGAAACAACTCCGGAAACCAACCACCGCTTCTTCCCGCCAATTTCGAGAGGATCTTTGGTTACTGGTTTGCAAAATTCAAAAAGGAATAAACTCTGAACTAGACCATCACTCACAGAACACGTTGGAACCAACAGCTAGGGTACACGGAGTCGCTTTCACTGAAGTGTTTGCTACGCACGCGAGAGGTTCTCGAATTTCGCTCTTCTATTTTTAATTTGACGAGACATTATTTTCTCAATTTTATTTTTTTCCGAATTATGATTTTAAAAAATACACCCTATTCTCCGAGGTGGATCTTGTAGTGGGATAAAGCGCTGTATATTCTATTTTCATCCAGCTTTTTGTACTGGGGTAGATAACAGCACACCACCATCCGAGCGCTTTGACACCTCAGCGCCAAAGTTTTAGTTGGCACGACTCCGCGTGCCACGGTTTCAAACGTTGGTAAAATATCCTACTACAAATATCCCTTCACCAAATAAACACAACGCGTGAAAGTGGCTTCGCCGCGCGCGGTACCCAAACAGCGCATGAAGCGAGCCGACGAGCCGAGTGACCCAAGATCTGCGCGGTCTGTCCCAGTCTGTCCTACCAGTGACGTCACAAACGGTGATGATGATAGCTAGAGAAGCGCCCCTGTAGTTCGCGCACGCCGTCAATAAAGGCCGTTTGAAGGCATCCATGCTTCCCGAAACTTTTTGGTTGCTCTGGGCGTTTATTTTCCGCAGGATGACCCGTGGGATGGAGAAAACACTGAACACAGGCACAGCACCCGACACAAGTCAGGGTTCAGGCGTATGCAACCAGGCTAAATTAGGGGACCACCCGGCCTAATACAACTGATCAGGTCAAGACCGGTTGTTATCGGGATAACCATATTGCCACTACCTGGAACTTCTCTTCTTCGACGAATGGAGATAGTGGCGGCTCTAAAATGCAGACGGTTACTAATGCTAATGAAGTAAGCGCCGATTCAGCGTTCGCTTTAGTTTAGCGCATCGGCGTCGCTTTCCTTGGCGCGAGGAAATCGATGGAATCGCGTTCAAAAACAACTAATGCTACAAAGGAAGGTCCCAGCGAAGCGCCCCAGTTGAATTTCGAGCCTGCAGTTGTGCACGGGACAGGCTCTGCGCGGAAGTCGAAACAAAAAAAAAAAAAATGAGGCCGAGGCTACCCCAAAACGATCATTCAGTGCTTTACAAGCGCGTCGTTCGTGGCACAATCAGCTAACGGTAAGACTCTGAGTGCAATTTCAACTCCCCTTCACACATTGACACCTTGTGTTATATTTGTTGCCTGGAAACTATGGGGGTCAACTTGGTTCAAACTTTTGTTCAGAAGTTCGTTGAACTTTTGAACTCGACACGTTCGAAAGTTGTACAAGTTTAAAAATGTCAAATTTCATAGCGTGAAAAAATGGAAGTTCGAAAACAATCAAATTTTTCAGCACCAAAAACTCAAATGTTCGAAAAACGTTGAATTATTTATGTAATAAGTTTGACTTTTCGAAACTTTGCGATCCTTTCAAACCCCTCAGTTCCGTCTTCGAACCTCAGGTTCGCAAAAAGTTTGCAGTATCTCTATGTATAAGTCACTAAAACACTCCTGTCTCGAATGTCGCGTGCTAGGTTATCTGAAGTGACAGGTCAAGAACGAAGTAGAAGCTCCTCCCACCCCTTTCCACTTCAGCGGAGCGAACGGTGGAGAGGAGACCTCCCTTCCAGCGCTCAATCCGCTAAAGTGGAGGCGGGAGGAGCTTCTACTTCGTTTTTCACCTGCCACGGACTACAAGAACACACAGATGTCCCGGTGACTTGTGGCGTAAGCAGACGAAAGCTTTCGCAACGTAACTCAAGAAAACGGGCAAGTTTGCCGGCCTTTGTACAGATGTATGAACAGCGGCTCGTGCTCGTCTTTCAGCTTAGTTCTTTCGTGTGGTTTCATAAGTTTCCGCACAGAACTTGCCTCAGTCAACCGTTCGAAACATTAGAAACGCTTCAGCGAATGCCAGTTTCAGAGCCCGGTTCATCAGTTCCCGATCAAGGAAAATGTCGGCGAACCTCTTGAATCCTTTGGCACTCCTCGCACCAGAGAGCATTCACTTGCTCGTCGAGAGCTAATCGTACCAGAGCGTCGAACCAGAACCGAACCAAAAACCGGAACTGAAACCAACCAAAATCTTAGCCACCATTTTTCTTTCTTTATTTGCCGAAACGTTCTTGCCATCGACCTCTGGCTCCTTTTAAAACATTGTTAGATTATTAAAACGAAAGAATTATTTTTCCTCATTCAAGGGTCTCCGACAAAGCCGCTGTCTACCGTGTGCAGCACTTTCTTCCCCCTTTAGGGCACTTGCTCTGGATTTTTTTCGTCACCCAGTCACACAATGTGGTTGACTTCCGGTCATGAACTAAAAAACACTTGGACGTTGAGACATGCTTTACCTAAACAAGAAGCGCCAAGCATCGAGTTTGTAACCTTCTTGTCCCATTCTTTGGAACTGAAAATATTAAACCCACCCCACTTTGCCCCTACACTCCGTTTCACATTTAGAAACAACCGCAGCCGACGGTACGGCTTGTCATCTTTGTGCGTTTGCGATTCCCGGCTAAACCAATTGTGCGCGATGAATGAACCCACGATCCCAAGCTTTTGCTGCGCGTGATTGGTTTAGCGGTGACAAGAAAAACACGCAAAGACGACAAGCAGCCGTGACTGTGCACTTCTGGCACTCCTTGATTAGCTCTATCACATTACGTCTGCTGCGGTCAGACCTAACGTGAAACAGAGTGCAGTCATCTCGTGCAGCCTCCTGAACGTCGGCAGCAATTGCTGTCACGGCTCTTACCGACGCCCCATGGGGCAGAGGTTCGGGTAATCAGTCTGTCCGCCCCGTCGTCGCCGTAGAGCACTCGCTCACGAACACGACACCTTTTAAAAGCAGAGCCCGACATTCATTCAAGCACGATTCAACGATCTGCCACACGGTAAAAAGGGTAAAAGAAACATACACTCGCACGCACAAAGTTAGATTGCTCCTCACATTCCCCTTTTTGCAGTTATGAGCATTTCCAACAGTTTGTTCTGCAGCGAAACTGAGACGTCCGGATCCCGCACGCGGCCACCACTGTTCCGCCGTGACGCCGTGGCAGTGTCCAGAACGCTGGGCACGGGACTAGGACTCGACACTGACTGTTGTGCCGACATTGAATACTGTGATGCCGAGACCGACGGGACGCGATCAAACTCCTCCAAGAGGGACCTCACCGAGCTGATCTGCCTCTCGACGTGTGGCAACTGCGACAACGCTTCCCTGTCGTCTGCTTCGTAAGCCCTCATCCTGAGGATCCGTCGCCGTTCTGTAAGGGACTCGAGCTTGGCCACGAGGTCCCTCCTTTTCCCGTTGCGTCTGAGTATGCTGTCGCATTCTTCCTCTTCGTCGTCATCTTCGGACATGTCCAGAAAATGTGTCGTCTCGTCGCTCGAGTAGCCATTGGTGCCGTCCGCCAGCTTCTGAATCTCCCTCCTGAGCGTCTTCGAAGGGTGCTCCAGAAGCCTGAGGATCGTGGGCAGCTGCTCCAGAGGATAAAGCTCCACGTCGCTTGGACACAGAGAGTCTTCGCTTTCGCAGATCTGCTCGTGGAGTTCGGGCAGCTCTTCCTTGCCCACGAACACAGTGGAGCAGGTCTTGAACTACGCTCGGAAGCACAAGGTTCTGTAGCCTGAGGCTGCACTCGGCCTGTTCCCAACCGAAAAGCCTAGAGATGGCAGCTTCGGTCATGTAGCGGACATTGTTCAGGACGACCAGCTTCACCTTGTAGTCTTCCGCGAGTTGGCAGCATTCTATGTATTTTGGTACCCGACGAGCAAACCCTTGTTCCACGAGTATGTCGCCGATGGAGCAGGAAACACTGTCGAGAGCCGTGGTGAGTTCGATCACGACGACGTCCTCCCGTCGCTCGACGACGGAGCAGCTAAGTCCGGTCGCCTTGGTCAACGCCAGGAAGCGCCTCTTGGCCTCGACGGACCAGGTGTTCGAACCCTTTGGCTTCAGGTTTGCGAGCGACGCCCTGATCCCTTGCGCAGGAAGTTCCATAAAGTCGGGGCGAAGCCTGCGCAGCTCTTCAATCTTGACATTCTTCACCGTGCCGTAGTCGACATAACGGACACAGACCTTGGGAGCCTTGACGTAAGTCACCACTGCCCTGTGCCAAAACGGCTTGCCGTGGATCACGTAGGGCGCCGCGCACACGTAGCCTGCCTTGAGGTCCTTCCTGTTCACTGAGTAGAACGCAAGTGGTGCCGTGGAGTAGAACTTGTCCAGCTCGGCCATCATGCTTTCGAGCATCGAGACCGTGGCAAAGTTAAGGATGTAAAACTCTGTGGGGTCAAAGACTTCTCCGATGACGACGAGGAAGTCTTGCACTTGGGGAAGTTCTTGCTTGTCAAAGGAGCTCTCGTCCTCCGACGTGTCGGATTCGTCGATGCTGGAACTCAATCCTGGACCCTTCGCGTCCTTGTTGCGACCACTACTCGACTGGCAGCCTTTGGCGGAGAGGATTGACCCAGTAGATGTCCTCACCTTTGGACGTTACTGTCATGGTGGGCACACTAACCAAGAGGTCACGCGCAAAGTTGGCCGCATTTGCTGCAGCTCCGTCAAGATATTCGTGCAGAGCAAAGTGCTTTCTGTACACGTTCAGCAACTCTTTCGCGTCTAGGCCATCCGGATAACGGAGCAAGATCGACGTAAGCCCGTGAGCAACCTCTTTCGGAATCATAGTGGAAGGCTTGTCCGGGCACGAACCACTTTCGAGAGATTTGACCATGAGCTTTCCGGGCTCAAAGCAGTTGATCGATATCGAAGACCCACTTGCCAAGAGTGCACGGGCAAACTCTAGAGGACTCTCCGTCTCCCCGCAGGAATCTTTTCCAGTCTCAAGCCGACAGAGACCGATCAGTTCCCCAACTTCCAAGCCAGCCGGGTGCCTCTGAAGAAGAGTCTTGATGGCCCGAGTCACCTCGTCCGAGATTCCTTTCGGCAGGTCGTCCGTGCTGGTGTGAGCGTGCGCAGCCCTGCACAAATCGACTGTGCTCGTCCATTGGTCCACCAGCTCTGGTCTCTTCTCCGCTTGCAGCTCTGTGCCAGAGCGATCAATAATTTCTGGCACATACTCGGTGGCATGGGGGTTGAGACTCAAACGTTTCGGACTTTGCCAAGTCGGATAAGGAACAGAGACCACGGGAGCACTTGCCAGGGGGAAGCTATTGTGAATCATGTAATACTGTGGGCTCAGCACCACGGGACCCGGTACCACACCCCAAGCTGGGCCAACTGGAGTTAATTGGCTGCTCTGCTGGTTTGGAACCAGTCGTCGCACACAGGGAATCGGCACCGGTGAGCTCTCCACCGGAGCGTGAAACGTTCTCACCGGCGGATTGTTGTTTGCCTGCCATTTTTTGACGATATTACCACTAGTTTCTGCAGCACCCAAGTAAAGCCTTTCACGAAACAGACGGTCCTCCCTTTTCCTTGTCAGCAAGGAAGCCTTCACAGTCGAGGCCTACATTTCGAGCATCGAGGATTTCCGGGGATTCCAGGTCTGTCTGGCACGAGAAGTCCATGCTCCTGGTCCTTTGTGCAGGACTTGGCAGCTCTTGTTTGACACTGTTCGAAGCTCTGAAGTGCTGCCACTCCACTGGCTTAGACTGGGATGCAACGCCAACTCCTTTTTGACGACCTTGTAGAGCAGTGGGGGTAAGAATCTTCTGAGACCAAGAAGAAGACACCTGGGGCGGGGGCCTCCTGACAGCAGGTCGCTTAGTCGGAACAAACTGTCTTGTAGTGTTAAACTTGCTGCGAGTGGTGCGCTTGACTGACGACTTTTTCTGGGTCTTGACGAGGATGCTGATGTGTTCGAAGCTCTCGTCCACTCTGAGACGAATGATCGGCTCGCCGTAAGGCCGCTTGACGATTGTGACCGTGTCCTGAATCAGCTCAAAAAACTCCAAGACACTGCTGCAGCCGTGGTCTCGAAAGGGAAACTCGCGCTCCACCATCTGACGGTACTCCGTGAGGAACTGCGATATTGTAGGGTCCTTCTCCATGGTTACAAGAACTGAGGAGATCAGTTCCTTTACAGATTTGAGCCTGTCATCCATCTTTTCGCCGTAGAGAAAACGCCGGAAACGTGGCTGCCCCGACAAGTTTTTGAGCCTTAAGAGACGTTACAGATTGCTCAGAATAACCTTTTTTTTAAAGTGTTTAGGCTAGATCCAGTTTTTGAGCTGTCGCCACAATCTAATCCAATCGTGGGCGGGAGGCAGCGGAAAACGCGCACAATCAAAGTTGCTTCAACGAATCGAACTGAAGGCGCAGCACTCGACGCTCGTAAAGCTGACCTTGGGCAAAATACTGACGCTGGCCTGTTCAACCGGCGAGTGGACTTTGATCTGCCGCAGATGCGTGTCCCGTCCGTTCTGGTGGTTGGACAGGACTGCGATCTGGACGAAGAAGGTGCGGATCGGACGGCCACCGGTGTCCCGCGTGGAGATGTGCACCCAGCCCGTCGGCTCGTTGAGGTCAATCGCTTCCAGTTCTTGAAGGTCGTGGAAACTGCTGCCCACCCTCACCGAGATCCTGCAAAGAAAAACACGCTGTTGCACGTCACCGGGTCGTCTTGCGACGGCTTGTGGTGTTGACCAGGATTAAGCTGCAAGCCCTGGCTTCAACCACGGCTTCTGGCTTTGACCAGGATTAAGTCACAAGTACTGGCTTTAACTACGGCTTCTGGCTTTGACCAGGACGAAGCCGCAAGCAATGGCTTCGACTATGGCTTCTGGCTTTCATCAGGATTAAGCCACAAGCATTGGCCTCGACTACGACTTGTGGCTTTGGCGAAGCTACAGTATACTAGAATACCGGGCAGTGTGTTGTGCACCCGAGGAGCGCGACCTTTGTCAGCGATGACCGTGGCAGCAGAGCAAGGGGGCGCTGCTTGTCGCAGGAGTGCTGCTGGAGATTGGTACAGAAGACAAGGAAGCTTGGCCAGATGGCTATCATGCTTCTTGCAAGGATGCCATTGAGCAAACTGCCAGTGGTATTGTCTTTCTTCCATTTTATCTGTTATACACCATATTTTTCTCAAAATGCACTCAGAACATTGTTGACAGTGTTGGTTGACAGCACATCTTTGAGGCAGACCCCACGGTATGTGAATAATAACTCGAGTGGCGAAATTCTGCCGTTCCAGTGCGCGGACACAATGGTGGCCCCAGTGCGGTCACTACCACATTCACCAAGCCCCGAAATTACTGCTTTTCTGACATAAATATTTAACGGTACATTTACCACGTAATGCAAGCCTACCACATAGCTGCTGTTACCATGTCAACCATGAGCTAAAACAAACTGTAAACTGAATTCCTTGAACCAACTAAGCAAAAAGGCTTACTATTTACTTACTATAAGTGTCTGTGGGGGCAGAGAGCAAATTTTGACCACTGCCACGTGACGAGGTGGCTGTAGCATATTGAAAATGACTTAATTTCCGCAAATTGAAATATTTTGCAAAAATTTCTCGTGAATATATACCACACGATAAAGAATATACAACATACCCCTCCTATTCACGAAATATTGTGCCCATGAAATATTCCCACAATTCACATCTCGCCAAATTCGCAAAATATTGAGCCCGCGATAAGAAAGTCGTTTGCGGTATCTACTAGATCATATATCATAACTGCTTAGCATTGTCATGAAAATGAGGCATCACATTTTGTAACAAAATCTAAAGTTATACACTGTACAAAAGACAAGGAAAATACACGACAAAACCTGAGCACAGAGCACACCCAGCATCCGTGTCGAGCATTTCTGTCAATTCATTTTGAAGCAGACCTCTACCGCAGCTCCACTTTGGCATGGGAAGTCGTCTGCTCACAAATTTTCTCTTTTTGGCGACCATGAAATGTACCGCAGTGCATTAGGAAATATAGTAAAAGTTAGTGAGCTCCAACAACAGGAATGTCTCCACTGTAGATGAAACACTTAACCAGTGGTGTACCACTGCTAGCCCGCAGTCTTTAAAGGGATACTACAACAAAATTTTGGCGCTTATTTTTTGGTCTATACGTGTTCAAAGAAGCAGTATCACATCGGACACACCAATATCTTGTTAAACAAGACACAAAAGGGAATATTAAAACAAATTAAACGATTAGCAAAGAACACCTGGTGGATGTCGCTAAAGCCTCCTTTGTAACGCCCGTCTAGGAACCTTGACAGGTAGCGACGATAACTGTCTCGCCAAGAACTATACATGCTTTGAACCTGACGTCATCCCGACAGCTCTACGGCCAGCACAAGAGAAGAGGGGAAGGTGAAACTCCTTACTCAACGGGACTCTTTCTTGTGTGTCCCAGACGTCGCTATTCTCCCTCTACAAGATTAAAGAAGATTAACCCGTCACTCAAAATTCACACAAACGCAGCTTTGCAGTTAGTTGCGGTGGCCCGTTGGCTGGCGTGCTTCAACCGCTTCGGTGGAACAGCTAGGGCATCCTGACGACGTCAGCCTTGCCGCAGCTTTGCTCATCCCGAGACAGACTAAGTCACGATTGCGCCAAAAGTGATGTGCTCTCCGCTGGCTGCTCTCCGAGTGCTTGCCCGAGTGGGCCATTTATAACAAAAATACAGCCATCAGGCTCAAAATACAAATGTGCGATTGTCATTACAGATATTGTGGATCATATTTAGCTTATTTCTGAACACTTCTGAACACGACGGGTATATTTCAAATTTTGTTGAAGTATCCCTTAACCCATTCGCTACCAAAGCCGGCGAATCGCCGGGCGCCATCAGGGGCCATATTGCCAAAGCCGGCGATTCACCAGGCTGCATTAATTTGTTTTAAAGGGGTACGGAAATGAAAATTGAAATATTCAAATTTTGTTCGGAAATGAGTCAAGCATAACGGAAATAACCGTAAATGATAATCCCACATTTGTATTTTGAACGATTGGCTATATTTTTCGTTCCAAACGGTGCACTCGAGCAAGCGCTCGAAGAGAAGCGAACGGAGGGCGTGATGCGTCATGGGATATCTAATGCAAACAAAAACAGAAAGAAAACATTTCCCGCGTTTGTGAAGTAGCAAGGCTGGCGTGGTTATGAGCTTGTCCAGTCATCAATTTTACATAAAAATGTACAGCGCGTATTTCCTCAGATCTTAAAAATTTGGGAATGGGCGCTTAAAGGGGCCCTGCAATCATATTTAAGCGTCTGCTTTTTTTTGCGGTTTCCACGTCTCTTGGGGTTCGGAGAGAGTAACTAAATATCAGTGCGTCATGTTTTAACTGGACGACGCGGAAACCTCCTCCACCTACGAGGGCAACCAGCGTTGCTGAAAGTGAGCGAAATGTGACGTCTTTGGTCCTGGGCTTACTACTGGTCAGAGCCGCTAAAAGCTTTTTTTTTTAGTCGAGATACAAAATATAAGTGTCGCGAACCGTTTCAATTATGTATGAAACTAGTTTTTGTTCAGTATTTTAGATCAGAAAAGAAACAAATGCAGTTTATAAAGTATGGAAGCAAGAAATGACCCGTCGACATACCCGCCACCAAACGGTGGAAAAGGCGACGCATATTAGAAAGGAGTAGTGGGATCAGGCACCTACACGGAAAGGTTCCGGATGTATGCGGCGGCGCTGCGGTCGTATGCACAGGATGATCCGACCGGCTCCGAGCGTTCCGAAGGCTTTCGGCGAGAAGCTTTGTCTTGGGGTTTGGCCGTTTTGCGGTATGGTAGCGCGAAGTGGCTCCCATTCTGAACTGATCTTTACCCCGTGTTTGCTGTCGTTTGTGGCCAATGAAGTGTTATGCCAAATTAGTGTTTAATCGCGCAGCAAATGCAATGCGAGCCGCCCTGGCCGCCCGCTTCATACAGCCTATCCAACACATGCTTTAGTGGCGCCCTCTCGAGCCGTCGACACGGAGTGCGGCAGCCGTGAACGCTCGATGAGCCCACTACCCCTCCTCTAGTTCGCGGCCACTCAAACCAGGACCTACGACGTCATGAAGGAGGTTATGTTTTGCTTGTTTTTGTAATTCTAATTTGCCTATAACTTTTAAAATAAAGCGAAATTTGAGAAAAGAAAAGTTTCATTAAGTTACTAAGTTCAGTGCGCTCAGGTTCGGTGCAATCTAAAAACCAGTAAAAACGTCATTGCAGGGCCCCTTTAAAGGGGCCCTGCAATCATATTTAAGCGTCTACCTTTTTTGCGGTTTCCACGTCTCTTGAAGTTCGGGCAAGCCAGCGGGCACGGAGAGAGTAACTAAATATCAGTGCGTTATATTTTAACCGGACGACGCGGAAACCTCCCCCACCGACGAGGGCGACCCGCGGTACCGAAAGCGCGCTAAATGTGACGTCTTTGGTCCTGGGCTTACTACTGGTCAGAGCCGCTAAAAACTTCTTTTTAGTCGAAATACAAAATATAAGTGACGCGAACCGTTTCAATTACTTATAAAAGTAGTTTTTGTTCAGTATTTTAGATCAGAAAAGAAACGAATGCAGTTTATAAAGTACGGAAACAAGAAATGACCCGTCGACATACCCGCCACCAAGCGGTGGAAAAGGCGGCGCATACTAGAAAAGAGTAGTGGGATCAGGCGCCGACACGGAAAGGTCCCGGATGTACGCGGCGGCGCTGCGGTCGTATGGACAGGAGGATCCGACCGGCTTCGAACGTTCCGAAGGCCTTCGGCGAGAAGCTTTGTCTTGCGGTTTGGCCGCTTCGCGTAATGGCAGCGCGAAGTGGCTCCCATTCTGAACTGATCTTTACCCCGTGTTTGCTGTCGTTTGTGGCCAAGGAAGTGTCATGCCGAATTAGTGTTTAATCGCTCAGCAAATGCAATGAGAGCCGCTCTGGCTGCCCGCTGCATACAGCCTACCCAGAACATGCTTTAGTGGCGCCTTCTCGCGCCGTCAACACGGAGTGCGGCAGCCGTGAGCGCTCGCGATGAGCCCACTACCCCTCCTCTAGTTCACGGCCACTCAAGCAACCAAGGACGTCATGAGGGAGGTTGTTTTTTGCTTGTTTTTGTAATTTTAATTTGCCTATAACTTCTAAAATAAAGCGAATTTCGAGAAAAGAAAAGTTTCACTAAGTTACTACGTTCAGTGCGCTCAGGTTCGGTGCAAATTAAAAACCAGTAAAAAAGTCTTTGCAGGGCCCCTTTAATGTGGTATGGGCGGATGCGCGGTATTCTACGGTAAGCATGTAAATAAACATGTTTTCTTGTTTTCCGCACTGAGGTTTACTGTAAAAGCTTATTATACAAGCCAAAACAGTCACGCCTAGTGCGGCCCTGTTTTTGGGGAAAAAACAAGCGGTACGGACGGCTCGGCAGCGCATGACGCGCGGTAGCGAATGGGTTAAAGGGGTACTTTGGCGATTTTTCGAGCTACCCCAACTGACTATACTTTCTGAATCCCCAGCCTTTACCCTTTCAGGTATACCATTTAGTATGCTGAAATTCTTGATAGTTCTTGTGAAATCGGCAAATGAAAATGATGTTAAAGCCAACATTCAAATATACCCGCTTTTTAGTGCTACGAGGTCAGTGGTAGGAAGACTTGCCGGCCGGGCAGGCAGTCTAAAAATGAACTGTGCCGAGCACCAATTTCGTGCTGCTGCGTGGGTGCTGGAGCGAGCTTCCAAAGCATTCCTGTGACACCACGAAAGTGATTGTAATCAATTGAAAACAACTCCTACAGTCCAAAGAGTGAACCCCTGCCTGCTGCTGGCATCACTCTTTTATTGTTGCCAGTAGACTTTCAGTTTGAAAAACACGGTGAAAACCAACATTGTATATTTAATAACTTTGCGAAAAGAAAAAAAAGTAATTATTTTGGCCTACTATTTGGGATGTTATTTTAACATTGTTGGCCCGTTACCTGTTTGGTGTATAGCTTTCATCGAGCTTGTAGTCGGCATAGATGCATATGCCCTGGATCGTCGTCTTGCGGCGAAACTGGATGTTCACAAGGTGGGGCTGCGGTCCATCGGATTGCCAGTACGTGTCCAGACAGTTGTCTCGAAGCTGGTCCACACCAAAGCCTAAAACACGTGCGGTGCAGACTGTTTAGGACGACTGCACTGATCATAAACTACAATCGTGCGGCAAACAAGCAGGGAAGGATGTGAGTGATTAAACATTGTTAACAGTGTGTACATTACTGTCTACTTAACACACTTGAAAAGCAGCCTCAAGGCATCCGCTGACACTTCAAGAGTCGGCTCATCAAAACAAAACTAAATTCCTTAGACCAAAAAAAAAAAAAATGCCGGCTGCAAATTTGAGGATATTTGTTGGTTCCTTTTTATGTTCTTCCCGCCAGCTTTAAACACCACCTTGTTTGTTTGTTTTTTTTTCAATAAGAGAACAGCTTGATGTTGGACTGCCGCAGTGTACCGGAAGCCCCCTTTGTTCTGCGAGCAAGTCCGTTTTTGTAAAAGAGGGAAATGAAAAGGTGCCAGACGAACAGCAGCAACAGGGCACAATGCAAAGTTCAGACTATTCACGCTTACCCAGAACAACAGGGCGGTTTCGGGTACAGTACTGTAACTTTCGCCCTCTACTTTTCTATGTTATAAGGCCGTTAGCATGTTTAATCGTTGGAGAAGCGAGATGATGTTACGGAGCTTAACCACATGAGGGGTATTATCTATATTTTTTTCTCGCGATATCCTGTCGCGGCGGCCCCAGAGATTCGGCGTCGGTATCAAAGTCGGCTGGGCTCACCGGGCTTGCAGGACGACAGCGACCAGACCGCTTGCGCCCCGACTTCGCGGACCTTGCCTTCCCTTTCGAGGCTCAAAGGGTCGCGAACATAGTTCATGTCAGCACGCTGCTTACTTGGAGCATTAAGCTCGTCGCGATGTCAGTGAACCAGTCTAGAAAGCGATTACGTGGTAGCCTGTTTCAGCTTCAGCACGCCAAATTTGAACACCAAAAACACCAAGCAGAGTAGCCAGAGTAGCCCGCTGCCCAGGTCGTGTCAGCCAAGCCGCCGACACCCGACACCCCGAACCGGCGAAATGTGATTTAAATGAAGCGGTTTTTAACAATTATGTAAACATGATTCAATGAACATCTTCGGGGCAGGTAAAAACGAAATAAAAAGAACAGTAAGCTGAAATCATTTTCGTTTTGTACTGTTTTTGTGCCGCTACAACAAATCTGATATCAAGCAACCATGGTCGCTGTGCCGTGACGTCACTCGGTGCCCATCGCTGTCTGCATCTTGCTTCTGATAGCAAAGGGTTTGTACTGAAAGAGCCGTCAGGTGCCACCTTCAGTGTTTTTATTTCACAAAGGTAAGTACTGCTGAAAGTCGCTGATGAAATTTATTCGCGAGTCGGTGAGCGCATTTTAGTTAGTTGCACATGCATTTAACAGTGTCCTTCACACTAAATTATACTGTTGATCCAACTGGCATCACAGTCCACTCGAGAACAGAAGTCAATGTGCAAATGGTACATGCATAATATTCAGGCCACAAGGAAAGTTTGGTCATCAGGGCATGTTCCGTGTTTTTTTTTTTTCCAGATCCACTGTCGTATAAATTGGTCTCAATTTAAACAAAACACCCCCCAAAAAGTATACCCCCTTAAAAAAAATAGAAATAACTGAACCCTAGTCACAATCCCTTTATAACAGAAACTGATTATTTATGGACACTCAAAAGTATTTCAAACCGAAAGCACTTCAAACCAGCCAAAAGAGACTTCCTCACCTTAGTGCTCAGAACGCACATCTAACTGGCACCATACTTACACACCAACAAATCCATGCACGGGGAAAAGGGGACAGGCCTCCAGTCCCCCGACAATTACAGACATCCCCCCCATTGGTCAACACCTCGAGGCCATCAGCACACCGGAAATTCAAACCCCCCTTCTACGGAGGCACACAATCGCAGCAAATGCACCCATGAAACTTGTTTATTGAAACAAGGCTCTCAGACAGTCTCGAGGACTGGGGGCTCGTAACCTTCGGGCCGATCCACCTTGACTCCTTCCTCTCCCTTTGCGACCGCCGCCGTGCTTGCTGCGCCACCCTTGCTGGTGCCTTCACCGTGCAGCTCTAGGAGCTTGCCCACTGGAACAGGAAACAACGTCGTTAGAAATTCAAACTTTCTAAGTGCTATTTAATTAACAACTTTCTATTAAGGTAAACCCTGCCATACAAAATCAGCGTGATCTTTTTAGTTAGTGAAAAAGCTTTATTACCTTGTTTGCATTTTTATTTGCTTGCAATAAGACCTCAATTTTCTTCGATATTTTTTCCTTCTTTTGCATTTGGATTTGTTTGTAATAGAACATTATATACCTGACAAATGAAGTGGAAAATAGAAAGCTGCATTCTGTTTGTAAATCTTTGCTTGATGATTATTTGATTTAAATACAAAACAGACATATGTATAGACAAGAGAGCATCAAATGATAGACTAATAAATATTTTGAAGATTATTTTTGTGAGAAAGGTTTGATATAGACAAGTCAGTAATACTGGTGCAATTTAAATCATTATTTAAATAGCCTTCATTTTTAATTTCCACCCTGCATATCGCCTCAGTACCCTCCTGTGTTCCCCTGAGCTTCCAAATATCTCAGACTATCCCGCTCTTAAAGGGATGCTGAACCGAAATCTGGATTCCACATAACAAGGTGACAAAAGCGTGCAACGGGATGCTACAAACACCAAAACATAACTCACACAGCGATATCTCAAACGGGTGACCGTATTTTTCAAGAAAAGGAGGCGCATTTGATAGGTTTGTTGACGTCATGTTTCTCCGAGTAAGGAGAGAGAAAGGCCTCGCGTCTTCTCCGCCTTGAGGGAGCGAAGCAAAGATAGGAGGAAACTAGGTATCTTGACGTCACACGCCTCGTCGGCCTTGTTCAATCTCGACTTCTTTTTCTCAAAATATGGCCGTCCATTCGAGATATTGCCTTACGAGTAGTGTTCTAGGGATTGTAGCGTCCCGCCTACATCTCCTGCATTGTTTTTCTGAAATACAAATTTCGGTTCAATTTGGCCTAAGTCCGACTTTCGGACTTCGGTCAAGAAATTTGTGGAGGCTTCCCTCACACTTCTGAAGTAAAGAATCGAAAACCGAATTCGCCTGCGTGCCCTAGTTGTTATGAAAAAAAAAAAAAATAAACATTGGCATTTCTGGCACCCCTCAACTCCCTCCCAGTCTTCAGGGTCACACCTGGTCCCCCTCCTAGTGAGGTAATTCGGGGTGCCGTGTAGCTCCCAGTGTGCGCTCTCTCGGAGGACGCTTCCTCTCCCTCTCTCTGCTGAGATTAGCGGGCGTTAGGCTGCAGCTTAGAGCCAAGCGAGGTCACGTAAGCTTCTTGCCGTAGTTCTTTCGGCTGCCACTTGCGGCTGCAGGTGGGGGAGAAAGCTAGACTTTTGCTTGGCGATTATGCAGTGGAATCGCGACATTTTTTAATCAAGGAGATGTTTTCTTTATCCTCCGGGACACGATAAACAACGTAAAAATGATGAGATGCAAATTCGTTTAATTTTAAAATTGTTGCACCCCCCTTTAAATGTCTTATTGATGGGATATACAAAAATTACCTAAAATATTTATTTTTTAAGATAATATTGTTTAACAGGATCAAAATAAAGAAAAGAGCTGAAATTAAAAAAAAAAAAATTGTAAGCCTTATTGCTTGTGGGCAACACCAGGAAAAAGTCCAAAGGTGGCTCCCTTGCATAACCTCCAAGGATAACTATAAAATGTCAATAATATTTGTACATAAGATAGCCTCAAGTAAAACAATCACCTGTAGTAAAATATTAGTGTCGGGAGAAAAACTTGTCTATATATTTCACCATTCTTGTAGTAGTATTTTACCATTCTTGTAGTTTCAGTAGTAGTAGCCACCAATTTTATGGGTAACTACTCCAATTCTAAGCTTCTGTGCAGCAGCACTCCTGCAAGGAAACCATTTTTTGCGCAGCAAAGCTCCTGCACTCAGGACGGCACTGTATGCAACCTGCGAAAGGCAGCAACTTGACGAGCGAGCACGGCTCCGGAAACTCACGCTCGAACTTGGGCTTCTTGAGCACCTTGACCTTGCGGATGAGCACGTCGTGCAGGGGGTAGATGTGCTGACAGCTCTTCTCAATGTCCTTGCCGATGCTCCCTGGAATGCTGCAAACGCAGAGGACGCCAGCCGTTATACTGCTGCTAGACCCAGCCTTTTCTCACCACGACGCTGCTGGCCGATACGCCATATTGTACTGACCTAAACCCAAACTAGAAAAACAGCACCAGACAATTTCGTGAAGTGGTGTCACGAAACTGTTTCTCTACCACATGGGCTCGCAAACCGGGCTCCACAAAACACCCTTGGACGTCCCCGAGCTCCCAAATTTCCCCGGTCAATCCTGTCACCAAGTAAAATCTCTTAGTTTAAGCGCCATTCTTTAAGATGTGCGCCATCCAAAGATTCTCAACGATGAGCAAAACACTCCCCATCGTGTGCATTACTGTTTACAAGGTTTAAGGTGCCGAGATTCTAAGGAGCTCCTCGGGTGTCGATTGAGAGGGATGGGTGTTGCTCGAGACGGAAAAGGTTGAAGACCTCTGCTCTACTACACACTTGTGCTGTGCAACATCCTCATTGGTATAACCATGAAAATGGCCAAAGTGCACACGATTACAGACACCGCCACAAGCTTGCTCACGCAGCTACTGTCACAGACAAAATGAGAGTGGTGGGTAGTTTCGGTGGTCTCAATACCGGCACAAGTCTCCTACCTCTCAGCCTCTCGTGGACCTTGAGCGTGCGTGCACAAGGACAACTAGTGTGTGCCGCTGGCCGGGCGTTCGACAAAGATGCACCGCCATTCTCATCATGTCAGTGACAATAGAGTCGGCAACGCCAGGTTCCAACACGGCCGGAGTTCCAACATTTGGAACGGCCAAGTCGACCTGCAACTAGATGAGGAATCCACAGGGAAACTCACAGCTTGTTCACTACGTCCTTGAGATTGGAAGAGGACACCTCCACCACCATCATCTCCGTCATCTTCTTCCTGATTAGCCGAACCTGAAAAAGGAAACACCAGCACTCACGCTTTTGGCCGGATGGCGTACGGACTACCCAACTAGGTGCTTCTCAGATAGGATGCTCTGCCAAGAGATTTCGACCAGCCCATGGTCATTGACAAATCGCGAAGCACACAGTAAGCAACACCAGAGTTTTTTTTTATACCTTCGACGACTATGATTCCTCGCTACTCAAACAGTCCTTTATGAACCAGAACTCTGCCAAGAACAGGTCACTCGGAACCTCCACCACTTTCTCTAGCTCGACGAATGTGCGACGACACAATATTTGAGGCAATGAACAGACTGAGGCCCAACTTTATTAACACAAGCAACAGAATCAACAGGGTAATTTTTAGAAGAGGCTATACCAGGGGTGGCCAGGCTGACCCGGCATTAGAGCCGCAAACAAAACAAGAAACTTCCAAGAGCCGTGGGGGGGGGGGGGGGGGGGGTGCAAGGCAAGTTTTTGTTTAGAGCAATAGAAACTTTAACTACTTTTAATCTTTCAATCAAAAGCAGTTAAACTGTACATAAGGAAGTAGTAGCACAAGACTACCATACCGCAGCCTGTCTCTCGATTTCAAACGCGTTCCGTTTCTCTTGTTTTGGGAAGTGCTCGTGTGACCGGGAGGGAGGTGGGGAAGTGTGTGTATGCGTGTGTGTGTGTGGGGGGGGGGGGGGGAGAGCCGCAAGCAGCATTTTAGCACGCAAAGAGCCACAGCCTGGCCATCCCTGGGCTATACGCACGACGTGGTACACCTTGACCGGGAATGGCTATACGCACGACGCAGCGAGATCATGCCATTTGGGTCACCCTTTTCGGACGGCACGTGTATCACTGGAGAATGTGTTAACCCAACCCCCCACCTGCATTCATGTCGCTTCGAGGCGAGTCTGCTGCTGCTGATTACGAAACTGTTAACCCACTTGCCCCCCCCCCCCGCCCCCCCCCCCCCCGTACACGCCTGATTGCATCGTCCAGCCAGCAACCCAAGCCCTACTGTCTCCCGTTCCATTTAGTTGAGCAAAGTTTCGTCAACATTTTTTTTTTTTCAGCGATAATTGCTAAAAAGGAATGTTGTAAATATTGACAAACGTTTGACAAAAATAAAAGTATGTTTTCTTTTTAGATTGAAGCTGGGTCCGCTCCGTATGAAGCAAACACCTTTCCACTAAGCTATGATACAACTTGAGATATTCATTTTATACGAGACCTCAGAAGTTTTGTGTCGTGCCTATAGCAATTTCCGGTCAAGGTGCACGTCGTGTGTATACAGTGAAACCCGTTTAGAACGAACCCATGTACAGCGAATTGTCAACATCGAACTCTGAAAATTTAAATAAAAATGCACGGAAAAAGTATTTTTTATAACAAACAACATATTGGCTACATCGAACTTTTTCCCCCAGGAAGGCTTTTAAAAACACGCAAACGATTGTCTTCTAGCCTGTCCCTTCCCCCAAAAGAAGTAGGAAAGAAAGGAAAGTAAAAAAACTCAAGTTGCAAACAAAATTGAGTGAAGAGAAGAGATTCAGAAAAGAAAAAAAAAGAAAAAATACACTTTACATGCATGCAAAAAAAAAAGGCTTTTCAGCGCATTGTTACAAGGCAAAAGTGAAGAGATGAGACAAAAAGAGAAGCTCTCGCCTTACCAACGAACGCAAAAGTTAGTTGTTAATGGTTTTTGCTATATCAAACTGGTCGTAGTGCTTCCTGCTGTTCGTTATAAACGGATTTGCCTGTAGCACTGTTAAATTTTTAATACCACTCAAATATGGGAATCATCTGGCTTCAGGAGAATTTCTGTTACTGTTCCATAACAAATACACGCCATTGTGGCATAAAATAAATGCAGTGGTGCCCAGTGCTACGTTCACACACTACTTTCTGGCTTATTCATCTCAATGTCACGCCTTGAAGCCAAACCTCGCATCGGAACATGGAAAAGATACTGACGACATACTTCGCAGTCACACTGTTCATACATCGAACAAAAGACAATGTTTGCAGACTGCCTTTGATACGGTGTAATAGACTATAGTATCCTCTACCCAAGTGCAAAGTCGAGAACGTCCTTTCACCCGAAGGGGGCCCCCCACCACGGTTGCGTCTCAGCAGACGACCGTGTGAAGATGTGCAGGGAGGGGCCAACCCTACCTGGTTGTGCTGGGCATAGCAGGTCTTCTTGAGCTGGTTGGCGCACTTCTTGGTGAAGCCGATGCAGAACATGCGGAGCAGGTAGCCGTCCGTGGTCCTCACATCGACTGTGGCCTCAATCAGCGTCTGCACGG
Source organism: Ixodes persulcatus (assembly GCA_013358835.2). Classification (NCBI taxonomy): domain Eukaryota; kingdom Metazoa; phylum Arthropoda; class Arachnida; order Ixodida; family Ixodidae; genus Ixodes; species Ixodes persulcatus. The sequence goes on along the minus strand of JABSTQ010010649.1, from coordinate 711,603 downwards.
GAGATTGAAGACATTCAAAACCAGCCCACGGTCACAACAGAGGCTTCTGACAAAACAGTTGTTTTCAAAAATGCACCTTTTTTCTTTCTTTTTCTTGGGCTTCGAAAACTCGGGTAATGGCAGTGCAGCCAAAAAACGGCACCATCTTGCGGAAGCGTCTTCGTTTAATAAAAACGAGCAAACTAAGAGCAATTCTTTTGCTCTGAATTGAAACTTCCATGCATTAAAACGCAGCTACGCTACCGTTATCGCTGCAACTTGGAAGCCCCGAACTCCAGTTAAACACTCAAAAGGGATGTCCGAGGCACTGAAAATGACATTGCATACAAGAGCTGCCTTCAAAGCTACAGCCTGCACTGGACGGCACAGTCGTCGGTGTTCCTGACAAAATGGAAGGCAGATGCAAAGGTGCAGGTGCCTGTGGTGGACAGGGTCGACTTGATCTCGCACCGTCTTTGAGAACCGACCCGAGCAGAAGAAGCCCGAATCGGAGGGTTCAGGTGCCAACCGTCACGCGCTCTGGCCGCCAACGGGATTAGAACAGCGGCAAGGTTTTCCAGCCAGCACGAGCTTCATACCATGAAATAGCAGGGGAGTGAGTGTCCACCCCACTTTTACTGAAAACTGGGTTAATCTAGGCATGGCTGCTTCTCTGGTCAAATCAGGCGTCTAACGTATAATTTGTACAATGGACCTTTTTCGAGTTAACGAGCGCCGTCTGGGGAGTTGTCTGCAAACTACAATAGAGAGCAGCCCAGCATGCCTTTGCTCGTCAAAACATATTGGCATTGTACCGTTGTACTGGTTTTCAGCGCTTCTATACCTCATACTACCGATACTAAAAAACAGAGCGCCAAAATAAGACTAAATTTGCGTGAAGATAGATGCTGACAATGGCGACAGCGGGAGTGTACGCATGCGCAGAAGCTTACTGGAGAAAGGTCCATTCTCTAGTTTGAGAAATGTTAATAGTCGTGTTTAATGATATGATCTCTCAACATGCAGGCCATTGTTTTTACGGTACAACATATGTAGCAGGCTTCTTTATTTCCTTAAGTGTGTCGCGACATTTACTCAGACTGGGCTTTCACCAACAATACTGGTTCATTGCATAAACATTATGCAATGCATATACGACGTGTACCATCCTGCAGGCCTTTGGCTGTTGACAGGCACTAAAATAAACCATCCACCTAATCACTCCCGAACTGCCGATCCCCAGAAATAACGCCTTGAAAGGCGGCAGCCAAAGCCACGCTTGACCCACCTGCCACTTCTTGACCATGGAGCGCAGCTTGTCTGTGGTCAGGTCCATGCCGTGGAAGTTGGTCAGGACGTTGCGCCCCTGCACCTCCTCGGCAATCAGGCGGAACTTGCGGTAGGCATCCTCACCGTTCGTCAAGTCCGCCTGGGACACCTCGAAGACTCGGCCCTTCAGCCCTTCCGAGGCAATCTCTACAGAGAGGCGGCAGGAACGAAGCCGACGGGTTACGCCGCTGATCGGTAACATCAAACCAAGCAAGCTAACAGAAGCTTGCAGGCACTTCGGAACAATACGAACATGGCAAGGTGATATTTGTACTGTCAGTGCAACCTGACAAATGATCCAAGAAATGTGACGTGCTAAGACTTCCTTTCACTGTGCCACTCTCACCGCTACAATGTTTAGCCAACTTCTGCCATTACAACCAGCGTTACTGTATTCTACCTTTCGGCAGACTGCAAAAGTCAAATAATAGTGAGCCAAAGACCTCTGGATTACAGAGTCGCATCCTTCAATTTGACGTCAATCTGCTCGCTGAAGTTGCAGCGATTGAGGTTTGACAAGCTATGCTGAACCGGAGCCTAGCAGATGACAACTGCAGTCACAACAAGCGTGTGCTTATTCCTGAGTGTGCACCAACACCTGAAGGGCATTTGGTAGGTCGTACAGGTAGCATGATGACACTGGGTTGCAAGCAATAAAATGGCATCAAATCACTAACACCACACGCTTGCACACAAACGGCTGCGTGCTCTTGGATACGGAAGACACATGGCACCAAGCTGGATCCAATAATTAGCACGTGACAAATTTACACGCATATTGCACACAAATACATCGGCTCCATAAGCCAAAAGTAACAGACTTCCTCGAATGTTAATCACAAAAGAAAAGTATACAGGGTTTAGGGCATATTAATCACTTTTAAGCTGTCAACTTCACAAAACGAGCAACTTAGAAATATCAAAATGTTACTGCCATAATGGAAGGTGCAAGCTAAAGCGCAGAGCACCAGTGGTGGACAGTTTTGCTGTTGCACTTCTTTTGAGAACCAGCATAGAAAGGAGATCTCAAGCCAGAGGGTTCAAGTGCTGGAAAATGAAAGGACACTGTAAGACGTAAGCTTTCAGCGATTTAGAAGCGGTTTTAAACAGAGTTTGTTGGCGTACGACATAGAATCTTTTGAGTCGCTTCAAGGAAGAAGCTAGAAGCGGTCACTTACTTGTGCCTTGCGTTCGGTTGACGAACGTCTTTCCGATGTTACGGACCGTGTACATGGTCGGCGCCTTAACATCGTACCAGTCCTTGCGGGTGAACGGATCGACGCTGAAATCGAAACATGAGGATAGTCAGAACTGCAGAAATTTACTCTGCTCGTGTGCAGATAGGCAAGGCGGCCTCGACTGATCCGTGCCACACCGTGCAACTATCGACTTCAATCCGGCTGAGGTAAAACACAAACGGAGGATATATTATATTTTTCGGCAAGGCAAAACATCCCCCTATAAGATCACGCACATATTTTGTACTCACATCTTCTTCTTGACGCCCTTTTTGCCACCTTTCGACAGCCCCTTATTCTTGCCGACAGCCATTGCTTCCAAATTCAAGATGAAAAAGACCGGAAACCGGGAGCTTACTCTCGATCGCAAAAACTGAACCGGAAAAACAACGAACGAGGCTAGGCTCGTTCGATTAATGCATGAAGTGTACATCCGGTAAGCAACTGTCTACGTCATTAAATAGTGTCACGTGACATTGCAAGTTGCCGGTCACCTTCACTGACCTCACTTGAGCACACCCGAGCGTGCAGCGAGTTTGTTCGCGCAAGAGTGCGAGCACAGTGAGTGCGACTCCTGTGTTCTTGTTGCAGTTGGTGGTCAGAAATTTCGTGCATTCTTGAAGTTTGGTGTCCCCTTAGTGTATGGTTTTGTTCGTCTTTCTGTGTAACTATGCTTCGTACTCAGCTGGGTACGTGCGTATGCGTCCTGCGAAGCTGCACCGCGACCACCTTGTCGCGCGTCGTGCGGCACAAACACGTCAAGACTCGGAATCCAATCAAAAAAGTTCGACCTCTCGCAATCGTGCATAAAGAACCCGAGGACGGGATCATGTTCAGGAAAGTGAAACTGGGAACCGACGATCCTTCGGAACCTTACGATGAAGATGTTGAAGACGTTCTCAACAGACCCGAAGAATATTACGACCGTCATCAGGAGTGAGTATGCAAATATGACACTGTTTATCGAACGTACTGAAGTATCGGAGCACCTTTGGCAAGCTTTTCATTCTTTGTTGTACGTTCACATATCTAATTTATCTACAGAACTAGACCAAACTTGTTGCTGGAAGCACAGTGCCAGTTCGTGTTTAAGAAGAAAAAAAAAGGAACTTACTGTAAACTTTACAAACAGGACTGAACAGACATTTCGTTGAGCCAGAACAATGAATAATATTACTGCTGAAAATGGGCCTGTTTAAAAAAGGGTTTTGCGCATGTGGAGGCCCTCACGCAGCGGCCGGACGTCTAACTACAATTGGTGTCCAAAAGCTGGAGTTGCGCTACCACTCCTTCCTCCGCGACTGTTTGAGTTGTGGAAGAGGATCGAAGGAGAGGTAGCGAAACTCCCCTTTCGGTTGTCAATCGTACTTCGAGCTCTTGCCACTTGGGATATGGTGTTCACGTGAAAAAGCTCAGGTGTATGTCCGTCAAAAGTAATGGATCATCACAGGCACACGGTTCCGTCCCCACTCTGTCTTACCATGTTGTCTTTAATCTTGCAGAGAGCTCCGGTGGCAAAAGAGAAAGGCCAAAAAGAGCATAATACTCCGCAAGTACTTCAAAGTGCCGCCAGAGACTAACTTGCTTACGTGGGCAGCAAAGCAGCAGATTCATCATCTTCATACCCTGGACCCTGAAGAGTGGAGTCCCGAACGTATTGCAGAGTGCTTCCCAATAAGTGCCCAGGGAGCAAGGGTATGCCATCTGTTCCTTAAATCTTTGGGAAGAGTTATTGCTGCAGATGGTAGATTGTGCTTGTCAGCAGTGCATCTATTGCCATACACAGGAAGACTGCAAGAATTGATGTTGTGCAAGCTCATACAGTTCACAACACTTATGTTGTCGAAAACAGTGCAATTCAATTCAGTTTATATGATTTGATTATAGTATTGTCGATACTATACAATACTATATTCACTGGATGCCGTATTGAGTGTGTTGTTCACAGAGCATGCTCGGAACGAGCTCATACTTATTAAGCTGCTAAGACCAGCAATCTTGATGATGTAGAATGCACGTTGCAAAATCTCTGTGGAAGCTCACCCTGAGCCCGCATTCAACAGTTACGAACTCGGCTATGGCCACCAGCAAGTACTTTCTATACTATCTCTGGACTACAGACACCCAGCTAAAGAATTGATTCACTTAAAAAGGCTAGGACATGTCATAAATAAAAAGTGAGCTAACTATACTGCCAGGGCCCATTGTATGTTCCTATATTTTTTTGATAAATTTGTTTTTAAAATGGCAAGATAGTTTTATGGATAAATCAATTTATCTGCAAGACCCTCGGACCCACCCGGGGAGGCCGCCATGTTTGTTGTGTCGTTGAGTGAAGGACGTCACGTCCTTCACCCAACGTGCGGCGTCCTCTTGCATGCACTCCCGGACAAGGCTCTCTCGGCTTCTCGAGCTTCAGCTTCCTCGTTTACCTTCCGCGTTTTGAGCATGCGGTTTCTAGACCATGATGTACGTCCACGGCATTTTCTTGCTTGAATGCAAGAGCATCCAACTAACTGTTATGATCACATAGTTTATGGGCACCATGGTGAGACTACCTTGGGCCGTGTTGCCTAGTCACCAGACGAAAGTTGTCAACATTTGTAAATCGATTATTTGAATTACTAGAGCTCTAGAAATTGCTGTACTTGGTGTAGTATATAGGGAGTGCTTTTTTTTTTTTCTTTTTCAAGCTTTACAGATTTGTTTAAAGAAAGCCACGAAAGCTACACTTATGCGGTTTGTGCTGGTGAGTTATACGGCCAGGGGGACATAGTGTAGAGGCCAGTCGTAACGATCAGTCGGCTAATTAAGTAAAATTTGTTAATTAACTTTCTAATTAGTGAAAATAGACTTAACTTTTTAATTAGTGAAAATAGACACATGGTTCCAATTAGAAACTTGCCGAGCGTTGTCACAAACCACAAAATCAACTCTTTTTGGAAAGAAATAAGACAGGGGCGACATTTTACGACGTTCCGTAAAAACGCTCAATTCGGACGTGTTTCTAGGTTTCGGTTTCTTATCGGAACGAATCTCTGTGCCCGCGGTCCTGCTCCCCAGTGGCCGAGACGCGCAGCACACGTTTGCCCTACCTCCCTCCATCCTAAGAGGCGGGTGAGGCTGTGGCTTCGCACCGCAACCACTAGGGAGCAGGACCGTGGGCGCAAAGCTGCGCTCCGATAAGAAAACGGAACCTAGAAATGCGTCACAGATAGAGTTTTCAGAGCACCGTAAAATGCTATCCCTGCCTTACATCTTTCTAAAAAGAATCCATTTAGTGGTCTTCGATGATGCTTGGTGCTTGGCAATTTTGTAATTGGAAACATGTCTATTTTTACTAATTAAAAAGTTATGTAACAAATTGCACTTCATTAGCAAACTCATTGTTACTATTAGCCCCCTAACTATCCCACCCTGGTTGTATAACTCACCTGCACAAACCGCACAAGTGTAGCTTTCACAACGTTTTCAAAACAAAAAAAGTCCATTTAAGTAGGGTATGAGCATTCTATTTCAAGATTAATCTACCAGTTTTAATTATAGTGTCCTAATTCCTTTAATGCATTTTTAGGTTTGTTAGTGTATGGGACTGCATAGACAAAATGCCCTCAACTGCGAGCCACAATATTCCATACCATCATTTTGTCCATATAAAGTTTTTGTTCCTTCGCCCATCATAAAGTTTTATTTTATTTCACTTCACAATTCTGGCCGGCATTCTGCAAACCTTAATGGGCATTTTATTGTGGGTCGTTAGGTTGGTGCTGTTAAAGGAAAGATGGGGCACTTCTGCATTTAAAAAAAAACCAAAAAAAAAAACACTTCAATTGCATTCATTTGGCCTTGAAAATAACAGATATCACAATTACGTTTCAATGTGACTCGCCGGAGAGCCATAAGAGCACTTTCAAGAGAGAGCTGAAGCCCCGCCTCCCTAGCCTTGGGCAGCCAAAAGATCCGTCCACGACGTCACGTACAGCGACCGTCTTTCGCGTTTTCTAGCGTTTAACAATACTTGCGCAGCAAATGGTTTGGGTATTCGGGTTCACGGGGTAAAAATACACTAGAATTCACTTCTAACTCATTTTCTTCAAGAAGCTCCATAGCTTCCCTCTAAGACTTGAAAGCTGTTGCCATGGCAGTTGCCAAGTCATTTCAGCACAGTCACGACTGCACCCGCATTTTTTAATCGGCCCATCCAGTGGCAACGAGAAAGAGGCCAATGTTCATCATGCTCAAATGTCAAGCATAAGTTCCAGAAAATATATTTTAACCTAAAAAAAATAGTTTCTTTTTTTTTTTTTTTTTTCTATGCACAGGGAGGAAAACGGTAAAAACTCTCTGGCCGACATTGATACTCTCAGGTGGCACAGCGTAAAGCAAAAATGTGAAAGCTTCTTCGAGATGAACACCCAAAAGCAGATACGGCAGATATGAGCGCACGTGGTGCCATCCGAGTAGCAAGGTGATCCATGCGGTTTTTACTGTTCTCCTCTTGACGCAAAAAAAAAAAAAAAAAAAAAAAAAAACATTTTAGGCTGAATTTATTTTCTAGATCCCTCACTCAGAAATTTGAGTATGAACAAATGACCCACCTAAAGACACCTTTGTGAAGAGTTACAATTCACTCCATTCATCCGTTTATTTATACGAAATTCTCTATGCCTGAGTGGCACTTAGGAGCACGCTGTATATGTCACTCTAGGCCCGCTCCCAAAACTCCGGTCATCCGGAGAACCACGCAGTCCGGGAATTTGGAGGCACGCATTTAACCACCGCACATCTCGTTGCAGAAGCTTCTCAAGACCCAGTTCCTCGAGGCCACGCCCGAGAGGATTCGAGAGCACGACCTCGGGGTCTCGCTCAAGTGGAAGGCCCTCAAGGAAGGCCGCTTCGACGACGGGATATCTCCGGTCACGAGGCAGCTGTACCTGGAAGGCAAACTCAGTGAGGACCACTCCTATGGCAACAGCTCGCTACCGACGCCCCCGCCTGACAGACGCGACGAGCAGACAACTCCGCGTGCAGTCCAGGTACAACCGGAAACCCGGCGAATTCAGCAGGCTCATCTCGGGCTACCTGCACCTCAAGAACAAGGAGGAGGCTTCCGACGCAGACGTCCCAAAGAGGGAGATGCCGTACGAAGACAGGCACCTCAAAGACCTCGAGTCGGCGACGACGCTGAAGTCTCTGAAGCGCCACGGCTCACACGTCCGCTTCCAGGAGTACAAGGACGCGGCGCTCGAGAGGATCGGCTCCGATCCGGAGATCGAGGGCGAGTGGTCCAAGTGGCTGCAAGAGAGGGGCGTAAACCCGCAGGCGAGCGAAGACGTAGTTGACGTTCCGCACGCCGAAGCCTTTGTAGAGTCTTCGGCGCCGGTCTCCGAGATCCAGCCGGGGTCGGTCGACGAAATGTTTGAGATCTACAGGGACAGGACACTCGATAGGACTCTTCCGGAGAACGCCAGGAAAGACCTCGAGTACCCGCTGACCGGCGAGGCACCGTTTGAGAGGCAGATCAAGATACCGCCGCGTCTCAAGAAGAAGAACGCCGCATCGATGTATCGTGTGGGCAAGTGTTACTACGACGAAGATGGCGAGATCCTCTTCAAGGTTCCGTAGGGTGACTTCGGAGACGGGCAGGCATGTGTAGGGCTGTACAGCTTTCCGTTTATTTAACGGCAAAAAGTATATAAATTACCTACAAAAATACTATGGTACAGGTCTTGGAAATGTTCCGAGTATGGTGCCTGGAACGAGCCTTCGACTGGCATGTTTTACTGCACGTCGAAAGTGGTCCCAAAGTGGCAACAAATTGCACCGCATGTGCCAGCGTGTCACACTGGCCGACGTCGAAATCCTGGCAGTTGGTTGTAGAAATGCCGGCGAAAGAGGCCGTCGTTTCGACTTGAGTCTGCTTTGGTTTCCCGTCGGCAGAACTTGCCGCACCCACCTTCGTGCCACCGCCAGGATCGTTGCAGACAATGCTAAGCGCAAGTTTGTCTGCTTCTTGCACAGCGGTTGCGACGATGTCTGAACGCCAAGCTCTTATTGGCCGATCGAAAAAAAAAAAAATAGCGGGTAGACCTCAAGGGCATTTAGCATTGAGGTCTACCCACTATCCTTTCAATCAGAGCCAATCGGAGCGCGGCGTCATTCTGACGTCGCCGCAACTGCCGCGCAAGAGGCAGACGACTTTCTTTCCGCATAGCATTACACTTCTGCGACATCGTCGGGGGGAAATTGAGGGATCGCATTGAAGGACACGGTAAACACGCCGATCAGGGGCGCGCTTCAAGCAACCGCGGTTCCGAGGGTTCCGGTTATGTTGACGGACGGCCGGTCTCTCTACTCTCCCTTCAACTGGGCCAAGAGAGACGCGTTTTCCTGCTTCATCTGCTTGTAGTCGGCGGTGATCCTCTCGAGGTTGGCAACCACCTTCTTCTGGCTCTCTTGCTCGATCTGGTCTTCCAGGTCACGCATCTCCCGCATGATGGAGCCCGTCTCTTCCACTGCCTGGAGCAGTTGGTTGGAATTCTATCGGTCGAGAACGGGGGAAAAAGAGGACGGCGGTTTTAAACACCTGTCTGATCGGCCTTCGTCGAGGAGGATCTTAAAGCGTCGTTGGTGTGCTTTCTTTTATTCTTATCTAAAATTAATGTTTCAGTATGTTGAACATATGGCAACCATTTTCTTTGACTAAAGTATCTGATCACCCCCCACCCCTCCCAGAAAAAAGTGTCCACTCGTACTCGCCTCAATAACCGCAACAAAGTATGGCTCCTTGCGGAACGTCGCTTATTTCCCTTTTCGTGTCTTCAATTGAGATATACGTAGGTACATCTTTGACTAGTTTTACAATATTTTATTGAGACGTGCACATTTCAAGCGCCACAATCATTTCTTCCTTCGACAAGCAAATCTCGAAAGAACTTTGCACAGTGCATGAATAACGCGCAAAACTTCCTTTTTTTTTTTCTTGATGTGACAATGAATACACAAGTGCCTAGACTGGACACAGAGCTCATAAAATAGTCTTTCCCTAAGGAAAATGAGGTCTTTTTAGCGCAGTATTTATGTAACGAGACTTGAGTTTCCCGACGTCTTTCTATGCGGTGCTTCTATTCTGGGACGACGCACCAAAAGTGAAGCGAGTTTCTAAATCGCTCCTCACTCAAAATTAATCCCAAAACATTTACCATGTTTCAGCAAAAAAAACAAAACAAGGGCTGCAAAACATAATAGGCACCGCATTTCGCCACCTACTTTGAGAAGCAGTGAAAAGACATGGTTGAATTACTGCAACTTACTTAAAAATTAAATTAAAGCAAGCTCTAAAAAAAAAGAAAATTTTTGAACTAATGGTTAGATTACACAAACGGGCATTATTGCAGACGACCCAGTTCTTGGCAACTTTCACGTTGTGACACGTGCACACCAGGACTTTTATCTCCTGCACTCGTATACTAAATGACCCAATGAGATGAAATAAACCGAGTCTGAAAACCCACCTCATGCACCGAGGCCAGATACTTGTAGGCTCGCCTCACAGCTTCGTCTTTCTTGGCGTCCTGAAACGAAGGTGCGGCGCGGGTCACTGACTCTGTCGTCGAGTCCATATTCGGCTTGCAAATTTTACGAGTGCAACTCACCTTGAAGATGAGTTCGTCCGTCACAGTGAACGTCCGATCCAGCTTGCCGGTTAGCTGGTTGATTTCCTTCTGGAGGCTCTTCGTGTCAATCAACACCTAAGGGGAGGGATCGAACTTTGAATAATCGGACACACACAAAAAAAAAAATGTATATATATTTAGGACCCAGGAAGCATAAGCTTCACTTTTAAACTCTCCTAAAACGAACCTGCACATTTCTTTTTCTTGATGGATGAAGAAAGAATAAACAATTAACACTGGGACAACACAACCACATCTTGTGGTTGTGTTGTCCCAGTGTTAATTGTTTATTCTTTCTTCATGCATCACTTGAACCAACACACTCTTCTCCCAAGCATTCTTTTTCTTTTCTTTTTATTTTCACAGTAGGGAAATGTGCTCTTAAACAAATCGACACCCAAATTTATTTAAGTGGTCCGCATACCCTTGAGCATTTTGTGAGATCACCTTAGTGGTCAGCATACCCTTGAGCATTTTGTGAGATCACCTTGGCATGATGTGATTTGTGCATGTTTCAAAAGGTTTTTTGTGTCAATAGAAAATATGCTAGCCGGATAATACGGGGGTTCAGAGAACAGGTAGGCAAGTGCCATAAAAAGAACACGGGGGCAAGGAAGTAAGACGGACAAGGGCGCTTTTAAAGTGGCAATTTGGTTCATGATCACAAAGGTAAGTGCCAAAAAAAAAAAAATCATGGGCACAAGAAAGTAAATTGCCACTTTAAAAAGCCCCCTTGTCTGTCTACTCTCTTGTCCCTGTGTTCTTTTGGCGCTTACCTACGGGATCATGAACCAACTTGCCCAAATTGACACTTCAATGCGGTGTAGAGAAGAACTTGAAACCGCAATTTTATGACATGCTATCCCGAAAGATGTGTCGGAGCAATAGCTTCTTGATTAATTCGAACCACCTGGGAATTGTCAGTGTGCAACCAAAAGATTGCTTATCATATACGCATTTGTTAAAAAAGTTGCAAACATTTCCTACCTTTGCAATTTCTTCTTTCTGTTTCTTGATGTTCCCGACTATCTCGGTGATGCGCTTCGTGTACGACGAACGATTCACATCCTTTGCGAGTTTCTCATACTCGCTAACCTGGTAGATTAAGAAATGGCAGGATTACATGCACAATTATGGCAAGGCGACTGTAAAGTACTGTTTTTCGGCCATAAAAAACAAGGAGCCCCAAGTCTGCCAAGTGTAGGCTTATTTTACGAACTATCTTTTCCTTACCAGTTGTTTGTGGAGTTCTTCTTTGCTCCTGGCCTGTTCCGATATCTCACGCATCTTGTCCTTCAGGGATTTTATTTCCTCCAGTTTTTGTTGCGTTTCGTTCTTTAAAAAGGAAAACATGCAAAATGACAGAGTTATGAGACTGCAATTAAACTGCTCACTTTTGAATTCCAGCTGACAGTGCACACCATTCACATAATATCACCCCATCTCCACAAATATAGGCGACTAGGGTCACTGCATAAATGTAGGTAGTGACTGACGTTTTTTCACCTCGGCCAAAAATTATCAGAATCGACTCGAACCTGGTGTAGGAAAGGAGGCATTGGTCAAAAACTGTAGTGCAAACCTCTTTTTAATAGGTTCAGTAGCTGAAAAAGAAAGTTTTGCTGTTGGACTAACATATTTGTCGAATCTGAGCTTTGTAAGATTACAGCACAATTATGGCAGGGCGACTGTAAACTACTGTTTTTCGGCCATAAAAAACAAGGAGCCCCCATCAGTACACGATACCTAGGGCATTGTGTCTTCGGATGAATTCGACAAATACTATTCTAGTGAAGATTTTCTAGTTAAATCTGTCTGATTATCTGAAAAATCTCTGCTCTTCGCAGTGTTAGCTTTAAAAGGACAACACTCATTCAGCCCAACTCTAAAAGCATTTTTTGATGTTCCCTTCTCTGTTACAAACTGCATTTATCCAAAAATCTTTGAATTTCAGTCTTACCTCCATAAAAACCAAAAGAACTGATTTGACCAAATGCATAGGACATTGTCTTATAATACCTTCAACATTTCCAAACAGTCCATTCTAACGACACTCGGAACACCTCGGAGCATTCAAAACATTTTAGGAATTTCATGTACCCAAAACATCTCATTTTCAAGGTCTTGGGAGAATAACCCTTGTTGAGCCGAAATTTCAGACATTTTGTTTTCTTCAATACTTCCTGCTATAATTCCTAACCAATTCAAACAGCACAGTGTAGAACCTTTATGAGCCTCTAAAATGTTTTACAAATAAAATTTGTAAAAAAAAAAATTATCTTCGAAAAAGCAATTTCGATTCAGTCACTATTTAAGAATTAGTTTCATGGTCTCGTCATTGTTTCAACACAATCATAACTGAGTAGACTACTTCCAGCATCAAAGCGCCCCTGGCGACGAGTTTCCACACAATGCAATCTAGGCACCAGTTGGCCACTGAGTTTTGGATTCGATTGGTCATTAGTTTTTTACAGAGGGGGAGCAAGTTGGCTTAAAAAGGCGAATGGACGAATCACACTTTTGGTTTCTCAGCTAGGTGGCGCATGCTACCGGCCCTCATTGAGGGGTACAGCCATTAGCCATCCACCCATCCATCACTGAGGTCGGTCCAGAGGCTAAGAAGTTTGTGCTTGGATGTCTATGAGGTACTCGTGCAAAAAAAGCTGAAATAAAGGCTTTGCGTGGTCTGCACTTAAAGGCTCGCTCACACAGTTGCTACTGCCTATGACTAGGGATGCCGCGAACCACTCTAGGTTCGTCGATATTTTCGAACATTTCCGACCGTACGGAGATTCGAATTCGAAAAATTCACAACTTTCAAAAATCGTGGAGCTTCGAATTCGAAAGGTTCGAAGCTTTCACGGTTTCTAAAAGTTCAAGTTCGATAATTTCGAATATTTTTTTACTTGAGGTTCGAGAAAATTCGAAAATTTCGAACTTTCCTAACTTCAAATTCGAGAGATTCGAATTTCTTTGGATCTGAAATTCGAACGTTTCGAATTCTTATAGACATAAAGTTCGAGAAATTCGAAGATTTCGAATTTCTTACTACATAAAGTTTGAAAAGTTTGAAGGTTTCGATTCTCTTTTAGGGCTAATTTTGAAAAAAAGAAACTTCGAAGGTTTAGAATTTCTTGTAAGTCCAAGTGCGCAAAGTTCGAGGTCCGGTTTTCATGTTCCGCCACAGTTTCAGTTTCAAATAACGTTTTCACGAAATCAGGTTTAGAAAAGTTGGGGTGTGATATTTAGACTCCGCGAAGTTGGTCAGGCAATTAAATGAGACGACGAGTGTCCCGGATGTGCTGGAATATTTGCCAGTGCAGAGTGACGTGTGCAGATCAGTAATTGTGACCGCCAGCCTGGGGGGGGGGGGGGCGGGGGTCTTTGACGTGCATCACGCAGTAGTAATCACACGAACGCACTGTTTAACGATACTCATCCAGTTCGAAACGGCCAGGGGCAGGTAGGTGGTTGAGGCTCAGAAAAACCTTGAAACGATCTGGCAAACTGCCTCCCTACCCCCTTGCACGCTAGTAGTAATCCTATGGAACGCTGCCCGAGTGACGCTGGCATATAGTAAGTTTAGTTTCTACATGATGCAAAATCCTGATACTGGGAATGAAATTTGAAGAAAAAAAAGTATAAGAATACAGAAGGGGACAGGACAACGCCTCATACGCAGCTCTGGAAATTAAATTTGAAAGAAAAAGTGTAAGAAGACAGAAAAAAGGGGACAGGACAATGTCTCAAACTCAGTTCAGGACAACGTCTCAAACTCAACTCGGCTGAAAACTCAGTCCAGTACAACGTCTCAAACTCAACTCAGCTGATTTTGAGACGTTGTCCTGTCCCCTTTTTTCTTTGTTCTTAAACTATTTCTTTCGAATTTCATTCCCAGTCTCAGGGAGTTTGCATCATGATCAACATACACCAGCTCGTCTGCACCTTGACAATTTTTTTAGTTTGTAATTGCTTTGGAGGTTTATTTTCCGAGACAAAAAAAAGCGCCGAGCATAAAGCACAGAAGCTGACACAACTTGAGTTCGAGGAGCATTCTACCATACCAGTGGCGTCGGAAGAGGAAAAACGAGGGGGAAGGGCTCTAGTCTCCTCCTTCTCTTCTCTTCTCTTCTCCCCCCCCCCCCCCCCCCCCCCCCCCGATATTTCGGACTGTTAAAGAAAACAATACGGGGAAAAAGGGCATGGTTGAGCTTATTTTAATCTGAAATTATTTATCCATATGTATAGCTACTGTCGCTCTTCACTGCATAAAAGATCACGTAGATGTTCATTGTTAGAAACTCGTTGTCAGAAGGCACTACTCGTCACATGCTCGGTGGTTCGGAAGTTCAAAGCTATGTCTTTTTGGCCTAAATAGCTGTGCCATTGGTAAAAAATAATAAATAAACATAACAATAAATGCAAAAAATAAAAAGCCGGAGAAAAAAAAACTATCAAGAATCTGCCGGAAGTGTTGTATTCTTGCATATTCAGAGGCCCAGAACTATGAAACAAGTTTCTCCTACCAAAATGTACAGGCTAAAAGAAACACGTCACAAAAACGTAAAATAAAAAAATAATAATTTTCTTTTTTTTTTTTTATGACGTGCTCAATTTGAACAATATTAGAAATCTTTTTCCCTGAGTTAATTTATTCCTCAACATGAAAAGAAGAATAGATACATTAATTTGTATTCTGCAGATGGTAATGATAGGTACTGTCTGTGGTGGTAATTTAAATGCGATACCTCAAACAATTTCGACGAAACAAATTACCAAGTTTAGGGCATAATTGCCCATAGATACATGTTTGGATATTTCTTCGAAACTCGTCTTGAACAGCAATACTCATATCGTAAGACGACACTTACCTAGGCTATACATAGATCATTCTTAAAAAGTTTAACATCTCTACCATAAATAGCTTCGGCTATAACGCGCTTCAAATATGGCACAAATGACAATTGTCAAAAACGCGTCGTCCTTCCTCGCTCCTTCAGGAATCTATTTCTTTAAAACCAAGCATGCCAGATGATTGAAATAAACGGCATTGTCTTCCGCAAGAAATGCGACGCCGCACGTAAAAATGCGAGCAAAAAAAAAAATTACGAATGTATCTCACTGCTTGAATCTAAATGAAACCGCCCACCCGTCTTTCGAAGTTCGACGAATTTTGAACTTTTACCCAAAAAATTCGAAGTTCGTCGAACTTTAGACTTTTCAGGAATCGAAAGTTCGTCAATTTTCGAATTCTTTAGATTAATAAGTTCGAAAATTATCGAATTTCTTAGCGTAGGAAGTTCGAAAGTTCGAAAAGCTTCAAACTTTTTAGTGCAAGAAGTTCGAAAGTTCGAAAATCATCGAATTTTTTAGTTTATCAAGTTCTAAAGTTCGACAAGCATCGAATTTTGCAGCGTAATAAGTTCGAAATTTCGAAAAGCGTTGAACTTCTTAGTTTAACAAGTTCGAAAATTCGACTTCTGTCGAATTTCTCGATATGGAAAGTTCGAAATTTTGAAATCTTTCGAAACTTTCGAACCGCTTGATTCGATCATCGAACCTTCGGTTCGAAAAAAGTTCGCGGCATCCCTACCTATGACCGTGCGCCTTAAACCGTCTTCCAGTTTCCGTACACTTTTTTTTTTAGCCTAATTTGTTTTTTGATTGGAGAAGCTTTTTGACATTGTTATAAATGACTTTCTTGTAGACGACACACACTTTTGATCTCGCAAATACAGCGAAACCTTCGCTCTAGTGAAATACGGTTCCAGGGTCATTCCGTAGACGGCGCTGCACGTTCTCTCGTGAGAGATCGCAAGGACTCAGTCCTAAGCAGACGAAAGTGTGTGAACGGACTTTCACATATGCGGAGCGAAAGTTTGTCTGCTTCTTTTGCAGGGGTTGCGGTGACATCGGAATGCTGAGCTCTGATTGGCTCTGATTGAAGGATAGTGGGTAGACCTCAAAGCAGCTTGCTTTGAGGTCTACTCACTTTCCTTCAATTAAAGCCAATCAGAGCTTGGCATTCAGACGTCACCGCAACCCCTGCAAAAGCAGACAAACTTACGCTCCGCATAGACTCTCACCAACTTTTTCATCTACAAGCCGATTTGACGCAAAACTGTGTCGCCCCACTCGTCGACCAACCGGTTCCCAGAAAGCGTCGCGCTCGGCGTTGCGCGGTGGGATTTATGAAAGTGGTCCGTCCCGACGGCACGCGTTTCGGAGCACTTACGAGCCTCTTGGAGCACTGTTCCTTGAGCTGTCGGTACTGCTCGATGAGCGGGGCCCTGTGCTTCTCCCACTGCACCGACAGGCCCACCAGCTTTTGCGCCGCCGCGTCCACCTTGCCCTGCAGCTTGGCAATGTTGCCCTCCGCGTCCGGAAGTAGCGCCAGCGCCCTGTGTTCCAGCTCGTTCTGGCTCTCCAGCTCCGCCTTCTGCGCTTGCTTCACGCGGATGTCCTCCGAGACCTGGAAAGACGTCGTCGTATTAAGGGGCAGGTTGAGCCTCGTTTAACTTTAGCTGTTGCTGCCATGTTTTGAAGGAATGATGTGCTCACGTGTCGAATTCCAGTTGGTACCTACATATTTAAAAATACTGCAATACCTACGCGAGATTTTAGCAGTGCGAGTTACAGTTGTAATAATAATGTAAGCCGGCGGGATAAAAAAAAAAAAAAACAAGCTGTAGAATGAACAAACACCTGTACTGAAAAAGGATTGATCATGAAAAATGGGATGTGAATAGCAATAATGATGGCTGCAAAACTAGATTGCTACTTCAGTCACTAGTACTACTCATTCATTCATTCATTCATTTGTTTATTTTCTGTGCTCATGAACAGCTTGACACCTTGGTAATGATGCACAACAAAATGTTCACAGGTTAGTTACAAAAGTCCTAAAAGCTACGAAATTTGGGTTAAAAACATCAATATCTGCTCCCCTGAGGGTATCTGCTCCCCTGAGGGCTCATGAAAACAAAGACCACTTAAAACAATTATTGCACAAGCAAAAAAAAGTAATTGCTAGTTCATGCCTCAGTTTGGTGGCATATCCTAAAAAAGAAACCAATTATTTCAGAGATGTCTGCTTTATAGGGCCCATTAAGTGGTAAAAAAAAGTGACGATTTCTTTGAGATAATGGCAGTAGAAAACCTCTTGTTAAAAGATCACTTACAGAAGTACATAAGCCACCAAATAAAAATGAGGACCTTGAAATCCATCAGCTTTCAAATAAAGACCTTCCATTTTCGGAGGCATGCTTCTATGACTCGAAAACCCGTCGGCGAAGATTTAGAGCATTTCATAACCTGTTGCAACATAAAACCTGCAGGAGAGGGTCTGCCCAAAAAAACGACACTCTGCTCAGTGCACCGAAGTACTTTCGGCAGAGCTTCGTTCTTACGGGCACCAATCATGCAAGAGGGTTGTTGGCAGATGCTCCTCCCATTCCGTAGCCTCAGAAAAATGGTGTGTTCCTACCGATCGGTGCGACGACGCCATTTTTTTTCCGTGAATTCGGGGCATAGCCTCTTTTACAGTTCTTACCTTGCAAGGTATAGTGTTGATAAGAGAAAACTACCGATGCCTCGCGACGGTTCGCACAGAACTAGGCATGTGCGAGTAGTGGATTTTGAGTTTTAAGCGAATAGTGGTTTTGGTAGAATATTTTCTAACTGAATATCAAATAGTGTTCCGAAGCCTTTCACTACTGTTGCACCATGCTTAAACAAAAACCCAGATGAACTTGTGAAGGATGTTCCCAAGATTCCACTTGTCCATTTCTAAGCTAAGTGAATCTTAAAGACCTTGGGACGGCAAGTAAACGACGGATTTGACATAAAACTAAACCTGTAGAGATGCCCAGGAAGGTATTTACAAATATTCCTGCTGTGTGCAAATACCCTTTCTTCAATCTCGAATTTGAAGAAGAAAAAAAAAAAAAGACAATCAGAAATTATGAATGCAGGTTGTCAGGACATCTCTGCCTAATATATACTCTTGCATTAAAGCCACAGATTAATTTTAAAAAAAATGTACTGCTATGTACAGGATGTACACTAACGCTAAAAACCCATTAAGGTCAGTTTGCAAAAATTGTTTTTTCAATGTATCGCATTGCGATTTACTACAAAGGTGCGTCTAGGTGGTGGAAGCTTGGAGTGAAAATAAAAACAGGTGAACTTACCTCGCTCAAAAAAGAAAAACCCATTTCGGGCAATCTACAGCAGCATTCACAGACAATATCTTGACCATACCCGCCTAGTTGCATACGCAAGCGACAGATGTCAGAGGCGTCGAGCGCGCCAACGCCGAGCTTACCAGACAACCTTCTGAAACTTTTCACTATGCCGGCGCGTGTATCTCTAATGGGCATTTCCGAACGTGTGGTAATTTATTAACTTTTATTAACACAAACTGAATAGCAAAATGGGGATTGAATTCCCTCGTGGCTCCCCATTTTTAATACGGAGATGCTCAGTTGAGGCGCTACATACTATCGTGCCTGACACTATGCTATCTGTTGTCAGCACATAAAACTAAGCGAGCACGGTCGTAACATTGTCTGCGAATGCTATCATGGATTGCCCGAAACAGGTTTTCCTTCTTTCCTTTTTTGAATGAGGCAAGTCATCCGTTGATATTTTCGCTCCAAGCTTCCACCACCTAGCCGCGCCCATGTAATAAATCACACCACGATACATTGAGAAACCGACTTTTGTACGTCGTCTAAAGTGGGTTCCAAGTGTTAGTGTACATGCTGTAGATATCAACATTCACAAAGTTTCCATTTTTTCGAAATACACCGGGTGTGCACGTGCACCGTCCCGCTTTGAAAGCATACTTTTCTTCTAAGCACGCAACTGCAGTATTTATACTTTTCGAAGTGTCAATCGCGGCTGGTTAACCCCATTGAGCGCGCTTCTAACCGAGCATTGATGCGCTGCAGAGAAGCAACAGCCATGGGACTCACTCTTGCAGGTGTTCCTTCTCTATGCACCAGTGCTCGGTAAGAAGCATGCTCACTGGGGCGGCTAACCCACTGTGATCAAGACTTCGAAAAATATGAAAATCGAAGTTCATCTCGAAGCGAATATCAAATGGCGTATTATTCTAAACCGCTCTTCGAAAATCCTAATATTGGCACAAACTTACGCAAAACCTAATTGTATTCTCAAAGCTGACATGTGTTTATAATTATCTGCCACAGACGTAAAAAAAAAAAGTTGGACTGCATCTACTTCTATTGATGCCAAATCCTTTCGAACTATGGTACTCCCGACTTTTCCAAGTTTGACTTCGAGCAAAGTTACGATTTCATCCAGTCTCAAAAACTTGCAGACGCACCTGCTGCATCGAAGCCGTCAGCTCTTTCTCCTGCCCTTCCAGTTGGACGATGACCTCCGAGATGCTGTCCAGCTGCGCTTGCATCTCCTTCACCTTGGCCTCCGCGTCTTCTTCCGAAGTTCGCTTCGGAAGCTCCGGTCTCGCACCATCCCCGGCAGCCTGCTTAGTCTCTTCCTCCTAATGAAAACGGATGCCACAATCAACGTCACAGGGGTTGTGTGACTTAACCACTTTTTACACGTTTGCACGAATGCATCGAAAATCATATTTTTTCGGTCGAAACAAACAGTGGCTGGAATGTCTCTCCTCGGTGTACTTTAGAGACGGAAGGGCCCAAACAATA
Source organism: Ixodes persulcatus (assembly GCA_013358835.2). Classification (NCBI taxonomy): domain Eukaryota; kingdom Metazoa; phylum Arthropoda; class Arachnida; order Ixodida; family Ixodidae; genus Ixodes; species Ixodes persulcatus. The sequence goes on along the minus strand of JABSTQ010010649.1, from coordinate 691,686 downwards.
CGGGAAGACTATAACAATCATTCCATTCATTAATCGAAATTTATGCCAGCGCACGCTTCACAAGCTGGTTCTGCAAAGAATGATGTGCCCATTCGTACTATAAATAATGTACACTGCCGCAAGACTTGTCCAGAAAGCCCAAAAGAGTCGACGTAGCTTTTTTGGCACAGTGCAACTGTGACACGAGACCAGCGGCGTTGTCTTTGTGGAACCTGGCCACGCTCGGCGTCATTGTTTTCCACAATGTCACACTGTGCCGACAGCATGTGGCTTCATCCCACATCTCATTCGCACACGGGCTCGTGCGAAGGAAACGTCAAACAAAGCCACGTGCTCGCGCAAGCATGCACGTGGCAGTGTTAAAACACCATGGAAACTACGCCGGTCTCAACACCGTGGCACAGAAATGCCGACGCCAACAAGTGTAACGGTACTCTTTTTTCCTGCAACATGAAGAATGCCATGGTCACTTCACCAAATGCAACGGGAAAAGGTTCACCTTCGGTCGACCAGATAGCAAAATTTGCAAAGCCGGCTTATATGTAGCCAACCACCCCACACAGTCGAGGATACTGATTTTGAGCAACGTTCAGCACGGTACGCCGTCGCATGCATTGAAAGCGAACGCAGCGAGCGCACCGACCTTTGTGAACTGCAGCTTCTCGGCTCGGGTGAACTTAGAGCCCCTTGGTCGCATGGCCTCGTCCTCCAAGCTCAGCGAGGACAGCAGCTTGGACACATCCACCCTGGACTGGTCCGTCGAGAGGAGGGACTGCTGGAACGCGTCTGCTATCCTCTTCTGGACTCGCTCCTTCTTCCGCTGCCTGTGCTCCTGAAAATTTGCCACCACCACAGAGCCATAGATGCCGTTAGCATACCATAATATGCCGAGAGATGGCCCGCCCCCTTTCTTTGGAATGACTTGCTTTTTTTTCTTTTTTTTTTGAAACACCGAGGGATGGGTAACTTCTGCTATCGATTTTAGGTGGGCTATCTCTCGGCGATATTACGGTAGTATCCTACCAATGCTATTAGATAACGCTGGTATTATAATAATGTTCATTATATGAACGTTGTAATTATATTGTAAATTAGTATTTAGTTTTCACAAAGACCTCGTTTTTGTAAATTTAGCTATTCAAGAAACGGAAAAAATTTATCAATCTAATCTATCATCCCAAGTACCAAATATGTAATGTACCGCTCCCAATCGTGAATGTTTGTGCATGCGAAATATTTACAAAACCCACACTTTCCAAAGTATTGAGCCCACAAAAATAGTCATTTGCAGTACCAGCTCCTTATGCGATACATAAAATTTGTATCTATTATATGATGTTATATAAACAGGTGGTGTAATACAGCATAGTAATTGTAATCGTAATAAACCCTTTCCGAAATTCAGTCTGGCCACTTTGATCACTATCATCATCTGTGGAATGGCATCTGTGCCGTACCAATGGCGGCCTTCTAGTGACTGATAAAGGAAGACATTGAAGATGCTCCTAAGCGGATGATGCGAGGCCTGTACATTCGGGGGGTTAGTACGACGCGACGTAGGAATGGAACACAGGAGCTACGTAAGCGTTTATTTCTAACTCTGGCTCAGTAAATCTGTGGGCGGCACATAATCGGCTTTAAAGCCCTTTGGTGCATAGGATTTTATCGAGGCGTCTGTGTGGGTTGGAGCTTTGTTCTCACTGCAGGTTCTTCGTCACCATCGAACAGAAAGTGATCGAGAAAAAATTCTCATTGAATGATTCCTCGCCTGCCGTTGACTTGCGAAAGTGACGGTGCCCGATAAAATACAAGTTCATTACTGCCACTGGTATGGCAAAACCTAGACTGCTATACAAACCACCAGATAGCACTGAATTTCGGATAGGGTCTATATTGTAATGTATTTGCACAAGAACAGGTGCGTAGAAGGTATTGGTGAGAAGATCAAACAGAATTTTGCACTGCAAAAATTAATGTTTTGTGAGGAGTTTAAACTTTACCAGTGGTTGGGAAGTTTCAGAACGATGACTGGAGTGAAAAGTGGCATCAGAAGCTGTCGCTTGCCACACTAACTGTTTTTTTTTTTTCTTGTTTGTTATTTGCCAAGACATGCCGATAAGTAATCCAGTCCATTCGTTAAAAAATGTCTGGCATGAGCGCAAAAAGGCAGCAGATAGTTCAATATCTTTGTACTAACACATTTTGTCCAGCATAGTTTACCACGGGTATATCTTAAGTGTTCGTAAAAGTTAAATATTTTAATCAAAAGTCTGCATTTTACCTCAAGGACATTTTACAGATTTTTACCCAGCTTTGCCTGTAATACTTCTTTGAAACTAAGATACATAACCAACAGCACCTTTTAAATATGAAAATGTGAGTTCACTTCCCAAGCCATTTCAAAGCACTTTCAGCAATGAACAGTTTGAAACGGCGAGAAATATGGAATAAAAGAAAGAGCTAGAAGAAACCTCTAGTTCTTCGGTAGCCGGTTTTCTAAACAAAAATCGCTACACTTACCTGCTGCAGTCCCTTTGACAACAAGCCGGCCTGGTGCAAGTCTGCCTCTTGGTCCTGCTGGGAAGCTATGGCAGCAGCGTTGAACTCGAACACAGAGGGCGCTAGGCTTCTTCTGTCGTGAACCTGCCTCCATATTGGCTCCTTAGATGCACCTGGGGCAGTGAAAGAAAGAGGACCAAAATGGAGGTCAGAGCCTGTCAAGCGAGACTTCGAGTGCATTGATGTGTAGAGCACAACACAGCTAACACAAACAAGCATTTGCCGTTTTCTGCAGTGTTTCTCTTACGATGTATAGATTATAATAGAACTATTACAGTCAGGATCACAGAAATGAAGGCACGAAAACGGAGGCTTGCCTATGAGCAAAAGGCAACCAAAAACTCACGAAGGAAACACGCCCTAATATACCACTTGTCAAAACAATGACAGGCACAGAAAGGATTAGTGTACACTCTATGCAGGAACTATAAAGGGGCTCTTTGAAAAACGCGCGTAGCGCCTCTAGTGGAGGAGCTAGCGTTCGACAGTACAGCAGCCTACGGTGCCTTTTAGCGTGCGAAGCTGTGGCGGCGGAAGTGCGCACGGATGGAACTTTGGCTTTCTGAGCAGATTTGTTAAGGGTGACATTGCATGAGGGCTGGAGCAGACTTAAGAGGGACATCTAGCTGTCCTCTGCTTATTTTATACCCTAGAACATAAATTTTATATCTTCTATCAGTCACACTGCATGCTGGCTTCTGAATTCTAGAAAGTGCAACTACAGTGAAACCCGTTTAGAACGAACTCACGTACAGCGAATTATTGTCGATATCGAACTCACGGAAAATTTAAATAAAAGTGCATGTAAAAAGTATGTTTTTTAACGAACAACATATTGGCTATTTCGAACTTTTCCCCCCCGGGAAGGCTTCCATAAACGTGCAAACAACCGTCTTCTAGCCTGTCCCTCCCCTCCCTCCCCTCCCCTCCCCCCCCCCCCCCCCCCCCCCCACACACACACACACCAAAAAAAAAAAAAAAATCTAGGAAAGAAATAAAATTCTAAAAGTTCAAGCCGCGAACAAAGTTGACAAAGAGAAGCGATTCAGAAGGGGAGAAGGCGAAAAAAAGCACTGCACGCAAACAAAGGAAAAAAAAAACTTCATCCCAAAGCAGTTGCCTACGAAGAGAAATGATTCGGAAGAGGAAATAAGCTAAAAAAACTCTGCAAGCTTGCAAAAAAAAAAAAAAAAAACATTCTAGCGCTTCGTTACAAGGTGGAAGCGAAAAGATGAGAGTGAAAAAGAAGCTCTCGCCTTACAACGAACGTATCGTGGAAGTTCGTTGTAAATGCTTTTTGCTATATCGAACTACTCGCTATATCGAACTGATCAGAGCGTTTCCTGCTGTTCGTTATAAACGGGTTTGACTGTACTGCACTTTTTAAAATAATCGATGAGGCATTTATATTTTGAAATTAATCTACCACATACTCACCGAGTTCAGAATGAAAAAAAAGTTAAGGTTGATTTGAATCGTGATTTAAGCCACACCAATATCAGTGTGATAATTTTCCACAAGGACACTCTTTTCACAAAAATCATTTCCCACAAAACTAATACGATAAATATGTGTTTATTATTGTTTGTATGCAATTTGATGCTGTCCATGTAAATTTATTATGTTTTTAATAAAAAAAGAACATCAGGCAAATAAACATGCATAGCACGCTGAACACAAGTAAAATGCGGTGCTCTTTTGCGTTAATCGGAAAGGTGAGCTTTGTATCTATCTTCCACTTCTTTCGTTAATTACGTGGCATCATTTTATGCAAGCATACCATAATGCGAAGGAAACAAACAAAGCTTGTATGCATGTACGTACAAGCACATAGACTGACAAAGGGTGCGACAGAGAGACGGGCACATACATATCCAATTGTACACGTAAGGTTGATCTTACATCAGTCAGTATATATATGTTTTGTCTTACAAAAGCTTGCCTGCTTTCTCATGAAATTATACTGCCACCGTGCACACTTAAAAACCAAAAGAAAAAGTCACTGTCGTTAAACAACTCGCTAACCGTGCTAGAGTTCAAAGGCCGCAATTTTACGTCGTTAATTATATATATATAAATATATATACTTTTTTTTTTTGCTTTTGCTGTGCCTGAGAGACCTTTAATACTTTGTTTGGAACTGGCCTCGGAAGCATTGGCAACAGTAGAACCGAGTGCATGAAGCTGATAGAAAACAATCTGGCGGGAACGAGCTGTTTCCCTGTTATTTTCATAAAAACTCGAAGATATAAAAATCTCGAAGATAAACTGGTTTTTTTTTATAGTATAAAATTATAATTTTAAAATGTTTGTATTCAGATGTACTAGTTATTTTGCATTAATCTGATAAAAAAAACAATTCCGGCATTCTGTTTGCAGTCACCTACTGCCCACTGGCAACCCCATATGTGAAGAAAGGTGATTTCCACGTCCCAAAGGAGGCTGATCAAAAAAATTGACCGCATCTCCACGTGGTGAATGATGTTGCTTGGGGCGAAGCTCTGGTGGCGCTTGTCTGCGTAGACGCCGAGACGCAGCATGCCAAGCCTTTTCATTCATGTCAGTAGGAGAATGTGTGGTTTTCTTTTTCTTTTTTTAAGCAGACAGATGGGATGGCATCTCAGAACCCCCTACTCTTTTTTTTCTTCTTTCATAATTTTTTTCATCTTTTTTTTTCAATTTTTTTTTTTTGCCCTACACGAGCACGTGAGCATGTGCTCACGTGCTCGTGAGCACGTGATCTCACGAGCAGAAGCACGAGCACCCGACGCCGGCCTACGGCGGACGGACACACGGACATGGCTAGCCCCTAAGGAGCTTCGCCCCTAAAAGAAAGCACACCGCATAAACTGGCATACTCAAATGTCAATTGTCGCAACTGCCTGCTCCGACTTCAATGCGTACCAATGCATGTGGCGTGGTTTTGTTTCGCTGGGGTTCTCACAACCTTCCTTCGGTAACAACTGCCTATCAGTGTGCCAGTCGTGTTGCATGGAGTGGATAATCATTCAAGCACCCTCTTTTGATAAGGACTGCATGGAACTTCCCATTTTTTAAGTTTGCTTTTTTGAGGCCATCAGTTATCAGATGAGTTACAATCCCAAACAAGAAATGGCTGACAGGAAGGAAGGAACAAACGTCCAAACACTCTTTGCACCTGTTCTGGCAAGAGATGCCTTCTGCATACCCGCTGAGCTGTACTCTCCTTGACCAATCAATAAGATGTTTATTTTTTACACACACCTAGTTACCAAATCACAAATTTGTCAATGCTGTGATAGCCTCGAAATACTTTATGACGTAACAACATTTTGCCATAATCTCGAAGGTATATTACTTTTGCAGTCAGATTTGGATACCTCTGCTTCTTTTAGAGTTGTTAATCCTATGTTGCGTATCGCACTGAAGACCATGAACTGCTTGTGAACACGTCAAAATAAAGATGATTATTATAATACTGCCACTCAACTGTCACATTACATCCTGCAAGAAAATGAACCATAAAGTTTAACAGGCCATTTACCTGGCTCACTTCCAGGTGGAAGCAGTTTACAGGTTTCCAAAGCCCTGCAGCCGCTGTAGTCCTGAAACATAGAACCAAACTTGTAAGCCGTTTTCATTACAGCCTTCCAGTGGCGTATGCAGGAATTTCTTTTGGGGGAGGGGGCGGGGGGGAACTGAAGCCCCATAAGCCTCCCCCTGGCTATGCCACTGCTGCCCTCTGACCCCACACTATTTAACATTGACGTTGTATCAAAAGAAAGTTGAGAAGACGCGCCTCGCATTCATTCATTGTCATTAGGTATTTGTTCGGAAGCTGGTAGAAAAGCTTTAATCTTTCCTGCCCTTCATCATTTGATTCATCATCCCAAGCGAAAAAAAATGTAGGTTTTTTTGCCCGCTCCTTCCTCGAACGAACACCGAATACAACTGTAATTTGTGCTTTCCCAAAACGATTATTAGCTTTCTAGACAATTTTCACGCGATACACATCAAGCGAAAGGCACCCGAACCAAAAACTTCTGCTGCGAATCTAAGGGCATGAAGTGGCTGATTCGTTGACCCGAGCACTGGAAGACTATAGACAACTAATATTTTGTGTACTATTTGTTTTCTCTTTCTTCTCACTTTCCCAGGTGGCAGCACCAGTGTGATTGTTGCGTTCGAGCGTGTAATTAATTCGTGGGAAAAAGATTGTCCATTTAGATTAAAGAGACACTGACAGGGTATTTATGCTCGCCAAGGTTTTTATTTGTATACGACATAGGAGAGCCCAACTACCCAGAACACAATTTTCGGCTCGAAATTCGTTTTCTTTTTGCCCGAAAACCGCCGATCAAGAACTGGCCGGTTTGAGTCAAGCTCACTCTCTTCTCCGTGGTCACGTGCCATTTTCTATGGTGTAGACACCACTCAAATATATTCAACGTCGTGGGTCATCGAAGGCACACACTCAATATTAAAAATATGAATGAAATATGATACCAATTTTTTGTGGCGTCTAAAAAGCCGCAAATATGTTGATTGAAGAAAAAAAAAAGTTGCACAGCCACGTGACTTCCGCCAACTCTCTCCTCTGCTATAATTCTTCTTCCTCCCCAGTCCAGTTTCGGTTTCGAGCAGTTGCAGTTTTTTTTTCTTTATTAAAAATATATGAGACGGTATAGGAAAATTTTGATTGGGTAGCCTTCAGACACCATAATAAAGTGCCTGGCAAAAAAAGTTAAACAAAAATATTTGGGGGTGCCAGTGTCCCTTTGAAGACTGGTTTAGGTTCTTGTGTAATGGACCACAACGCAACCACTTCAATCTGGTTACAAGAAAACACACTGCCAAGCTGACGCCATCTATCAGTAACCTTGCAACAGTTTTGAGCTGTGCATAACTAGACTGAAGGTCTTTTAGCATTTGCAACATCAAGTCTGCACATTACGTAGGAGAAATTGTCTCTTATGATATGGGCAGAATTAATTATGCATTGTATATATGCAGATCGGAAGCGTTCCAAGATGTGCGATAGATGGCGTCTCTCGTCGCGAGCGGCCACAAGCGGTTGCAACGCAGTTGATTAAACTCAAACCCAAACGTGTGAATTACCTCAAGACACGGTCGTTACTGTCTCGGATACCTGCTCGTCACAGTCGTAAAACCAAACTTTTGAGGTTAATCTCAACCTTCCTGCGAAAGGGTCTAGCACTCACCTCTCTCCACCAGTGGCCACCTTTCCACCTGATGCCATTCCTCTTGCAGTAGCTCGGAAGCCACGGTGCATTCAGCTGCCTGGAAATCTCCTCCGATATTGCCCGGGCCATGACGGCACCTGCCCCTGAAATGGAACAAGCTCGCCGGTGAAATTATGAGCTGGCAAAAGCTAAACAGTCTCAGACAGTATCTGAGAAGAGACGATCAAAAATCTCAGAACGGGACTACCATAGAATACCGCGCATCCGCCCATACCACACTACGCGCCCATACCCAAATTTGTAAGATCTGAGAAAATATGCACAATACATTGATATGTAAAATTGATGACCGGACAAGCGCCCATCCCCCATTTTTTTGCGGTTATCTCTAAATTCTGAGCGGGCGCTTGCCCGGTATTTTACGGTAGACAAGAAAGCTAAATGAGCAAGCTTAGCTTTCTACGGGGCAGGTTGGAGACAAAGTGTGCACATAGTCACCACTACATAACGCGCATTAAAGACCCTAATGTAAAGTTACACTACCCGTAGTATCCCAAGAGATGCCCCACCCCCCCGAAAGATAACCCACCCTTATTTTTAGATTGATTTGCCATTTTCTTTTAAACACCGAAAGATAGCCCACTCCTAGGTATCAGTGTTCGGATCAATGGTGACCTCAGCATAAATGCGGCTATGTAGCTATGACGGGATATAAATGAACATTGTTGACTTGGAAGTATGGTCATCTTTGCTTCATTGTCCCTTGTTGTGATAACAAGTTTGGTAGAAAAACATGATAAAAAAATAGTGATTTTTTTTTTTTTTCCAGCTTTTCTTGGTTGTACATTGAAAGTTAGCCCACTCCTTATTTTCACCCGATTTTAGGTGGGCTACTTCTCGGGACATTACGATAGACTGATTAAGCTCTCTATTCATGACCTGCATGTGACGTCACCGCACAATCGTGCAGCCATTCATACTCTTTTTGTGATGCATGTTTGTTACGACAGCGGGAAATCAGGCCCAATGGGCGTCTTCACTGTAGATAAGAAATTTTGCCAGCGAGGTACAACTGCTAGCCTGGGGTCTCTACCATGCATCACGCAGAAGGGCCATATGACCGCACACCCATATAATGCTAATCCGGATCGAAACTAGAGGTGAAGATCGAGCCCAGGATCCTAAAGTCCTGTGGTGCAAGCCTTTACTGCAGGTGCTCCAAGCCACGGTGTGCTAATGCACCCAGCCACCAGTCCCCACCTCTGTTCCTAGTTGCCCTTGCTGAGAGAAACAAATTGGGCAGCACGAAATGTATGCTGCAAACAATATGCACGCAGCAGCGAGGCCACCACAATGACAGCTGACGTGGCATCCGTGCATGTAATGTATGCGGATGCAAGTTCGTCTACTTTTTGCACAGGAGTTGCGATGACGTCAGAACGCCAACCTCTTATTGGCCAGTTGGAAAAAAAAAAAATAGTGAGTAGACCTCAAGGCATCTAGCACTGAGGTCTGTGGGGGACAGTGAGCAGCACTGCATGTAGAAGACGGCGCCGGGAGAGAGGAAGACGAAGGGGCGAGGCTCGTGGTGGGTGCGCGTGAACAGAGAGTTCCAAGGGCAGTTGACGAACGGAAGAGCCGGTGCCGGGACAGCCATCTCAACAGAAGACCTGAACCACAGGGCCGCCTTGGCCTTCCACAGCATCGCACGCACAACTTGAGTATTCATAAAGTGTTTCTCTATGATAGCGCTCCTTGTGTGACTTCCTCGGAGAGAGTAGAACTCGGCCTGATCGGGCGATATTGATAGGCGACCCACAGTTCTACCCACTATCCTTCCAATTAAAGCCAATCAGAACTCGGCATCGTTCTGACGTCACCGCAACCCTGCGCAAGAAGCAGACGACTTGCTCTCTGCATAGCAGAGCTCTAGGACGACCTTCCAGGGCACCGATGAACGCGCGCGGGACGAAGTTGATTTCAGTGCTTATTCTGGTACTATCCTTAAAATCTCGAAACGCATGATGCCGTTTCAAAGACGCGCAAAAGAAATCCATCTCTGGCTACAAGAAGGCAGAGACCTTACCCAACTGTTGGTCGACTATCTTCTCGCTCTCCTTGGGTAGCTTTTCAATCAGGAACATGAATATCCGTCGCATCTCGGCCTCGCTCGAGTACAAAAACGTCTGGTAGCCGAGATCCCCCTTGAAACCTAGCTCCTACGCGACGACAAAAACAAACGCAAAAACAGCCCGATTTCAGTAACGGCCGCGTAGCCAGCGGGGGCAGGGTTGAAGAGCACGAAGGTGCGTTGTACTTACGGTGCACGCGCTTGCCAGCGTCATTCCCAAATTGTAGCGTTCCACCATGTTCGGCGAGACGTGGATGGGTAGCTCGCGGTCAGGACTTATGAACCTCAAGCACCGCACGACTCCTTCGACCGTAATCTCCGTCGTGAACTGCTTCAACGAGACGACATCGTCCCCCAGCTCGCTGCAAAGGTCGTTTCACAAAGTTGCACTCTTTTTTCATCAAACAAAATCAAAGGATTCACTAGGGCGGCTGTCATTTCAAGTATCTGTCAACCGCCTCTACCGCGGGGACATCCGGACTATGGTGCAGAGAAAAAAACGTGCGTTTGAAACGTACCAGCCGACTTGCCGGAGAGTGTGTATTATGATCTGATCGACTTCTTCCATAGTGTGCTATTATTTAATGTGCTTGGATTAGAGGTAGGTATTCGGGTTAAAAGAGTCACTTCACACCGGCAAAACGGCGGAAAGTCACCCCCTGAAAAGCACCCAGTCGACTCTATCACCCACCCACTCTTGGTCTTCACCGCGGAGCTAACTTAGCTGCTGCGCTTGTGAACTCTTTAAAAAAAAAAAAGTATTTTGTTCAATAAAAGCACGCGTTAGGAGTTCTAACGCTTTTAATAAACTTTAAAAAATGCTAGTTTCATAGTACGAGTTTATTTCATGTAAAACACTTCAGTAGAACCTTTTTTTGTCTTTTCTTCGAGACATTTTATTAAAGGTCCTGGTTTGTTTACAAATGGCGGACTGTGAGCAGCGGTTTGTTTAAAAAATCGGCGTCGAGCGAGTTTTATAGCTGCTTTAACGGGGTGTTTCTGATATTCATGTGCTGGAATTTGTTTTGTCCGTAGGTTTTTGGTCGATTCCAGTCTTTAAACTTGATCGAGGCGAGAAGTATGGAGCGAAACGCACGATCACGGGAATACCAGAGGTAACTCACCAAGAGAAAGATGTATTGATGGTAACATTTAGAGTTTGTTTTTAATTTGCAGAGCGATCGCTCCGTTTCTAAGAGAGTACGACGAGTTGCTCCGAAGCATGTTTTTCGAAGTGAAGGGTTTTCAAGTGAGTGTAATTGTATTCAGACAATGAGCTCAGCTAACTACAAGCCAGAACTGACCTTTGCAGAAAGACCTGCGACAAGTGAGAATGGAAACTGTCGGGCTCATCACAAACAATCGTTGGTGAGGAATATTTTGGTCGTTTGTCAACTTGTAACTGTTTGTTTTATTTATCGGCGAATTTGAACGCAGCCTACACCGCGACTTGAGGCGGCAAGTCGAACAGAATCTGTCGTCCAACCAAGATTACAGCGACAAGCTCCTCAAGGACCTTCAGTCACAACTCGGCATCGTTCTGACGTCACCGCAACCCTGCGCAAGAAGCAGACGACTTGCTCTCTGCATAGCAGAGCTCTAGGACGACCTTCCAGGGCACCGATGAACGCGCGCGGGACGAAGTTGATTTCAGTGCTTATTCTGGTACTATCCTTAAAATCTCGAAACGCATGATGCCGTTTCAAAGACGCGCAAAAGAAATCCATCTCTGGCTACAAGAAGGCAGAGACCTTACCCAACTGTTGGTCGACTATCTTCTCGCTCTCCTTGGGTAGCTTTTCAATCAGGAACATGAATATCCGTCGCATCTCGGCCTCGCTCGAGTACAAAAACGTCTGGTAGCCGAGATCCCCCTTGAAACCTAGCTCCTACGCGACGACAAAAACAAACGCAAAACAGCCCGATTTCAGTAACGGCCGCGTAGCCAGCGGGGGCAGGGTTGAAGAGCACGAAGGTGCGTTGTACTTACGGTGCACGCGCTTGCCAGCGTCATTCCCAAATTGTAGCGTTCCACCATGTTCGGCGAGACGTGGATGGGTAGCTCGCGGTCAGGACTTATGAACCTCAAGCACCGCACGACTCCTTCGACCGTAATCTCCGTCGTGAACTGCTTCAACGAGACGACATCGTCCCCCAGCTCGCTGCAAAGGTCGTTTCACAAAGTTGCACTCTTTTTCATCAAACAAAATCAAAGGATTCACTAGGGCGGCTGTCATTTCAAGTATCTGTCAACCGCCTCTACCGCGGGGACATCCGGACTATGGTGCAGAGAAAAAAACGTGCGTTTGAAACGTACCAGCCGACTTGCCGGAGAGTGTGTATTATGATCTGATCGACTTCTTCCATAGTGTGCTATTATTTAATGTGCTTGGATTAGAGGTAGGTATTCGGGTTAAAAGAGTCACTTCACACCGGCAAAACGGCGGAAAGTCACCCCCTGAAAAGCACCCAGTCGACTCTATCACCCACCCACTCTTGGTCTTCACCGCGGAGCTAACTTAGCTGCTGCGCTTGTGAACTCTTTTAAAAAAAAAAAGTATTTTGTTCAATAAAAGCACGCGTTAGGAGTTCTAACGCTTTTAATAAACTTTAAAAAATGCTAGTTTCATAGTACGAGTTTATTTCATGTAAAACACTTCAGTAGAACTTTTTTTTGTCTTTTCTTCGAGACATTTTATTAAAGGTCCTGGTTTGTTTACAAATGGCGGACTGTGAGCAGCGGTTTGTTTAAAAAATCGGCGTCGAGCGAGTTTTATAGCTGCTTTAACGGGGTGTTTCTGATATTCATGTGCTGGAATTTGTTTTGTCCGTAGGTTTTTGGTCGATTCCAGTCTTTAAACTTGATCGAGGCGAGAAGTATGGAGCGAAACGCACGATCACGGGAATACCAGAGGTAACTCACCAAGAGAAAGATGTATTGATGGTAACATTTAGAGTTTGTTTTTAATTTGCAGAGCGATCGCTCCGTTTCTAAGAGAGTACGACGAGTTGCTCCGAAGCATGTTTTTCGAAGTGAAGGGTTTTCAAGTGAGTGTAATTGTATTCAGACAATGAGCTCAGCTAACTACAAGCCAGAACTGACCTTTGCAGAAAGACCTGCGACAAGTGAGAATGGAAACTGTCGGGCTCATCACAAACAATCGTTGGTGAGGAATATTTTGGTCGTTTGTCAACTTATAACTGTTTGTTTTATTTATCGGCGAATTTGAACGCAGCCTACACCGCGACTTGAGGCGGCAAGTCGAACAGAATCTGTCGTCCAACCAAGATTACAGCGACAAGCTCCTCAAGGACCTTCAGTCACAACTCGAAACCGTTCTGAAGGTATGATCCTGCGTCACTTGTCGATAACAAGATGCATGTGGGACCACAGTTCCTAACTGAAGTTAAAGCAATATAGTAGGCAGGCGAGCTGGTTCAGGATAGCTAGACATGGTAACCCTGGAGCGAGGTGACAAAAAAAAAGGACGGACAGACATCCGTCCTTTTTTGTCCCCTCGCTCCAGGTTTGCCATGTATACAGTTTATAACATTTCTCAAATACCTAATCCCCCCCCCCACCCACCCACCCACACACGTACGCACGCACGCACGCACGCACGCACGCACGCACGCACACCCACCCACCCACCCACACACACACAAACACACACACCAACAATATATATATAAAAAAAAATCATTGTTAGTTTATCTAAAGCCCCTCTAAGTTCACCTGGCTGCAGACATTGGGTCGGGTCATTTATGTGCGGGGGATATATTTAAGTAATTTTAATTTATTTTCACCTATAGCGAATTAGTTATTGGGTGGGCATTTATCTTTCAGCTTAATGTTTACATATTTATCTTAGGTAGTTGTCTTTGTATCTCTTAAAACACTTTTACAACTTTGCAATGTTTCTGTTCTGCACTTTTTTTTTTTTCAATGACAGTGAATTGTTACTAAACTTCATAATAGGTAAAGGTGCCTCATTAGGTAAAATGCAGTTTTTCTCCACCAGCCTTGCTTGACCTGCAAAATCAATATAAAAAAATAAAAACCTACAATGTTTTTATTAATTTTTTTTATTACTATTATTTGAAGGACAAGGAAGCAACTTTGAAAATGCTACAAACATCAATGCGAGAGGTTGATCGCCTTGAAAGCTTGCTAGATGTAAGTTGATCTATATGCTATCAAACATATATATGTGCATCCAAAATACATATTCATCACCTCCTTTTTTTTTAAAACATCTCAGGAGAAGAAGAACCATGTCGACAGGACGGTATTTGAGGAGACTATTTCACAAGTGAGCTTTCGAGGATCGAAGTTGCACAGGCACAGGACATATTCATCTGTTCGATTAAATTTCAGATGAGGTCGGACCACCTGATAAAGTTACGGGCAGTGTCATCTGAGCTCGAGCGAACCAAACATGAGTTGTTGGAAGCGAACAAAAACCTACACAATGCGAACCTGAGGGAAGCACGCTACAGTGAGCCCATTTGCAGCATCCAGCAACGGCTTGAGGCAAAGGTGGGTTCCACCAAACGTAACTTTCATTCTGCGCATATTTGTGAGTTTGGCTCATTTTGTATGAACTTATTTCGCTCCTAAACATTTCTCAAGGAACCATCTTTAATCACTGTGTGTTTAACTTCTAATGTTTTCAGGAAAGTAGGAAAAAAAACTTCCTTCTCAATTTTTTTTTTTGCTTATGTGATTATCTAGTTAGTACAACATTCCTGAAAAAGTATAACTATAAAAAAATTGTAAAAACTTTCATAGTGAACCAGAAAATGTGTATACATTACACCTGTCTTGTTAATCAGTCACATACTTGTGCTAGTATATTTGTTTGTGTCTCGCCAGCTAAAAAAAAAAAAAAAATACATGATGCGATCGTTCTAACAATGTGAGAAGGCAAGTTAGAAGACAGACTAAATAATAGCCTGTATAGATACTACATGTATTTGCACAACAGCTTCAATTTCATTTATCCAAATAAAACCATGAGCATTTCAGTAGCAAGAGCATCATCCTCACATCTGCTGGGAGACTGGGAGCAGCTTTCCCTATACACACACCTCCACTGCAGAGAAGCCTAACTCTTACTGTGTTTATTTTTTTTTTTTTTTTTTTTGGCGGTGATGCATGGTAGCGTATTTCTCTCAAAATAAAGTTGCTTCAGTTCCGTTAAACACTTAAAAATGGTAAGCTTCTGTGAGAAAAAAAAAATATTCACAGGAGAAGCAATTGGATGAAACCCTTCGGAATCTGCAGTCGGCTCAGGGGAGGCTCATTGCTCTGGAAGAGGCACATGCCGAGGTCGTTGCAAGGTACCGTAACACACGTTTATTTCCTTAATGGAGGATATGTTCATGATAGTATGATTTTTCAGTGCCCACTTGTCACACCGAAGTTTGATCAGGATTAATGCTATCTTAACCTCTTTTTTTTTTTTTTTGTCTTCCATCGTTCAGGCTTTCAGCATCTGAAGCTGAAGCGAGTGCCCTAAAAGAAAAATGCTCCGACCAATCTCGGGAGGTGGACATTTGCCGCAGCAAAAGGTAGTCACCTTACACCTAATAAATGATGATCCTGTTCCTATTAAATGCACTGGTCACCAAAGCTTTCTTTTTTTTTACTTAGCGAGTAACTAAAATGCCTTCCACATACTTTTGCACTTAGCGTTGTGTCAGTGTTGAGGGATGTTTCCTTTCTTTTAATGCATTTGAAGTCGTATTCGTTAAAGGTATGTATACCACATCCCCACCTTATGTGTGCTATACGTGTAGGTAACCAGCGCACACCATGTTTATCAGATTTTAAGGCGCAGCCTGTTTCCACGCCGAAGAAAATGATTCTATATAACACTCCGCCAATTCTGGTTTCATATCTAATTTAAACAAATGGGCTGTTGTGAGGCATATTGTTTTGAGAAAGATAAAAAAAAGGTGCGCATCAGGATTGGGTAAGTAGGTTAGTGTGGTTGGTGGTAACACATGCCACTACCAATGCTCTAATTATCACATTTTGCTTCAGCCACGCCTTGCAGGAGCAACTTAGCAACGCGCTGCTGCACGCTCAGGAAAGCGTTTCCGTTGCTGAGAAAGCACTCTTTGAGAAACAAGAGGCAGAGCTGGCTCTGAATCAAGCAGAGCAAGAAGTGACGGACCTCAGGGCATCGCTCGAGTGCCTAATTGATGAGGCGAGCCAACGCACAGCTAGTGAGGTCAGTGCTATTATTATGAAGCTTTGGTTCTTGGGCTACCTTTTCTTTGGAAAGGCCGCTTGTCATCTCTTCATATTATAGAGCCATTCTTAGGGGAACTTTCGAAAGAGATTGTGCTCAGGTGTTTTTTTTTCTGACATAAAATATAAGTCTGTTGGTGGACACTTTCTATTATGATTATATTAGTTGTCGTGAGTTGAAACTACGGGCGTCTGTCTTTTCCTTGCTTTGTTTTATATTTGGTATTCATACGTATGTTCCTCTGTCTGGGTATATTTGAGAATGAACTGGTTATGATCCATTACTCAAAGCTGGCTATTTAAATATAGTTTGTGGCTCGATGTGTCAATTAGACTCGTCTAATTGTAATGAAAGCTGTCAACTCTTGCTTCTTTAGACACCCTGGGTTTAGTAGATTCTGCAGGCCTCGGATTTTTCAGTGTACACATTCTAAATTGTATACTTTTGAAACCTCAACAGAAACAGTAGATGTTGCCAGGAAAATACTTTGAGGGCCTCGCACATTTACTTTTAGATACTTTAGCTCTGTTCTGTGTAGCTTTTGGTTTCCGAACGGTTTTTGCCAGACCAGATTTCAGAACAGACTTAAATTAGAGAGAGAGAAAGGGAGAAAATAAATGACGGTTGTGGAACTGTTGTGGAGCATGATGTCCCCATCCGGCAACTCTACAGGTTGGTTGTCGCCGATTTCATTTTTCAGATCGACAAAGTCCGAGTTAGGAGCAACCAGTGCATCAAGGAGTTGGTCGCGCAAGTGGGAACGCTAGAACAGGCAAGCCGCTGCAACTTATATATCGCCGGCGCAGTAAAACGAATCGCACGGTACGAGAGCCTCTATGCCATTTCCGCAGGCACTCAAAACACAGTCGACAACATTGGACTCTTTGTCGGAAAAGAATGAGGAGCTCAAGGCCGAAGTCGACAGGCTGCAGAGCATCCAGGCGGCTCTCAGGTCCAATCGCGACCCCGCTTTTCGAGAGCTCGGCCAATCCCTGACACAAGCGGAGAAGCTTTGCGAGGAACGCCGCCTACTGATCGATTCACTTCGTGATGAACTCTCAGAACAGTCCAGGAGGTATCTTTTATTTTTTTTTTTTCATTTGCTGGAAACGGTGTACACCGGTTACAACAGCCTTTTATAACATGAACTATCACTAAGTTGATTTTGCTGCGGGAATGTAAAGCAGTGTTAACATGGTGATTTGTCCAACAATGCTAGTGCCTTCCGAGCATTTTATAAAGTGTTTACCTCAATATCCCGAAAGATAGCCCACTTCGGTATTGGTCCAGTGTGCTCTTCTTGATAAAAACGCAGAAAAATAGCAGACTCTGAGAAATTGCGTTACCCGGACTCGGGCAATATGACTTTTGCCAACAGTAGCATCTATTCCTTTGGCAGTTTAGAAGGCTACTGAATGGACAAAGTTCTTCCTTTGTGTTTTAGCTAACATGATATGCACAACACTATTAAAGACAGCTGACACAAGTAGGAGTGAACAAAGGACAGAGTCGAGCATGTTTGCTCCTCTTGTTTTCCGGTTGCGGAGCAAAAACCTAGTCCACCCCACTTTTTCGCTGCATTTGGCATCCAAAGGCGTGGGAGGCCATCTTTCGGGACATCACAATGTACACATATTTCAACCGTTTCCACTTCTGCTTCTGGTGCCATCAACCGAACAAAGTCTAGGCCCGTTTTCTTGCAATGTTTTGCTGTGTCGCGTCGTGAAGCATGTGACGATTTGGCCGATTTCAAGTTCAACCTCGCGCCTGTCTCCCAAGGCACACACTGGAGGTGAAGCGCCGAGAGGCCGAAAGCGAGCAGCTTCGCAAGGCGCTGCGGGAAATGGAGAGGCGCACGGACGAGCTCCTCACTTTACGCGTCGACTCCGAGGGCCAAGCGATAGAAGCGCGGCAAAGGCTGCAGGTGTCGGAAGCCGAATCAGCGGCCCTTCGCAGGACAGTTGAGACAGAGGTGAAGTGGCAGCTACTTCATCCGGTATCGGGTGCAGCACATCTGCCAACTTCAGATGTACAGAAGTACAAAGAAGCTTCTTGTACTTCACTTCACAAGCAGCAGTGTCCTGTTGCGTTTGCATCTTCTTTGTCTGCATTAATTAATCCCCATCATGTGTACAAGCTGGTAGCTTGTGTACTTGAAGGAAACAGTACTTTCTAAGAAATGTACTGTTTCCTCACAGCTATTCTTGGTGACCTTTCACTCCCAGCAAACAGATGTTACATAAAAATAAATCAGTGCAATAATCTTTTTTTGTTTGTTTGAGAAGCAAGTTTCTGTGATGATTAGCAAAGCAGTTTCATTGAGTTTAAGACATTTATGACACTCAAATTTTGGAAAGATATAGTACTTAGAAGAGATCATACTTCACTAGGAAAGCCCAGCAAAATGTGCCCCCAATAAAATACATGTACAATGTACTGCCAAGCTGTACTTAAAATCTATACTGTAAACAGCTTTTATTTTTGCAGGCTTGACACTTTGCAAACTTTGTAAAGTGTGGATTTCAGGAATATTTCGTGGACACAAAATCTTGCATTTGAGAGTGGTATGCTATGTAATATTTATTGTCATAGGGTGATATATGCAGTAGGCTCCGATAATTCAAACTCCGATATTTCGTGCTTCTGGTTAATTCAGACAAATTTCAAGATTTTGGTTGTTCCGCTATGTTCTTAATGTATTTATAAGCTGCTTAATTCGAACGGCTTTTTTGCGCAATTCATACTTTTGTTTTCGCGGCCCCGTAGAGTGCGCTTCTTTCCGAGCACCGGTGCTCTGCAGAGAGGCAACACCCGCGGAGCTTGCTTCCGCGGGTGTTGCTTCTCCGCAATGCACCGGTGCTCGGTGAGAAGCGCACTCAGCGGGGCTCAAGCAGGACACAGGAGCTATGAAAACGAGCACCACGCGGAGATTTCTATAGCAACTTGCGCGGACGCTGTGACTTAACGGCATAACATAGGTCCCACGTCACAGCGTCCGTGCAAG
Source organism: Ixodes persulcatus (assembly GCA_013358835.2). Taxonomy (NCBI): domain Eukaryota; kingdom Metazoa; phylum Arthropoda; class Arachnida; order Ixodida; family Ixodidae; genus Ixodes; species Ixodes persulcatus. The sequence goes on along the minus strand of JABSTQ010010649.1, from coordinate 672,549 downwards.
TTGCTATGAAAACTGCCGCGCGGTGCTCGTTTGCATCGCTCATGTGTCCCCTGCTTAATGGTCCACATTAGAAAACTTCTTGACCTGAAGAACAAACTTAATTTTGTTTTGAGTTGTCATGTGCTGCCTAAACAATTCACGATAAGCAACATTTTTGAGAGATAAACTTATGTCACACATTTCACAAATGTTTCATGTGTGGCATACCTGCTTATGATCAGTAGACCTATGTAGGGGAAACCATCAAATATCTGCTTCATATGTGTAGCGATTCATATGGCAAATAATAATTTTACCTTGCATCCTATTTAGATGAATTTCTGATAATTCAAACAAAATCTGTCGCTTTCTGGAGTTTGAATTAATGAGAGTCTACCTGCATGACCCATCTTTCCTAATACTTTTAAAGTCGCTGCAAAAACAAGGTCTTTGCAAAAAGTTTAGTCATTTACAGTAGCTTACTAAAGCATAAAGGCTTCAGGTAGAAAGTGCCTCAAACATTTCCCTTAACACTGGCTACATATTTTTGTAATGGTTGTTTTTACCAACAGGTGGCAGAATTACAGGAGACACTGAGGCAGAGGCAAGCTGAACACACTGCCAAGCTTCAACACACGGAGGAGAGATGCGAAAAAAAACTCATGGACTTGCAGTCTCTGCTTGAGGCCCACAAGACTATGAATGACAGGTGTGTCTTTCCGCAGGCTAAAGCCACTACGGTCTGTTTCAGACATTGGGTCTAGAGCACCAGCAGAGCAACGCAATCCTTTGATCCGCGTGTTTTGCCGACAACATGGCCGACAGAGCAGCTCGGCGCGAGTAACGTGGTGCTTGGGGATCCAGGAGTCACCTGCCCTATGGGAGAACTCACAAAGATCGACGCAACACAGCTGATCAAAAAATGAACGCCGAGTTTACACTTTTCGAAACTAGTCTGTCGTGAAGTTGGTAAAGCACTAAACACTTTATCAAAGTTTTGATAATAATGGATGCATGTGAAAATTTTGAGAAGGCAGTTTCCAAGGCAATAGCATTTGAAGCAGAATTTTTTATGCAGCAGAAATAGACTTTTTGGGTTGGCTGGAGCGGGTCACGTGAACAGTGTGGCGTCGCCGTGGCGTCCGCTGCATAGTGCCACTTAATTTCTTTTTTTTTAATTTATGTTTCTTCGTGGCACACAACTAAGCGCAAATGATTATAAAATGTTCCTTTATTATGTCAAAAACTATTGTCGTTTCGTACATCCCCAAAATATTGAAGAAAGAACGATTTTCTCGCACTCTCCATGCATTTCTGACCGAAGTTAGAGCATCCGGGCATTCGCCGCTCGCCGCCGAGAGATTTGCGTTCAAGATTGCACTACTCTGCTTCGAAGGAGCTATATAAAGCTCTAATTGGGTGAAGTCTATGCTATACTTCACAGCAAACTCTTGTTGAAAGAGCAGTGCAGACAGAAATTAGCATTCTTTTTTGTGTTCTTTACTTGAAGACGTAAAAATGCTTTTTATATAAATACTGCAAACAAATATACTAAGTTGGAAGAAAATGCAGTTTTTTGCTTTAGAAAAAAAAAAAAGAAGACGATTAATAATGCAATATTTGCAATGTGAGGCGCAACGCACCAGACTTCCATTTTTACATCACAATATCTATCAAAGCAGCTACTAAAAAAAAAAAAAGTTTTCGAAGTGTAGTATATTTTTAAACAAAATAATATGATGGCTCATGACATTTCACATTTATATCTCCCAAATAAGGCATATATGAATTCCCCCCGGAAAACTAAGCACTGCATCAAGGCAGAACACAACAGCCAAAGTGTAATTTTTCTTGTTTTATTTAGATTCCCTTTCAGGTTATAGAAACGAGTCAGCAGCTTGCCCAGATTTTTTATGCTCCATACTACACCTGTGCCACGTTTTCCCACTCTTAAGACAGGAAAAATGTTTTTGTCGTTGTACAATCTTAGGTGGAAAACAGAGGCTTCGAAAATGGCGTCGGAATACGAAACCGAGATTCGGGCCGCACGCACCAAGGCGTCGTCTCTCCGCAAACTAAACTCGGACCTGAAAAAGAAGCTGGCCCGTGCCCAGACAGACGTTCAAAAAGTGAGGGACCTCTCGTTGCTTCGCACGGCAACTCAACATCTTCAAAACTGTCCAAACAAAGTTTTTTTTTTTTTTTTCAATTTTGTTTTTGTTCCAGGAGAAGAAAAGGGGAGATTTGTATTCCTCGAAGCTGAAAAACCTGGCACGTCCCTCGGGAACAAACATCTTGGCAAGTCCAAAAATCATTGAAGACCAAATGCCTATAAATCATTAGGCACGATAGCTCTTACAAAAAAAAAGTTTGTCATGGTACGTTTCCTTTTGCAGCCAACCAGAGAAGCCACTACATAGATTCCTCGAAACCGTCAAAATCATTCTTTTGTTTCAAGCTACCGGTGGTCACGTGTGTTGGCATACTGCAGCTGGGAGCGTGTGGAGCGAAAGTTTGCTAACGCAAAACCCGGGGATTCCAAATTTGACCCCTGCCCGTTCTGATTCGGATGGTCATCGCACCAGTGCGCTTTCGTGCTTTACTTGTGTGGTGTGCGTTAAAGACGCCAGGTGGGTGGCAGCACTGCACTGGCTGTATTTCCCATCTTCAGCGGAGACTTCGGACAGTTGAGGCAGACTAACTTCCTGCTCTTCAAGCATCCATACAACAAATTTGACCGACTTTGTTTTACCACAAAACATTATCTTCACATTGGCTATTTAGTGTTCAAAATAAACACCTTATGCTGATAAAGTATGAAACAGGAGTCCAATTGCTTTTATACAAGGTGGTTTTTGCAGAAGGGGTGTTTGTGAGGCTCGTATTTCTTTTGCTCCTGACTATAGATGGCTAGAACCACAATCGGATGGTTCCGCCTATAACAAAACAAAGAAAGAAAGAATTATCTCCTGGCAACGAACAGTCTGCTTAGTCGGACTTGCTTGCCGGGAACCGGTCCTTACACAAAACCGTAAAAACAAGTAAAAAATAATAAAAAACTGTCAGCCTTTTCACTTTGGTGAAGGAAGAAAGACCAGCGAAGCTGTACCATGGCGGGAATGAAGTATTTATAAATGTAAGGATTAAGGTGTGATTGGGTAATTAGTTATTTGAACGATTAAAGAATCAGACATATATATATAACGATCCAAGGTTGTTATTTATTTTGTAACCACAGTGACCATGGCCTTGTGATCGCTGTGGTACACCGCCATAGGGTGCACGATGATGGCAGGCACATTCTTCGTGAAGATGAGATCTATACACGTCCAATGCCTGGTCGTGGACACCGTAGGTTCGTTCACACACGCAAGCCAGAAGCGCTCGAACATAAACGAAGTGAACCACTTTCCCTCCTGGCGTTCAATGTCAACATTAAAGTCACCCGTCACTATGGCAGACGTGTCGTCGCCGAGCATGACCCAGCCGAAGACGTCCATCATGAATGCTTCAATGTCTCTCTTGGGCGTCGCGGGAAGGACGTACACGACGGCGACCACCGGACCATCGCACACCTTGACGGAAAAGCTGGAAAGTCTGCCACCATCTATGAGCGACGGCGGCAACCAGATTGCCTGTCTGGTTGCCGCCGTCGCTCAAAGATGGCGATAGCTGTCCAGAGTTTTGTGTGGTTTTGTGTTGACATTTGTTTGGTACCGGACACGAAACTGGGGAAACTAGCGCTTCACGGCTCCGCTGTAAAAAAAAAAAAAAAAAAGTGACAGCCAGTAGGGCGTTTGCACTATCTCAGTTCCAGCTCGAAACCTTGTCGGAGTCCACGTTGGTGAACTTCCGTCCTATGTTTTTCTATAGGGGGAATTTACCGGATGCCCTATATTCACGGCGAGCTCACACTTATAGGCTGCCAAGACCGGCAATCTTGACGGCATGGAATGGGCCGTGCCAAAGAACTGTGGCTGCGGAAGCTCGCCATCGGCTTACGCTCAACGGCCGCAAACTCGGCTATGGCCGCCAGTGAATGCTCCTTATAGACCTTTTTCGTGTACTCTTGACCCCAGCCATCTAATAGGCATATCCAATATAGGCAACGAAAAAAACAAACAAGATGTTTCAACCTGTAAATAATAAAAAAATAGAGGGGAGGCAAAACGAGAATGTGCGACGGTTACGCTTATACAGTCGAACCCGGATATATCGAATTCAAAGGGGATCGTAAAATAATTCGATATACAAAAATATGTTAACTTAAGCTCCAGTTGAAATTTCCGCGCGTCTCTGCTAATACAGAAGGCGGCGACAAATGGGACCTTACCAAATAGAGCCACTAAGAGCCGCTAAATACAGTAGAGCTTAGCTGGTAAAGTTCACAATCACCGCCGCGTTTACCCGACGGTGTTTGCGATCGTTACGCGCTCGCGACCTCCGCACAGCACCAGCGACAAAACACAAATTAAAAAAAAAAATGAAAGAACGGAAAAAGGGAGCCATATAAAAACAAACAAAAAAACACTCTATCCATAGAATAAAGTTAAAACAAAAATAAACCTCACTAAATTCAGGCAAAAAAAAGGCGCAAAGCAAAAACAGCGAAAGAAAAAGGTAAACGAAGATAAGGCGTTCAAAGTGCGATTGCTCAACCGTTGTCGACACACTCGACTTGAGGAAGACTTTTTTTTTGCGCATTTTATTTTGGGGCTAAGGAGCACTCCCTGCCCTCCTTGCGCGCGCGTGTGCCCTTCCCTTTGCTTTTGCCGTCCTCCACTTTTTTGTTTTACGGCTGCTCTTTTTTTTTTTTTTTACAACTGCTTTTTTGCAGTATGCTGGCTTGGCGGTCTGCCAGCCCGGCAACGCGAGCTATGTGCTCCGGGGGCGCATTCTGACCTCCGAAGAAGCGAAGGGCCGCCGTACTTCGTTCGCTATATCGAGTGTCCGCGCCATGGGAGTCCATGGGAGTTCGATACAAAAAGACAACGCTCCTATACTATTACATGTGATTTTCAAGGGGATGTTTGGACTGTACGATGTAAGCAATAATTCGAAATACCCGGGTGTGATATAACCGGGCTGGACTGTATCCTAAATGTCTTCTATTGGCGTGGCGACGACAAAACAATGTTTTCACCTATGCTGGAAGTGACGACAATTCAAGATGGCGGCACCCTTGTGAAAACGGTCTATACATGAAGGCAGCATTTTCTAGCTCACTCGCATTCTTTTGTTGTCAGCATCGGCTATGCCAGATGAGGTAGACAGCAACGGAAAGGGGCATCGGACGATGCTCGGTTTCAAGCGTACCGACCGTCATGTCGAGTTAAGACAGGCCAGTGTTTTAACAGACGACTCATCGGTGGTCAAAACGGTCCCGCTCGAGGCAACTCCGAAAAGGAAAGCCGAGAAGGCAAGCGTCCATGCGACCCAAATTTGTCCCCGATCGTGCTCCGAGAGTCCTGTCGGCGGCAAAGTCACCGGCTGCACTTCTCAGACTTTCTAGCATAAAAAACAATACCAATAAAGCATCACTTACATGCAAATAAATAAGGCAAACTCCAGAAATTCTTCCCCAGTGCGTTCGATGACTACGTACTGGACGTGAAACGGGCACACCTTCGGACGTCACGTCTGCTCCCATTTTACAGTTCCTTAAACTAACGATTCACAATGACTAATGACACTTCTTTCCTAAGCCATAGGGCCCGCTCGGCGTTGACAGTAACACCAAAATGGGACCGGTTACGTCGAAAACCCGAGTTCATTTAACCACTTCCGTTACACACCTAATTTCCAACCCCGTCGCAAGGCGACAACGCCCAAGTATGCTCCGCCAGGCAGGCTTATGCTAGACACGGGACGAACCACAGGAGCCAGCTAGAATTCAAAACCGGAGGTTAGTCCGTCAGTTTTTTTTTTTTTAATACACTGCTTCACCGAAGGTCACCCGCACATCCCGAGAGGTCCGGCCTTGCGTCTGTAGCCTTTCAACGCCCTCGCGGATCGAGGCCGAGCTCCCTTCCTTGGGCAGCCCTGGTGCAGTCGCTCAGTCTTCCAGGAAGAAGAAGTTGCCACTCCTCTTTTGATCTGTGTCCTGGAAGGGAGTGCATGTGTCAACCTAGCGCTCCTGCAACAGGACTGCGCTGCCGTGGTGCTGTTAAAAGCTAAAGAGTAATAAACGAGGGAGAGCTTGCTGGTTAGATTACAAGAATAAATGGAAAGCAACAAAGGAGCAACAGAGGGGAAGAACTCTCGTCCTGCCTTTGTCCTTTTGCTGCCTTCGGTTTTTGTAACCTAAAAAAAAAATCCTAGAGATAAACAACAGCTGCCTTCCATAGTTCAAGGAATAGGCTCAATGCAGGCATTTCACTTAGCATTTCACCTCGCGTTTGATCTCGGGGAACAGTGTTGTGTGTCTGTCCCAACAAGGTCGACTAAATCTAGCCTGTTTGAGTTCTTGATAGAGCTGTCCTAAATTGTAACTTATCTCATCTCCACAACCCTCACTAATTTTCCCTCCCCTATATATACACATATATATAGACGTTCTCTGTGTACTCTCGTCCCCAACCACCTAATAGGCGTATCCGGTATGGGCGACGAAAAAATACTAAAACGTTTCAACCTGTAACTAGTAAAAAAATAAGGGGGAGGCAAAACGATAATAAGTGCCGGTTACGATTATATCCTAAGTGTCTTCTACTGGCGTGGCGACGGCACAACAATGTTTTCTCCCATACTGGAAGTGACGACATTTGAAGATGGCGGCGCCCTTGAAGAAAGAGTCTATATACTGTAAATGACTTAATTTTTGCAAGGACCTAATTTTCGCGAATTTCGCGAATCACCTACAATTTGCGAAAAATAGGTCCCGCGAACAATTCCAATAAAATGGTAAACACAATAGAATCTATATTGATATCCCACCGCGTCGCGAAAATGAGAACCCGCGAATTATTCCGAAACATCAGCTTTGACCTAAATCGCGAAATATTGAGCCCGCGAAAAATAAGTCGTTTACAGTATACTGTAAACGACTAAATTTTTGCGAGGACCTAATTTTCGCGAATTTCGCGAATCATCTACAATTCGCGAAAAATACGTTCCGCGAACAATTCAAGCAATATGTGAACGCTACGGAAGCTACACTCGATTCGCGAAAATTAGACCCCGCGAATAATTCAAAATTTTCAGCTTTGGCCCGATTCGCGAAAATTTGAGCCTGCGAAAATTAAGTCGTTTACAGTATATTCTTTTTTTTTATTGTGAAGGTTACATGTTGTTTCTGCTTATCTTTATCGATTATACTCTTGTTACGCAAACATATTTGACTCGTCGCAGAGCCGGCAGTACATTATGTGCTTCCAGTGACAGCATGCTACACTGGAGCTAAGCTCTGAGCATGTTCCGTTGCAGAAGCACCTCGGGAATGTAGAGCCTCGTAGCTGCATCCTCTCAAAAGGAGCGACTGAAACATGCATAAACGCACCTTGACAGAGTTGAGCTTGTTGATGCGTGGCCTGAAGTTGTTGGGATCTCGGCGGAAGGTGATATTAAGAAGCTCCAGGAACTTGTTCATCCCCGCCAGCAAGGTCTGTGGCCTGGAACGGCATGGTTAATCAATTGGCATCAATCGTCTGCCCGCAGAAATTCGTTCTTGTAGCCGGTTATCTGTAGCCCGCACGCCTACCAAACCCTATCGCAAATCAACTGTAGCCGAATTAGGCCCTAACGAAGCTTCCGCGAACTTCGAAATACGCTATGGTTTCGTCAAATCAACTCATTAAACTTGGAAGATGCGCAAGTTTTTAGACAAAAGGTAAGAAAACTTGATTTCTGTGACTAATGAAGATGCTCGTCTGCACCGACACAGTCAAATGTTTTCCTTTCTACAAGAGGGACTCGAGCTATTTTCAAAGACGGGAAGCCTAAAGTTGGCCGAACATAATTCATGTCTGCCAAGGGCCATTGCGATTCAGCACTGTGGAGCCACGCAAAAAGTATTTTTACACTAGGGACAGACAGACAACACGGATATTTTGCTTTGGCATCTACGAAACCCCAACTCGAGATGTTTCATCTACACGTCTTTTTACTTCAGTACGCCCACAGCGACTTCATCACACTACATGCAGCCTCGATCCGCGCGGCCGCGGCGCCCGGAACGCGTCGCCAAATGTTGCGCTCAGCGTCCTTTTCGCTTTTACGTCGAAAGTGGTTCCAAAGTGGCAACAACCAACGTCACAGGAGCCGGCCTATCGTGTCATCGGACGTCGCGATCTTGGCAAATGACGCCCGGGGTCCCGGCACAGCAGACGAGCAAACGCGAGGTCGCCGTCGTCACGGGGTCCCAACTTTTGGCTGCCGGAGCTTTTGTGGACTGTCACGCCTGAGAGCGACCCGCGGTGGAACAGGCGTCCGCGACATCCACCACCACTGCCACGATACTACCAAGATGGCAGCCGGTGAATTTGTATGTGGTCGTGGGGCGGAAATCGAGGGACCACTTTTTAGGACGCGGTAAGCGCACCGGTTGGAGACTAATTACAGGCACCACGGAGCGGCCGGAGAATCCGACGGACACCTACGTGTTGGCACGCGTCTTGACGGAGGGCTGCCCCTCGAAGACGATGACTCGGTCGGACAGGTAGGTGGCCATGATGAAGTCGTGCTCCACCACGAAGCCCGTCTTCTTGGCGTGCAAGATGAAGCGCTTGATGACCTTGGCCGCCACCAGACGCTGCTCGGAGTCCAGGTAGGCCGACGGCTCGTCGATGAGGTACACGTCGGCCGGCTTGCCGAGGCACAGCGCCAGGGCCACGCGCTGCAACTCTCCTCCGGACAAATTCTGCACCTGCATCATTGCACGCGGAATATCGGTCAGACGGGAAATCGGTCGCATCGGACATTGGTCATGTGGGAAATCAGTCACATAAGATAATATTCAGATGGGACATCACATGACCAATGTCCCATGTGACATGTCACATGGGACATAGGTCAGTGGACACATGGGACATCAGTCATGTGGGACATCGGTCACATGAGACGTTAATCGGATGGGACATTGGCCAGATTGGGGCATTGGTCACATGAGACATCTGTCACACGTGACACTGTGACATCAGTCACATAGGACGTAGGTCACCTGTGCCTATGTCACTGAAATAAAGCTCTATGAGAAGATCCACGATCAAGTCATAGTTTATAGTCGGCGACAGGTTAAGAGTTCAGGGGAAGCTCTTTCCATCTCTTTCCATTAAGCGGGGCGGACGCTGGAGGGGAGGCGACCTCCCCTTCAGCGTTCACTCCGCTAAAGTGGAAAGACGTGCGAGGAGTTTCCCCTGAACTGTTAACCTGTCGTGGACTACTGAGTGTAACAGTTCTCTGCTGGTAGCTTTTGAAGCTACTAGCAGAATCTACAAGTGTCAGGGGTGCGGGTCACCTACTTCTTGGTCGATGATGGCGTCGATCTGCAGGGGCTTCATGACGTCGGCGATGAACTGCGGGTGCACGTAAGCGTCCCTGATCTTCTCGTGCAGCAGCATCCTCACCGTGCCCTGGGACTTGGGCGAGATCTTCTGGGGCTTGTAGCTGATGTTCAGCGAAGGGACATCTCCTGAAAGCGTCGCGGACATTATTACTCTTTCGAGTCGACAACCAATGGCAGGACGGCTTTTGCGAGCAGCGTGATAGGTACACAGGGCTTCCGTTATAAGCTCTTCAAACCCCAACTTCGAACAAAACCTTTTTTTTTTTTTAACAAACTAGTCCACTAAGTTGACTAGGACCGTTAATGAACAGACTTTAAAGATTTTCAGATTCATTCTGGACATCACGAAGAAAAAAAAACTAGTAAAGTTATGATTACGGCAACGAAATACTGTGCTGAGCTTGTAATGCTGGTATTTGAGGTACCAGCATGATACAGGTACTGATGCAGCCTGATCAAGCTTTCATGTAATGGCATAACAAGTCGCTGATTGTACCTAGAAATGCACAAAACGTGTCACTTGCCTCCGTCGTCTGGCTTTAGACGCCCAGCCATCATCCGGATGAAGGTAGTTTTCCCGGTTCCGTTCTCCCCGAGCATCACAATGATCTCAGAGTCCGTGAAAGTTCCGGCGTCTATGCTCATCTCGAAGTCGCCTGCAAAAGAAACGGGGTAAATGTCTCAGCCTCGCCGATTTTAACTCTTCCTCAGCTCATGAAGAAGTTTCAGTCCCAAAAATGTCTGGAGTTTGTTGATGGAGTAAAAGAGCACATTGATAATGCAAAATTGACACCGAGACAAGTGGAAGATGCAAACAAACACAGCACTGACTAGTGACTTGGAAGGAAAACAACAGTCGACTATCAGTCGTGTCTTTCTGTTCTACTTGTGCCTGTGCCCTTTTTGTGCTGGTTTATTTACTCTCATGTTCAGAGAAAAATCTCAACGTTTATATTCACTTCCTAAGGTGCTGGATATGCCAACACATCCCAGATAAAAAAAGCCTAAGTGCTGAATTTTCCCATGTCACTAACAAAGGTCACTGTAGGCCAGAGATTGGACATGACTATGGCGTCAGCGTTCGGCTAGCTATGTTTTCACTGATTGGACACTACCGCCAGCTGAACGCTGACGGCGCGGTCATGTCCAATAAGTTTTAAGCTGAACAGCCAGAAAGGAGAAAACTGTTCCTCAATTTCTCTTCCCATTTGAGAAAGAGGGTAACACCCCCCCTCCCCCCCCTTTCTGCAGGGAGTAGCTCAGAGACCTGCTCTTGTGGGGAAAGAAGGAGAGGAGTGCAAGAAGGAATGAAGAGTTTTCTTCCCCCAAAAGAGGACTCTGTGGGTCGGCCTTTAAAGCGAAAATCAAGAGACTGTCAAAGTAGTCAGTTGGTGTGGAACAGGACAGCATTTCACATCACGTGCAGTAGCTAGTGCATCCTCTTTGTAACAGGCTTCCTCAAGAAAAGACAACGAACAAAGTTTCATTGCCCAGCTCCACGCGGACGTGGAGCTACGACAGCGTTTGGCGAACTCACCCAGGCACTTGCGCATGTTGGGGTATTCGTAGCGGCACATGCGCTTCACCTCTTCCTCGTTGGCGGTCTCGGCCACCTTGAAGACCAGAGAGGTGTCGCGGAACCTCAGGTTCTCCGTCGGAACGAAGCCGTCGAGGAAGATGTTAATTCCTGCATTCATATCGGTGGGGAAAAACGAGAAACATCACAATCGGTTTTGGTCCAGCACTGTAGGATTCTGACTACTACAAACACAAAGGCATTTCGTAATAATTCAAATTATGCGCGAAAACAAATAAAAAGAGCTCCCCCTCCCCCCATGCCCGGTAAACCCATGTGTTGTAACACAAGAAGCCAGTTGCAAACTGCCAGATTACAATTTTCCCAAGTTGTTGGGTCGTGCGTCGTTATGCAACGTCAGTACATGGCATAGCTCAGAAGAACAGACGCACTTATAAGAAGACAAACTACGACAAGCACATCCAGAGAGATGACCCGATTTTGAGCAGGGCTTGTCTCGAGTAAATGCTAGTCAGCCTATAACAGGGGTATGCAAACCCCGGCTCAAGGGCCAAGTCCGCCCCGTGGCAGGTTGCAGTACTTCCAATGAAGTCCGGCCCACGGCTCGCTTCTGCTACCGGCGCAACAATGAGCGCACGTAAAGAAATGGCATTGCAACGCACACCAACCGCATAAACAAAAATGTTATAAAAAAAATTTTAAATTAATTCGCCTATTGATAAGGCGTGTCCTCTCGTCATATTGTTCGTTGGACAGTGTCATCACCAGCATCACCATTCTTAGCACACCGTTTCACATCTGCGTAACTGTGTACGTATGTTACAATTCCTTTGCGTTCCCATGTGTATTGCGCTTAGTGTCCTGTATCGTATCTATTGCACATTTCCAGCATCAGTTCTATCATTCTCGTTAGTCTTCGGCCCTGCGTGAACATGCCAAAATTTTTCTATGCGCTTTGATTCATGCCTTGCGAGTTTTCTGGGTCGCAATTATTGTGTAATGTCATAATTTCATATATATTTTCATCCACTTATATATATATATTTTTTTTAATCAAACTTTCAACTTTGTATTAAGATGCTTATCTAGGATTATTCATTAAGTTTATTTCTCCTTTATACATATTCATTTATTATCCGGCCCTCGAGACAGCAACAGATACCTGATCCGGCCCCTTAGCCCAAAAGTTTGGAGACCCCTGGTCTATAAGAAACTGACGATATAACTAAGACGTTTTTCAGAACTGGAGTTTGTCGTCAGTCGACTGGTAGAGTCTACTTAGGTGAGGTAAGCCTCAGTCGAAACCCGATCGTCCCTCTAAACAGGTTACGACCGTAAGCTCGACAAAGATTGCTCTCATGTTCCTTTCAATCCAAGTGAAATGACAAAGAGACACACCCACCTTCCCGCACCGAGAAAGGCATCGTAACCACTCCGTAGCACCCAGGCACTCCGTACAGGCAACAAATGAAGTCGGAGAGGTAGTCCAGCACTGACAAGTCGTGCTCCACCACAATAATGTACCTGCAACGACACACTGCGGCGTTATATCAAAAAGACGAAAAAACTGACAATTTTAGAGAGTTAAAAAAAAAAAGCTTATTTATGTTAATTGCTTATCTAAAACAAACGATGCCTAACGGATGTAATTCGTTTTGAAGCGTTTGATAAGCACGGTACTACTGTTGAGACCGGTTATAACGAAGTCGGTTATAGCGAAATAGCGGCTACAGCGAAGCGATCACGATTTCCCATTCCCTTTTGCAGTTCGTTATAACTGAAGTCAGTTATAACGAAATAGCGGATATAGCGAGGTGATTTCCGATTCCCGTTGACTTCGTTATAACCGGTCTCGACAGTACTGCAGTTGCAATCGTGGCCTATGAATGTTTCGGCGTCACTTTCGCATTCCTTCGACTAGAACAATGGAGTGTTAGCTTATTGCGATGGCCTGTTCTCAATAACGCTAAGTTGTATCCATGCTCGGCATCAACTTTTTCGTGTTATGTTAGGAACATGTGACTCGTCTTGCATCTCATTCGCACGCAGACCAAACAAAGCCACGTGCTCGCGGAAGTAACTTTGACAGCGTTGGATGCAGAAACTATGCCGTCCTTGACAATGTGGCATAAAAAAGTTAATCTATGGGCGTACATAACACAACTCAAATAAATGGGGAAAAAAATTAAAACATCACCAGGTGTTTTTTTTTTTTTTTCAGCAGTGGTAGTTAGTTATGCGGCCATTAGCGAGTTCGCAGTAACTACAGTAGTACGACTTGCAAGATTAAACGAACGTCCATTTAGACGATTGCAATCGTGGACTTCGGTGGTTCACACTGCTGCAAGCCTTCACCGGAGATCTGAATGAGGAGCAAGGTGATCTGGAAAGCTCACTTCTGTGGGTGTATGAGGCCACGAATGGCCTCGGCGCACTTGAGCCTCTGTTTCACGTCCAGGTAACTGGAAGGCTCGTCAAACATGAAGCTGTGGAAGACGGGAGGGTGGAAAACGGTGAGGATTAAGTCGCAGGGCCCCAGCTTATTTCGTGGCGGGGTCGGGGGGATGCACTCACATGTCTGCCTTCTGGATGCAGACCATAGCACAGGCAAAGCGCTGCAGCTCTCCTCCCGAAAGGTCCCCCACGCTGCGGTCCCGCACGTTGTTCAGGTCTGCACATTGATAAGGTAGAACCCGATTATTGTCACCATGCCCCCATACTTTGAGTGGAGAGGGGTGGAAAGGGCAAGAATGAGAGGAGCAGAAACAAGTGGTGTAAAAAGAGTGTGGAATGAGAAGTGGAAAGGGCAGGAAAGCCTGCTTCCCCTCTCTTGGTGATCCAGCAAACTCAGCGCAAAGGCTTTGTATCTGGGTGGTGTTAAAGGGAAGTGTGCGCAGCGTCACAAAGAGACAATGGTGTGACGTAATCTGTTTCCACACAAAACTCTGAAATAAGCACCGCCCACCCTGTAAAGCTACCGCATGTAAATGCGTTTAACAAAATGACCAAACATGCAGTCAATTTTTTTTCTTCTTCTTAGAATTGTAAGGCTGTCCTTAAAACTGCTAGTGTGATGGAAAGTGCTCATTTGGGGCACTAACCTAAGAGGCAAAGGTTGGTGCCCGCCAATACCCTAACAAAGCAAAATGAAAAAAATGCCGATGTCGTGTTTGCACTGACACTGTCGTGCAGTGTACAGTTACATTTTACAAATGTATCTACCGTAATGTGCCTAAAGATGGCTCACCCCCCATGGAGGCCAAATGGGCTGTGAAAAAGGTGGTCAACTAACTTTTGGCGTGCGACCTAAAAGAAGCCAGAGAAAAGGGTGCTCAACTTGGTTTGTGTCATATTAGTTGAAAGGTAAAGTAAGAACTCTGATGATTTAACTATCAAAGAAATAGCCACTACTGTTAAAACTAATATTCTTGCCTCCCACAAATCACCTCACGCTAAATAACAGAATTTCTAGGGGTGGGTTACCTCTCGGGAAACAATGGTAGTTACAGCTACTCAGAAAAAGTAACAAAGTTACGCTTCAATTACTTTTTAAATATTCCAGGACGTCGAGATGTGGTGCGACTCTTACCTCTCGATGCGGAAAAGATACTGGCACTGCTGCATTCCAATTCAGCACTCTGCACATGGCAGCTGTTTGGACCGATAACACGCAGAATCAATGTGGAGACTAAGTCAATGTGAATTTAAGAAGTATTTGTAAACGTAATTTTGACAAATGACTGCAACCGAACCAAGTAACAGGTTACACACAAAAATGCAATCAAGTTCTAGTTACAGCTATTGAAATATAATGGTAAACTAATTACAGTAACTTCAAACACTCCACAGCTCCGTTGGAGACTCACCAAGGACACGGCAGACCTCTTCTTGGTTCTGCATCTCGTCCTTCTTGTCCATGAGCTGCTGGACCGATCCCTGGATTGGCAGATGGAAAACACACCCTTTTAGGCATTCTACGAGCCAACCAATTACAATTTGAAGGGTGATCAGTGGATGGGTGTGTTAACGCACTGTAGCTTGGAGCGTGTGAAGCGAAAGCTCGCGCCGCAAAAACCAGGGACCCTGGGTTCAATCCCTGCCCCTGCTCGTTTCGATCCGGGTGAACATGGTACAGGTGTGCGGTCGTGTATCTCTACTGCGTAATGCACGCTAAAGACCACAGGGCTAGCGGTGGTACCACACCCTCTGAATTTCTCATCTACAGCAGAGACACCAGACGCCCATCGGGGTCAACTAACTTCCCGCCGGCCAAACGAACAATTACTTTTTCACAATCTCGAGCTCATCTGCATCTCTTGCCCCGGATGCACGAGACGAGACAAGATACACGGTACAACTATTTCGGGTAAAATGGGACTCACCTTAACGGCCTTGGGAATCTGGTCAACATACTGAGGCTTGATGATCGCCTTCAGGTCGTCTTCGAGGATCTTGGTGAAGTAGTTCTGCAGCTCGGATCCGCGGAAGTACTGCAGGATCTCCGTCCAGTCTGGAGGGTCCTGGTAAACCATCAAGGTGACCGACAATGAAGCAAGAGTCTCAGATCAAATGAATAATTAAAATATGTTTATTGTGAAAAAAAAAAAAAAAGACATCTTAGAATGAAGGACTGACAAAAAGAAGACAAGCAGATGCCAATAGACCCTTTGCAAAAATCCCAAAAGCCCACGCGTGCCGCGCGACGAATAATGGGAGTCCACAGCTGGTATGCCCCTCCTCCCGCTACCACGTGACCACGTGGCACACGTGAGCATGCGCAGGTTACCACAGTCAACAACTTTTGAGCAGCTGAGTCGGCCGAGCGACGAGCCAATGGCTGCCCCTTTCTCATTCCTTTCCTTTGTACCGGCTCTGTCGTCTGCTGCACCAACGCTTTGTCAAACCTGGTCGAAACCTGCCATGGTTGCGGTGCAAAATAAGTGGATTCGGTGACACTTCAATACGTGAGGGTAAGTTACGACGAATAACGCATTCAAATAAGTTCACCTGTCGCGATGCCTTTACGCTGTCACAGATACGGTACGCCGCCAACGACGTACGACTCGGCGGATGGGCGAGATGGCGGATGGCTGCAACAACTGTAGCTGCCGGGACGCACGCGCAGTCGCGGAAGCGCAACGAGAAAGCGCGTGATCCGTACCGAGGGTTCCCAAAATTCCCTGCCATTGTGGCGCTGTATGTTTTGCAACAGGTCTATTGGGGAACGCTTTGACAGCAGAAGTGGACTTTCATCGGCGACAACAAATAAATCACTCAAAGATTTCGCCAAATGCATGGGAGTGCGACAGCACCACTTGACAGGGTTTTTAATGGCAGCATTTGCTACCGGAATGATATGCAATGTAAAATGTGGCGAAGGAATTCTGAATGTATAAAATACTTTTTTCTTCATCCATGAACCTCTTCTTTGGGGGCATTGCACCATTTTCACTGAAATACCGCCGTGCACACAATCTGACCGTGAAATGCGTCTGTGCCTACTATAGCAGATTATTTTACGAAAACACAGCTCCTACTTCACTTTGCAGCCCTTGTTTCTTAGCACTATTGGACACGATTGGTCACACTTACAATGACATCAAACTTTAAAAGAATCTGTCAGCCATGAAAGAACGCCAAGTCATGGGAGAGGGTGTCGGCAACAAAGCTGCGCAGTCCGATCAACACGAGCAAGGAAGATTCGTGAAGGACTCCGGTATAAAGGGGTTAGGACACGAAAATTGATTGGGTAGATTATTCTTGAAATAGAATTCTCATAGGCTTCTTAGTACATATACCAAGTTTTGCAATTTTTAGGGCCTTAGTAATTGCAATAATCAAATAACGAATTTTGATCCTTTTCACCTGGCGATCAGGCAACGCCGCCCAAGTTAGTCGCACCATGATACCCATAAACCACGTGGTCACGAATGCTCTCTCATTCTGGGTGCCCCCACGACCGCCCAAGCTCACCTTGCCACGGTACGATTAAAACCTCTCGCGCAACTCGGCTACTCCAACGCCATTTTCTCTCTCGCGCCCGGCCTTTCACCTTCCACCCTGCATGCACCTGCGAGATCGTCCTGGACGACAGTGACCACGGCGAGTTCGTCCGCGACTCGTCGTCGCTGGAGCCGGTCGCCAGCGGGTCGCAGTCAAAATGACCGGCTCCCAACATCTCTCGATAACAATCACTCTCATCGCTGCTGCGATCAGTGTCAAAGACTTCGACGAAGCAAGCAATGCCGCAGACATAATCGTAGCGAGCCGCACATTCAAAATTGCCGAGGAAGCCGAAGATAGAGGCTCCGAGAGAGCACAGTCTGCAAGTGCGTGCAAAAGGACGCCGCGCGCTGGGCGGGTGACGTCGCCGACCCAACAACCACGGCGACCTTCTCGAATGGGGTGGATCCGAGGGTCCCGCGTATTACTCGAATGATCCCCGAAACTATTGCACTATTCTCACAACAAATTTAGCAGAAATATAGAAACCTACAATGATTCCTAGCAGTATAGTTATCTCATATTCTATTTTTGGCATGTCCTATCCCCTTTAAAAGGGTACTACAACGAAATTTCGGCGCTAATTTCTTGGTCTATTCAGACACATTAATCTCTCGTTGAAAAAGACACGAAAAGGAATTTTATAAAGAATTAAACAATTAGCAAGGAGCACCTGGTGGATGTCGCTAATGCCTTGTTTGTAATGCCCGTCTAGGAACCTTGACAGGTAGTGACGATAGCTGTCTCGCCTCCGGCCCCTCTCCCCGAGACTTTGTTTTTTTGTTTTTTCCGCAGAAGTCGCTATTGTCCCTCTACAAGATTATAGAAGATTAACCCGTCCCTCAGAATTCGTACAAAGACGGCTTTTGGGTTACTAGCGGTGGCCCGATCGCTGGTGTGCTTCGGCTGCTTTCAGCGGATGCTACGAGCCATCAGGGCCTATCCAAGGCCGTGTGAATGTCACGTGACCTTGGAGACGGGGCAGAGCGACGCGCGTAAAGCGTGTCACGGGCTACGTCCACAGAATGGGATTGGCTGGGATAGCTCGCAGCGTCCGCTGCGTCCGGACGTAAGGTCCCGAGACAAACTATGTCACGATTGCTGCGAATGTGACGTGGTCTCCACTGGCTGCTCGCCAAGCATTTGCCAGAATGGGCCGTTTATAGCGGAAAATACAGCCATCAGGCTCAAAATAGAAACGTGCGATTGTCATTTACGGATATTGTGGATTATATTTAACCTACTTCTGAACACAACGGGTATATTTCAAATTTCGTTGAAGTATCCCTTTAAAAAAACAAGGTTGTCTCATTAACTTCACGGCCATTTCAAAACTTACCCCGTAACGACCCAGGTTCGGTTTCAACTTTCCGGCCAAGATCTTCAGGGCGGTAGACTTGCCGATGCCGTTGGTGCCCACCAACCCCAGCACTTCGCCGGGTCTCGGAGTAGGCAACCTGCAGAGCCGTTCCACGGCCCGTTAGAACGACCTTGCAGTAACCTCCAGCTGCAGCTGCACCATAGCACGCATCGCTCGAGACAAATGAGCTAAAAGAACACTGGCATACCTCCAAAAAATATTTATTTTTATTTTTTGCCAGGCAATTTAATACAATGTCGGAAGACTACCTTATCAATATTTTGCTACAACACCGCATATATTTTTAATGAAGTAAAAAAACGCGACTGCTCGAAACCGAAACTGAACTGGAAAGGAAGAAGAAAGTTGCCGGAAGTAGTGTGGCTACACCCAATTGCATTTTCTTTTTTCTTTTTGTTGCTGCTGTGCCAAGCAGACGAAAAACGCGCACATTGCACGCGTTTTTCAAACTCTTACCAATTCGTGTTCTTAAGGCGAGCTATGTCTTCGGCCAGAAGGGGTGACGACACGGCAACATTTTTGTGCGAATCAGCTTGGTGGTCGGGCGTGTCATACGGAATAAATCCCAAGTGTTTCGATCAGTAAAAGATTTCTTTTTCGAAGCTAGACAGATTCGCAATACCGCGAACAACATTTCTGAAGTAGAGGTCCTACGCCCGTCATCCACCGCCATCGCCTAGTCCGCTCTGTTCAGCCGTCCAGCACGCGATACGACGCCATATTCAGAATTACGCAGAGAATGCAAGAAGGGCTTCCAGTTCGCTGTGTAAATTTTTTTTTTTTTTTCCAATCAACATATTTGCAGCTTTTTTGAAGCCACAAAAAATGGAAATCTGTTTTGTTTTTCTATTTTTAATATTGAGCGTGTGCGTTCGATAACCTACAACTCTGACTATATTTGGTGCGTGTGTCTAAACCATAGAGAATGGCACGTGACCACGGAGAAGAGAGTGAACGCGATATCTCTATCAACAGTTTTCGGGTGAAAAGAAAACGAATTTCGAGCTGTCAATTGTGTTCTGTGTAGTTGGGCTCCCATATGTCACGTACAAATAAAAAACCTTGGCAAGCATAAATACCCTGTCAGTGTCCCTTTATGGTGCATGTGAAAGGAAAAGGAAATAAAACCAGCATCTATGGTGCCCATCAAACGTGCAGAAAGACCACCACCACCAAACGCTCACCTGTGGAGCTTGAAGGAGTTCTGGCTGTACCTATGGGTAGTGTCCTTTTCGAGGTTGCTGGGCAAGTTGATGATAGAAATTGCCTCAAAAGGGCATTTCTGTGAAAAGCAGGAATATGTCAGCTTAGAGCAGAGCTTCGACATATGTATGCTGGCTAGCTACCCCCAAAAAATCGTGGTTCTTTTTTTTAAGTCTTTTCTTGTTCCAAAGTTCGGAACCATGCAAGTGGCAGATCATGCAAGAGATCATGCAAGTGGCAGAACAGTACAACAATGTGCTTACCTTAACGCAGATGCCGCAGCCGATGCACAAGTTCTCCGAGATGGCAGCGATCTTGTCGTTGGGCGTCACTTCTATACAAAGTTTTCCTGCGAGACGAAAATACAATAAGTTGAGTTTCAAAGGGCTCTTAGAAGCTCAGAATACGAGCCAAGGTACGCAACTCCTTACCCAGTCGCACGACAGGGCAGGACTTCTTGCATTCCTGCTTACACCGTTTCGGTTTACATTTGTCCGTGTTGACGATCGCAATACGCGTCAACTTCTCCTGCGAACTCATGTTCGCTTCTCTGCTTCCCTGAAAAACAAAAAGAAAAAAAGAAACGAAACAGACGGTTCATGACTTTTTACAAACCCCAACAACAGTCGCCAAGCCATGACCTCCTTTCTTGTCAAAACATATGTCCATGGACGACGAACAATTTACGGATCAACGCCGGCCGAAAC
Source organism: Ixodes persulcatus (assembly GCA_013358835.2). NCBI lineage: Eukaryota > Metazoa > Arthropoda > Arachnida > Ixodida > Ixodidae > Ixodes > Ixodes persulcatus. Next base: position 652,237 of record JABSTQ010010649.1, on the reverse strand, counting down.
ACACAAAGAGCATTGGTTTCAAGTTAATTAAATCGGTGTTGTTTACAACTTGGCAAAGTGATCCACGTTCGCAGTTGTGTGCGTCGTGAAGCGAACAAAATGTTTGCCAAACATTGAACCGACAAATTGCGCCGGTTTCCTCAATCGCTGAAACGTCATACGCAAAAGACTGATTTGTGATTCTGATACGAGACGCTATTTGTTGGCTGCAGTCGGTACTTGGAATCGGCGAACACCGTGCTGCCATGGCCAGCATGCAGAGCTTTATTTATTTTTTCTTTACACATTCCAGACTTTGTGAAACCGTGCCGGTACAAGAAGGACGGACGGCATACGCCGGTACCCCCGCAAAATTCCTGTAGAACTTCGTTCAGTGTGAAAATCTGAGAGTATGGTGAAGTCTGCATGGCAGTGGGAGAAGCTGACGGGACTATCGGAAGATTAATTCGTTGTTAGAGGTCTTCAAATGAATTAATTTTGACACTTACCCTCATCTTGCCTGCTATCCACGTGAACAAAATGGCGTTAAAAGGACGCCTGGCGGTTTTCCGAGAAACTAAATGCGCCTCAAATGGATATTCAGCTGTAAATGTGCGTGGATGTATGCATACAGATGACTTCTTTTAATTGGGTGGCTGCTTGCATAACCTAGCGAGTACTTTTAATCTTAACTGGCAAAGTAGTCGAAAGATGGCAGCAGCGGTCCTTCTGCTCCTTGCGAAGATCTTTCCAAGATAAAAACGGCGCGCACTTTTTCGGTATTAATTGTCAGGAATGATTTTTTTTCATTCTTACGGATATAAAACAATTAAAAAAAATCATTCAACAAATATTAAATTAAAAAAATAATTTTGTTTTTATTTATTTTTTATTGGCTGTTACATTAGTCAGATACGTGTCATTTGCTGAGACGGACGCAGTTAGAGAAAATGTTTTATTGGTTTTATGTAAGTACGTATTACATGCCTTGAAAAAGTTGAAAGTTTGATGAATAAATTTCACTACCTGCGGGTACCAACGTGCTAAATCGCAGCACGATTCGATGAGACACCAATGACTTTTAAGGAGCCGAGATGCATAATTCGTTTCTAACGTTTTGCCTTAGCTAATATACCGTAAAGCAAAACCGCTCGTGCTTTTTTTTTTTTCTTTTTTTCTAGCTGTTTACATATTTTAGTTGACAAATAAACCTGCCTGTATGTTACCTGACTATCAGTTTTGAATGAGCTTGATCCTTTTTTATCGCGCGTTCTTCTCAATCGCAGTCCGAATTAAGTCGAGCTGTGTAAGATATAAAACATTCGAACATGGTATATTTCTGCCGCTGTGCTGCCTTTGTCAGTCAGTTAATCCCATTACCAAAGTGTTAACTATGAACTAATTAATGTTTCTGATATTATATTTAAAAAGACCGTAAGAACAAAAAAAAAAATTAAACAGTCTGATTGAGACACACGTTTCAAAAAACAAAAAAAAATAATAATAATTCGCGAAAACAAAAAAGAGCAATATTGACGGCGCGAGACGTGATTTAGCCGGCAGTCACCTTCTTTCCACTTGTTTTCCCTCTGGGCATTTCGGGCGCGTGGAGGAGAGTTTGAGCGGCTTCGCATTCACGACCGAGATGGTCATTCCGGAATGACCCGTGACGTCATGAACTTCGCGCGCAGAATTTCAAATAAATCTCTCGCCGTCCATATTGGCCAATTTTTTTCTTTTCTTTTTTTTTTGCGTAAAATTCATTTCTTGACACGCGTGTTCCAACCAGACTGTTAAAAAAAAACATTTTTTATTTTATTTTATTTATTTTTAGGGTTTTGTTTAGGCTTTAACTTGAGCTATCGGCTCTACGAACGAAAAAAACAACACAAGTTACTTTTGTACATGTTGAGCGTAACGGGTTCGGGGGGGGGGGGGGGGGGGTGTAATTTTGATTAATTTTTTTTTATGGTTGATAATTTGATATAAAGCCCACAGGGTGTTTCAGCCAAGGCTTTCTAAAATCCCTAAAAATAGGTGGTTGCGAAAGGAAAAAACGAAATTCTTTCCGGGAACCAACTGCCAACCAAAACGGACGTGAAGGATTGCCAACAAAAAACATACTAATTAGCTAAACATTAATAAAAATTTGCTAATTAGATTCTAATTAGTGAAATTAAACAGATGGTTGCGATGAGAAAATTGCTAAGCATCGTCGCAAACCACAAAATTAACTAATTTTAGAAATATCTAGGGCAGCAGCAGCATATTTTACGGTTCCAAAAAATACAAACACACAAAAAAAAAACCGCTCACTTTGGGCGCGTTTTTAGGTTTCGGTTTCCTATCGGAGCTCATTTTGGCGCCAGCGGTCTTTCGCCAGTGTCCGAGACGCGCAACATACAAGCACCTCCCTCCATCCTACGAGGGAGGCGAGCCTCGGCCACCGGGGAGCAGGACAGCTGACGCAAAGATATGCGCTCCGATAAAAAAAGACTGAAACCTAGAAACGCGTCCACAATAAGCTTTTCTTTTCTTTCTTTTCTTTTCTTTCTTTTCTTTGTGAGGGGGGGGGGGGGGAGGGAGGGGCAGGGAAACACCTCAAAATCCCCCTGCCCTTCTCTTATATCTTTCTAAAATTGGTTAATTGAGTGGTTTTCAATGTTTAGCGAGTCTTTCAGTGAATCCATGTGTTTATTTTCACTACTTAAAAAGTTAGACAATAGACCCTTTCACAAATTCAGTGCAATCTAGTGGCTCAAATATCAGTCTAAATTTCTGTATGCTAATGGCGGTTAGAATGTGGTACATATTCGTCAACGGCAGACGTGCGAAAGTTGCGGTTTTCTTCGCTGCACTGTTATTTTTCTATTTGTTTCAGTTGCGACGGTGTGTACCACTCTGTACAAGGCGCTCGGTGGAGTCAAATTCTTGATAAAATTCACAAGATGTCTGGGGCGTGCCGAAGCCAAGCATTCCAAGGTTTTACATGACACCCTCAAATGCGTAGCGCGTAGAAGCTTATAAGTCTCGTCACGGTAACATAGGAGAATAATGCAGCGAACTAACGTCTGGAATTTTCAGGCTCCGCTTCGGTATTCTTTCTCCACCAGTCATCAAAAGAACGCCATTAGCATGTACAGATGATATGAACTTAAATGATGATAGTTATTGAAGTTGCGAGACAAAATTTCGAAAAGGGTCTATTCTGTTGGCGACGTGACCGATCGAAAGCGTCGCGGTGGTCGGCTCTCCCCGATTGGCCGAATGCTGACTTCGACGTCAGCAAAGGATTCCTCATCGACGGAAATAAGAGTAATGTAAGAACTTCGATCTTGACGGTGTTGGCAGTATTGGTTTAAAAGCTCAATGATTTCCAGCTTTCACCATGCTAATTACAAACACCACCGAGCTTGTTGTTCACAGGGTAATGACGTCACGAGAGGTAACCATAGGAGGGCGCCACCCAAACATCTCGCCGCTAATAGCCGGTGACAGGTCAAGAACGAAGTGGAAGCTCCTCCCACCCCTTTCCACTTCAGCGGAGCAAACGGTGGAGAGGAGGTCGCTTTCCCTCCAGCGTTCGCTCTACTAAAGTGGAAAGAGGTGGGAGGAGCTTCCACTTCGTCCTTGACCTGACACCGACTATAGCTAATTATTTAGCTAATTAGTATGTCCTTTTGCTATCCTTGGCGTTATCGTGGTTATCGGCGAAAGCCAAAGCCGGACGCCGCCGTTCCGCGTTCTGACGCGTACCGACGAGTGCAGGAGTGTCTACCCACTAATCCATCCAACCAGAGCTCGTCGTTCTGACGTCACCACGCGCTTTTGTCTCCTTCCCTCTCCCTCGGCTTCTCGGCTCGCACAGCGACTGCTCGCTCACTGTCTTTTTCGCAAAAAGTGCACGGAGCTCCGAAGAAACACCGGCAAAACCGACTGCTCGTGACGAATACTTGACTCGTCAAAAATGCGCGTGTCAGGCGTTGCGAATTGTGCGGTGCTTGTGCCCGGGACAAGAACACGATATACCATTTCTTCGTCGGATGTTTCTAGTTATTAGTATACTGTTCAACGCGCGTGAAGCATATAGTCCGCTGTAGAGTCAGTAAATGAGCTACGCTTAGAGTGTCGGCAGTCTGTTCCCCGATATTGTTGTGGGCGCCGCCATATTGGTGCTTAGTGCAGAGCAGACGCAGCTGCCGTCATAATTCAAAAGTGCGATTTCTTCAGCATTACATTTGGTGGTAGGAAGCGCATGTAATCTTGATTTGCTCTATCGCCAACTGTTGAAACATTTGTGGGTGTACGGAAGAGCGTTTCTCGTGATTTCAGATAAAACGTCAGACAACTGGAAACCATGATTTTAAGCCTCAACGGATTCACAGATACAACTAGGAAGCTGCTAGAAGATTTCTGTGAGGCCCTGGACCAAGTGTTAGTTAATGCACAAGTAAAATGCGACGGAAAAATAACGTGGGAACGAAACAACTCACACTCAACAATAGACTACTGCCTCATGTTCCACAAACTGTATGACAGGTTAGAAAGTATTGAAATAGATGAGGAAGGAACAAAAAGCTTAGGGAGTGACCATAAACGAATTAAGATTAAATTTGGCGCATCCAAACCAGAACCGCAAGCCCAGGAACGAGCGGGCAAAGTTAAACTAAGTGAAGCTCAAATACAAAAAGTATCGAAAAGCATTGAGAACACAGTATCGAACAACCAGAAAGAGAGTGGACGTATGAGGATCTAATCGGAATCTTTAAAAGAGAATTAGAGAAACATCAAATTAAACGAAGAGGAAAACAAGAGTCGAAGGCACAAACCAAAAAGCTGGTGGGATAAGGAGGTCAAAGCAGCCATATTGCGGCGCCAAGATGCATCTAGAGAGCATAGGTGGGCAAAAAAAAAAAAAAAAGGGAGCCTTGCCAGCTGAAGTAGCTTCAAAATGGGAGAACTTCCAAAAGCGGAAAAGGGAAGCATCAGTTTTAATACAGGCCAAAATTGGAAGTGCAGGAGTGCAGTGGATGATGGAAGTAAATAAAAAAGATAGGAATGCGGCAAAAAGGTTTTGGGAGCACATTAAAGCGCAGGGGAGAAAGACAGAGGGTATCCAACACTTACTGACCACACAGGAGGGGAGAAGAGTAGAGGGGGAAGAGGCACGTGAATATATTAGGCAGACAATCGAAGAGGCTTTCTCCCAGCTTGAGCAGAGGGAGACAGTGAACAGCACGGTCAGCAACAGTGTTGAGGAGGAACAGAATTGTGTAACGGTGGAGATGACTACAAAAAATGGGACAAGTCAGAGAGTAAGGTTCCAGCAGGTACAGCGACAGGCCCAGACAACATACCCATGGAAGTCATAAAGACACTAGGAAAAACAAGCAAATTGAAGTTACGGCATGTGAGTCACCAAGTAATTCTGGTAGGAGAGGTACCCAATGATTGGAAACTAAGTAAAATGAGACTAATATATAAAGGCAAAGGAAACAAAGACAGCATTAAGTCATATCGCCCGATAACGGTAACTTCAGTTCTATACAGATTAGCTATGCAGATAGTAAAGCGCAGGGATAGACCCCCCCTCGTTTTTCCGAAGGCACCCCCTTAATTCACAACGACTCCTATATTCGCAATGCCCCCCCCCCCCCTTTAACCCCCCCAAAAAAAATTTAGACACCCCCCCTGATTTCAATTCCTGGGGAAACCCCTGGTAAAGCGTAGAATGGAGCAATGGACAGAAGATATGCAAATACTGGGCGAGCTCCAAAATGGATTGCGAAGAGATCGAAGACTGGAAGATAACTTGATCGTCACCACTCAATGTATAGAAATAGCAATGAAGAACCAAACTCCTTTATGGTTAGCTTATTTGGACATCAAGGAAGCGTACGATAATGTGAACCAGGGAAAACTCTGGGGTCAGCTGAGGGAGTATAATTTAGATACAAATTTGGTTAGGTTTCTTCAGCAGGTGTACACAGACAATAAGGTAGTGATAACATGGGAAGCAGAAACTACACAACCCGCAGCAATAAAAAGAGGACTCAGGCAGGGCTGTCCACTGTCACCTCTGCTCTTCATGATATATCTCAGTAAAATGGAAAATAAATAAAAGAGCAGTGCAACTTAGATTTTGATGTGAGTTATATGGAAGGAGGGAGAAATGTACTACAGGTAATACCAGGACTGATGTATGAAGATGACATAGTACTCATGGCAGATAACCAGGATACATTACAGGAACTAGCTGGAATATGTGGAGAGGAAGGGGACACCTTGGGCATGAGTTTTAGTAGTGACAAGTCTGGAGTAATGGTTTTTAACGATGAAAAGAGGGAACCCCTAAGGATTCAAGACATTGTAATACATCATGTAGGAAAATACAAATATCTGGGAGTCTGACTCAATGAGGGAAGGAAATATCTAGAGGAACACGAGGAGAATATAATTAGAAAAGGGAAAAGAAATTTATCGATTATGAAGCTCAGGGCACTATGGAACTATAACAGATATGAAGTGGTCAGAGGTATATGGAAAGGAGTAATGGTACCAGGACTGTCTATTGGCAATGCACTACTGTGCATGAAATCTGAGGTTCAATCATGGATTAGAAATTCGACAAAGAAGCGTAGGCAGATTGGCGCTGGGAGCACATGGAAAAACACCAAATGAGGGACAGGGGGACATGGGATGGTCGTCTTTTGAGAGCAGGGAGGCAATTAGTCAGTTGAAATTTGAACAAAGGTTGACCGAAATGGATGATACGCGGTGGGCATAGAAGGTATTCAAGTATTTTTACATGAAAAGTTTAAACACAAAATGGACAAACCGAACCCGAAAGCTTACATTTAAATACCTACACACTGGTGATGGGGCTGAACAGACTACTTCAGTGAAAAAGGGGGTGAAAGAGGCAGAGAGGAAAATGTGGGAGGGGAGAATGCAGGAGAAAGCAGCTTTAACAGTGTACAGGTCACGAAAGCAGGACATAAGAAAGGAAAAGCTGTTTGACAATTCACTGGGAAGTGCTTTGCTGTTCGAGGCAAGGACGGGAGTTTTGAGGACGAGGACGTATGGGGCTAAATTTCAGGACACAGACACATTATGTGCCGCCTGCCATAATGATAGCGAGACACTAGAGCACTTGGTTTTGAAGTGCACGGGGCTTCGCCCTGCTCTCCCTGAGGGGGTAACGGATTTGGCCGGGACCCTGGGTTTCACTGGCGACGATGGAAGGACGAAAGAGAAAAGGATTACAGTGACAAAGAGACGATTAGAAGATTGGTGGAAATTATCTAGGGAAAATTAAACGATGGACAACTAACTAGCACAGCTGGGGACAGGTGGAACAGAGGAAAATTGGGACTCCCTCCCGCGTGGCTCCGGCCCAAAGTCTCAACCCTGTCTCCCAGTGGGTCCCGTGCTGGGGAAACGCCAACAAGGTTTGACCAGAGGAAAATTGGCGACTCCCTCGCCGGGGGGAAGAGGCAGTGGGGTTATGTTTTTAGTTTTTTTGCCCGATCCCCCGAAGGTCATCCTGGTGATATCCCACACTACCTGGTGATAGTTAGGGGGAGAAAAATTGGTCTTAAAAGGGCGGGAGGAATCACGTTTTTGTGTTTTAGAGCGCAGCTCTTAGGCGCCCGTTTCCGGCAGTGAGCGGCGTCGGCGTCGCCGTCGCCGTTGGCGTAGCCGCGCGGTGCATGATGGGTAAATTTCCCCGCTAAATTTACCGGAAAATTTTCCCCGCTAAATCTAGCGGAAAATTTTTCCCGCTAAATCTAGCGTAAAATTTTCCCCGCTAAATCTAGCGGAGAATTTTCCCCGCTAAATCTAGCGGGAAATTTTCCCTGCTAAATCTAGCGGAAAATTTTTCCCGCTAAATCTAGCGGAAAAATTTCCCCGCTAGATTTAGCGGATAATTTTCCCCGCTAAATTTAGCGGAAATTTTTCCCCGCTAGATTTAGCGGAAAATTTTCCCCGCTATATTTAGCGGAAAAATGTTCCCGCTAAATCTAGCGGAAAATTTTCCCCGCTAAATCTAGCGTAAAATTTTCCCCGCTAAATCTAGCGGAGAATTTTCCCCGCTAAATCTAGCGGGAAATTTTCCCCGCTAAATCTAGCAGAAAATTTTTCCCGCTAAATCTAGCGGAAAATTTTCCCCGCTAGATTTAGCGGAAAATTTTCCCCACTAAATTTAGCGGAAATTTTTCCCCGCTAGATTTAGCGGAAAATTTTCCCCGCTAAATTTAGCGGAAAAATGTTCCCGCTAAATCTAGCAGAAAATTTCCCCCCCCTAAAGGTCGAGGTCACGTGACCCCCAGGCCACGTGACCCCCCCCCCCCCTGTGCCTTCCCCTCCTCCTCAAGAGCTGCGCTCTAATTCGGCGTTACAGGGAGTTGTAAACGGCTTTTTAGACATGCTAGGTGGCGCAAGCTACCGCCCGTTACAAAGTGTATAGCCATTAACATCCATCCATTCATCCATCCATCCGGTGGATAAGTGTCGCTACTATCCGCTGCACGAATTAATGCCTTGTGTTAAAGCTTGGAGCACGTGGGGCAAAAGCCATCGCGCTGCAGAACTTAGGGATCCCGGGTTCAGACCTTAACTCTGCCCCCTTTCAATCTGGATGATCACCGTTTACCGGCGTGCGGTCGTGTATCTCTACTGCGTGGTGCACGTTCAAGACCCCAGGCTAGTGGTTGCACTGCACTGGATACATTTTCCATCTACACCAGAGACGTCAGACGCCCATTCAGACTAACGAACTTCCGGCATGTCTAAGCACACACAAAACAACTTACGTGTTGTTTTGTGTGTGCTGATGAGTTCTAACATGTAGACATATCGGAAGCTCTTTGTCCCGCAGAAGTGTTCAAGGGTGGAGAGCCCAGTAATAATCTCGAGCTTAAACGTTCAATTTTCCCCGAAAAAAGAAAAATAACCCGTAATTTTGAAACTTGAACATTGCAACGGGCTTGCGTTCCCACGTGAAATGCGCCCTTGTGTGTGTGTGTGTGTGTGGGGGGGGGGGGGGGGGGGGGTAGACATCTTCATCGGGGGTGCCCATGGCGAGGGACAAAGGAAGACGGAACGTGCTGCCGCACTGCCAGAACTCGTCTCTTCTCTGGCGTCTGTCATTAAGCGTAATCCATCATTCTGGAAGGGAAGTTATACTATACTTATATGTTTGTTTGTTTGTTTTTTCTACGCCTCACATACTATCGGGTCCCGGGTTGAGTGGTCACCAGACATGTGTGCAGAAAGAGGTCAAAGAACTTGCTTCCGAAGAAATCGCGGTTTGGAAAAAAAAAAAAAAAAGAAACAAGGGAGCCGAAAGGGATCGTTCCAGCAGAGCGATGTTCAATCCTACGCGTTGTCTGTGTACTGTCGCGAACAATATGAGCTGAAACAGACCTTCGTGATTCTTTGCCGTATCTGCCAGTTTTGGAGAGAGAGAGAGAGAGAGAGAGAGAGAGAGCTGTTGTTTGAACTGGAGAATCGGAATGCAAAGTTAAAGTCCTATACCTTAGAATCTTTGACAAATTAAGAGATAACAGAGTTGGGACCGAAGACACATAAAACGGCCGGATCGGGTGGTTCGGGTCATATTGTCCGCGGGGGGAAGGGGGGGGGGGGGGGGGGGGAGTTCCATGCTCGCAAATCCCGACTATAGTATTTTCTAGGCTTGCTCCGTTACTGATTTTCCTCAAAATTGGTTCAACGTACACCCGTCTGGGTCAGTAACCCAAATTACAAGTCACAGTATTTTTTTTTGTTCGCAAAGTTATTGGATTTTTAAATGTAATCTGAAAAAGGGAAGAGATAGGTACCCCCCCCCCTTTTTTTTTTTTCCAGTCTAAGGGCTTGTCGTTTATACTTTTTCCCATAGACTATGCTCGGTAACAGAGACACAAGCGGGAGTGCCTATCATTGCAGACCAGGGTGGAGGAAAAAAAATGATTAAAGAAAAACCAAATGAATAAGATTTATTTGATTTAAATTGCTAAACCTATAAAATTGTGATTCTTTATCACTAGATAAATTTTTCAACATGGCAGATTGATTGCTCGATTCGTCTAGTCACTGATAACGATAGGGAAGGAAGAACTACTGTAAATGTAAACTAGAGTGTAATTAACTTTTTTTATTGCTGTAATTTCCGCCATACTAGAGCACAAACAGCTTGATTGTTTTTAGTTAATTAAAAAAACTTAATGTGATTTTTTTTTTATTTGTAACTTGATTGTAAAGGACATCCTTTTTTAATTTTCGTTTCTTTTTGCGTTCTGTTTTTTATTTTTTTATTTTGTTTTTGACTAGGACGTTACGTAGTTGACTAACGAAGTGCAAGGTAGAAAGCGAATCGCGGCTCAACGCCCCGATTTGCTCAGAACGGCACTTCTTATATAAATATTTCCTGCTTGATGAATATTCGATTTAAATACAAAACAAATGCACAGAAATAATGAAATGATAGTTAAAAGAATATTTTCGAGATTATTTTTGAAGGATAGGCTCGATTTAAATCGTCATAGTGAAACCGGCGTGGTTGAAATTACGATTTAAATCATGATTTTTATTCCCCACCCTACTGCAGACTTCTTTGCATACGCATGGAACGCTTAACTATGCAGAATAATTCTTGAGATGAAGCGTAGAAAGAACTTACCATTGACAGTTAATTATGCAAGCCGGCATATGGCCCTTTGACCGAATATATCCTCGAACTGTTTCGGCAAGCGACAGTGTTTGTTGACATAAGGTCCGCGTCAACATCCTCGCTATTGACTCGCCAAATAGGGCTCGCGACGCTGGTTCAATGTCCTATAAGCGTCGACCCAAGAAAACCTTTACAAACTTGGACGCGTACGTGTTCCCAAAAGGGTAGCTCCCTTCGATCTACGAGGTTCGCCCAACTTGATGCACCACACAGTTCAATCGCAGACATAAAAAAAACAAAAAACGCCAAGGGTACTTCATACGAAGGAACTCCGTACCCCAGGAGCGATGAATGACGTAAGAGGTGTCAACTCTGTACGGCAGTCTTCACGCCTTCCGTCGGGACGAAAACGAAACCACTAAACCTTCCAGACGACCGGCTTCACTCAAGAACCCCGGCTGAAATTCTCGAAACCCAAGAGTGGTGTGAATCGACGCCGGATCTACACTGGAACGGCGCCACGGTCAATATTTTCGCACGATGCAGCGCAAGCGCATGCATCCAGAAGAGTCTCTGTCCTGGTGTGAAGGACCTCGAGGGTATAGTTATCGCGGTTATCGCCGAAACCGCGGCAGTCATCTCTGGTCCCCCGTAGCATATATCCAGTTTGATTGTTGTTGTTGTTGCTGCTTGTGTCTAGCTGGTGGGTTGTTTGTTGTTCTTTGTCGAGTCACGGCCAGATCCTGTTTCGACGAGGCGTTCCGGGCCGGTGCCCCTGCGACCAGACGTCAACTCCAGAGTTCTGATCGCTGTTGTGGGCTTCTTGAGAGTGTTGTCAGACGGGGTCTTGATGGATTCATTTCTTGTCAACATTTGCATGTAGCGTCTCCTGTGTGCGTGTTTGTTTATTTTTTTTTTTTTTTGCCGGAAAGTTTTTTGTCGTTTCGAGTTACAATTTCGTTTTGTATTTTTACATTCTGAATGCTAGAAGTGCGTGTTCAAGAAAGTGATTGAGGATGGTAGTTCATTTTCCTGCTCTCTTCTGGTTAAAGTGAGCTTTGGCATTCGAAGGAGTTCTTTTGAAAAGACCCGGTTGACGAGTGACTAATTGACTCTTTTCAAAAATCCTATCCCGACCGCTGTCAAAACCGGCTAGGAAATGGCGGCGCTGCAATAACTGCCTTTACATTCTGACGCCTGCGAAAGAAAGTGCTCTCGGGGTATGCATTTTGGATATTCTTAGAGCGTTCTTGTATATATGGCATCTATCTGAATTTTTTTATATACATTTTGACAGGAACAAACACAATAGAACATAAAATCGAAAACGAACTGGTCCAAAGTAAATCCACATAGGGGCTAGCTACTCTGGAATGCACGCGGCCTAAAGCAACTTAATTTAACCATTCTGTTGTTGTGCTGATTGCTGATTTGGTTGTCAGTTACTTTTTAACTGATGAATATGCAAAAAACGCTCTATAGGAAAAAAGAAATGGCAACTTGGACCGGACTCGTTCTCTTTTAGCACTAAACTTTGAGCTATACATGAACTCGCAAGATACGTGTCGGAACTTTATTGTATCGCGAGTGAAACATGTTGTGGCTCCAGTGTGTGAACCAGCGCGTTTTCTCCCCTGACAATAACGAGATAACAAGTGGGGGGAAGGGGGGGGGGGGGGGATCGTTTCTCCAGTTATTTAAAAAAAAGTTAATGAAAACAATGCCAAGGAGAGGGCGAAAAAAGTGAAAGCCGTTTACAACTCCCTGTAACGCCGAATTGGAGCGCAGCTCTTGAGGAGGAGGAGGGAAGGGTAATTAGGGGAGGGTATACACCTCCTCCTCCTCCTCCCCTCATTCTTCAATCTCCTCCGGGGGGAGGGGGGTCACGTGACCCCTCAGGTCACGTGACCCCCTCCCCCTCCTCCCCCAGGTCACGTGACCCGGGGGTCACGTGACCCCCCCCCCCCCCCCGAGGTCACGTGACCCCGGGGGGGGAGGGCTCGCGCGGTGCATTATGGGATATTTCCCATAATGCACCGCGCGGTTACGCCGACGCCGCTCAAGCCGGAAACGGGCGCCTAAGAGCTGCGCTCTAAAATCGCCCCCCCCCCCCCCCAATCTCCCGAATAGTTCCGACGCCTCTGCAATCCTAACAAAGCGGTATTAATACTTCTATGATATATGGAGTGAAATGACAGCATGACGTCACGTCACCTGACACTGGTGTCACGTGACACCGTGACGTGACGTGACACCAACACGTTGGGTAACATTGTAACGTAATGCGGTACACGACCAACACCAACACGAGAAGGCAAGTTCCGTGCAGGGTTCCCACATAAAGCTATCACTTGAAAAAGAGAACACCGGGGTGATTTACCGATCCACCCTTGGACTGTCGATGACTCGATATATGCTTGTACTTCCATACGTATAGACATCAAGCGAACGACGCTGAGCCACTGATCTCAATGACAATTGCTGGATTGCGTTTGCCTGCTCCGCGAATGCGGTCACTGGCGGCCATCTTTAGGTAGAGTTATATCACCTCTAGCCAAGATACAGCAGCTGAAGCCACTTGGTAGCCACCATCATCCATCCATGGCAGACGGCGTTTTGGCAGTTGTGGTGGCAGGCTGCCATCAAAATAGCGTGGGTGATATTCCGTGATTGATTGAAATTGTTTGACGAAACATGTTTTTAAAATCCGGCGTGAACGGTAGCCCGGTCTTTGAAGACCCGGTGAAAGTTTTACGAAATCGCGCAGCACCGGGGAAACGCAGCACAGCACGCATCGAAAGTCGCATCGAAAGAAGCATCGAAAGCAGACGCGGTACGTAGTCTGCTTTCGAAGCGAGCTACGCTGCTTTCCCCCGGTGCTGCGCTTTCGTAGAACTTTCGCCGGGTCCTCAAAGACGAGGCTACCGTTCACGCCGGGTTTCAAGACTCTGCTTTGTCGAGCAACTTCAATCAAGCACGAAATATCACCCACGGTACAGTGTACTAGATCTACAGCTATTTTACGGCAGCCTGCCGCCATTGCGCTGTCCGCCATATTACTATGAAACGCCCGATCCGGCCTCAGAAAAATTTGCGAGGCACAAGGTTGGCGGCCGGGGTCAGCTTGTCGTTAGACCCGGGAAGTCTGGACGCGTTTGGCGGTGTTTTTGCTCCGAAGACGGACGCACGCCGTGAAGGTTCTCGCTTACGGCCCACACGGCTGCGATTGCTCGTTCGTCCGGGCCGAGTCGGGCCGTCGCCGTCTTCTCGAAGACGGCGATGCCCGTTTGGGTGCGGTTACCCTGTATGCTCGAGAGCTCGAAGTCGCTGCTTTAAAGCATTCTTCCGTAGCCTCGAGCACTCGCACAAGAAATGCACGTCTCAAAACCGGAAGCGCGGGCTAGCTCAAGCTTGTAGCTTTGACTGCGGTCTCAGCTTAAGGGTGAACAGAGTATAGCCGGGGTCACACTGCTCATACATCCTTCAAAATACTGTCTGCAAACACGAGTCACCGCAATATCTGTGCTTCAAATGCCGCGGACCAAGTTTTCTCCTTAAAACTCATTGCCATAAGGCATTCGAAGCACGGATCTCGAGGGCGACTCGCGTTCCCATATGTATGCAGACTCTTTTGTATGTTGTATAAGCAGTGTGACACCGGATACCTCGTGCCAACAACAAACATGATCATAAAAAAAAAAAAAGAATAGCGAGAGATGAATTGCTTTTTTACATCTTGAACACCCGAGCATTAGGAACAAGAAGTCGACAACACACACACACAGGTTAATTTTTTGTGCCCGAGTCCCTGGTGTTCAAGATGTTGAAAGGTCACCAGCTCGTTTGCATCTTCTCTGTTATGACTGCCTTCGTAGTATTTATTTATTTATCTGTTTACACATACTGTCAGTCAGGCACGTATCCAGGGGGGGGGGGGGGGGGCATGGGGCCCGGGCCCCCCCCGAAATCTTCCATTTTGCTGGGACCTCCTCTACCCCCTCCCCCTCATACAGCATTTTGTCATGGGCGGGCCCCCCCGAAACAAAATCCTGGCTACGTGCCTGCTGCCAGTTGCCATTTAGCCAAGGCAGGAGGAGGCATACAAGACTGAAACTTACACAACAAGAATAGTTTCTTTTTATTTCAATACACAAATGAAAATATGCAAGAATAATTAAACTGTCAAAAATGAATTTGAAAAGTAACAATAGAGCGCTGTCGACAATTCTTGAGTGAACGAAGAACACGTAATGTTAGCGGGAAGACTTCCACTCGTTAATGGTGCGCGTGAAAAATAATTATTCTAGACACTCGGCGCGGAAGGTACGACATTCATGTTTGCATGTTTGGGACGTGCCTGACGTGGGGTATTAAATTGCATAAATTTGTTAAGCAATAGAAGGAACGAGTAATGAACAACGATATATAAAATCTTTAGTCGATTGGCCCTGCGACGACCAGATAAAAGGTCAATTTTAGATCGTCAATATAATCTGGTGACGGAACTCGTTATGGACAGAGCGCAAAGCCTTCTTTTGCACTCCCTCGAGTTGTTCGACGTTCGCCCTTGTTGCAGGGTCCCACACAACGTTCGGATACTCTAAAACCGGTTGAACTAATTTACTAGAAATTACAAGCTTGGTGGAGGATCTGCATTACTTTAGCCGCCTTTTCAGTGCGCATACATACAACCACAACCCCTAAAGACGCCACGCTTGGAGGATCGGCACTCGATTCCCCGATTTCCTAGTGGACGCCGCCAGTTTGGTGCTCATTGCGATGCGGGTGAAATTGGCGATCGTTTTGTGACCTCCTTAGTTTTAGGGTGTCAGGAAGCTCCGGCGATATCGTTCTTGCTCCGTCGCGGACTGTTTGAACAATTCTGGGGGGACGCAAAAGCGTTTCCTGCGATTTCGGATAAATCATCAGATAAACTGGCAACAATAATTTTAAGCACCAAGATGACTGGAGTGTCGTTACTTTGAAACGTGGCTTAGTTTGTGGGTCTATACTCGTCACATCAAGAAAACGCACGTTTTGCGCATCATTGGTGCGCTGCGCGAAGTAAGTTCTCACAAGGAGATGAGAATTAGTAACGTTCCGCGTGGCGTCGGACTTTTTTTTAGTACGCTTCATGAGGTGGTCAGATGGGCCGTGCAAAGACTGGCACTGGTGTGACGCAACTATAGAGAATATTCACTGGCGGCCATAGCTGTGTGCGCGACTGCTGAGCGCGTGCTGACGGCGTGCTTCCACAGTTTTTTCGCCACGTGCATTCCGCACCACCAAGATTGCCGGTCTTAGCAGCATTTAACGTGAGCTCGTTCTGAGCGTGCGCTCTAAACATCGCCCTCAAATATGGCGTCCAGTGAATACTCCCTATACATCGTTGAGGATCTTCGCTAAACTCCAAAGTTTTTTTTTTTTTTTTTCGACCGAAGTATAGGTTAAAGGAGCGTCGTTCTAATAGGGTCGACTGAGAGTGAACCAGGCCACATCTTAAAAGAAAAAGGAACACCGTTACATGCTATTAGACACGCAACAAACGTACGACTCGAAATTCCACCACAGCAACGCCGCCATCTCTCAAAATACACACACAAAAAAAATGATTTACAGTTGTTTTTTCTAGACGTCACACACCGAAAAAATGACAAGTAGGGGCAAAAGTCGTTGCAAATTAGGCTTAGGACGACGATGCCCACGCGATCGCGGCTCACGTGCAGCTCAGGAACGGTAAAGCCCCATCACGCACGAATCCATGGCTGAAACTGAAACGCGAACCTCACGAGGTTCGAGTTCAAAAACAGGTTCGACATTTTTCGAAGTTTTAACGAAAATTCGAAAAATACGTTCACCTAAAGTTGGACTCTTACGCGCCTGAGCGGATAGCGAAAACGACCTGACGCCACCTGGCGGAAAGGGGGTGCGCTATTTATCAGGTGTATAGTTTAATAATATCCTTTATTATCTAACAAAAATGCAGTGTCGGTAGAGGACATAAAAAAAAAAAGATTTAAAAACAAAGCCGTTAAGCTTGACTAAGCGTTAACAAAACAACTAAACAATTAAAAGGAATATGTGTCCACCTTTCTGCTGTGTTAAAGGGATACTGAACCAAAGAATTTAGTGTCCATAATAAGTGGCGCACGTTCTTTCCACGAGCCAGCAGCCTCCGGTGTGCGCGAGCACACGCAACGAAAATGACGTTAAAGACCTCCAGCCAAAGGAGAATGAAGACAGGCTTTTCATCTCTACAAGTGAAAGCTACGTGCTTGTTAGACCATTTAATCGCTTACCTTTTACACCAGACACCACTGTGTAGACGAAAAACGTTTCTTTATTCTCCTTTGGCCCGAAGCCCATATATTTCACTGTCATCTTAACCGCGAATGGAGGTCTTTGACGTCATTTTTGTTGCGTGTGCTCGCGCACACCGGCGGCTGCTGGCTCGTGGAAAGAACGTGCGCCACTTATTATGGACACTAAATTCCTTGGTTCAGTATCCCTTTAAGTATGAACCAAACTAATGTATAAATTATGTTTGCCTCAATTTTTTGCAATATTTGTGTAGAAGTCGGGCAGCACTGTTCGAAAACCGGACTTCGTCGAATTCTGCAAAAAGTTCGAAGGTTCGTTGAGCCTCAGGTTCGACTAAAGTTCGTGGCAGGGAGGCGGAAGCTGTGCGCTCGTTATCCACATCCAGTCACACGCCGATCTTCCTTCGCGTCATTCCTCTTCCGTCCTCACCCACGCGTAGAGAGCGAAGTCACGTGATGACAGGGAGGCACCTGATTGGTCCGTCGAGCGCACAGCGCCCACCGCCCTGTCAGCTGAACTACACGGTCCTTCATTCCGAGCGATACATATTCCGCCCCCTGCCGCCGCTCACAGTGATCCTTCTTAACGTCGCCGCACCCTCTGGAAGTCCCAAGAGGCTTAACTAAGTCAACTGTCTACGCGTCTTGATATAAGCCCGAAATGCCCGACTTTCTTTATTTCTCCGTTCGAGCCTAAGCTGACAGTGCGGTGGGAGTTACGGTCCCGTCGGACCAATCAGCCGCCTCTCTTTCGTCGTCCAGTCCGCTCTCTGCGCCTAATTAAGGGCGAGATCGTGACCACGTGGTAAGAGTCTGACGTGTGACTGGTCCGACGAGCACGTATAGTTTCCACCGCCCTGTGAGCCTAAAGGGTCCGTAGGTACCCGACCTCCTGTTTTACGGTCTATTTATTTTTGATACCAAAGCTGGTCGTGCCTCAAGTTTTGGCTGACGCCCGCGGTTGTGAGTTATGGCTGTTTGTGAGGAATCCCTCCCGAGGGTGTACGCTCGATTGTGATGAATTGGGATGTATGGCGCGCACGTGCTCGGATTCGAAGAGCAAGAGCTCGAAAACGGCAGAAGCGGGCGCAGTTTGTGTATAGTTCGTGTCTGACGTCTCGGAGAGATGTTCCGCCAAAGCCGCGTCCGCATGGAGCTGTTTGATCGTAGACCGTCGCTATATATGCTCGGGTGTTTATATGGTTAGGTTTCCTTTGAGACGCTAACCAAAGCTTTTTTTCATTAATTTCGTAGCGTAATAATAGTTGAGGCTTATTTTCCCAGCGGGGCGATGTTTTCGCCGTTTCCCGCTGGGTGCGAGGCCAGTCGAATATCTGCCTATATAGTCGCTATATCTCGTTTCGTCATAGCAAGAACTCTAAAAAAGAGAAAAAAAAAAGCTAATTGATTAAATATAACTTGGAGCTTCCGGCATCGAAAGGAGCACAATGAGCCAGTGCTATACACAACTGGAGGAAGTTCAGCACTCGAGAGTGCAGTAACCTTACAGAATACTATTTGGGTTGATCTTAAACAAATCAGTCATTCTAAGTCCAGCTTAAAAAAAAAAAAAAAAAGCTGGAGCACTGTAAAAAATAAAAGAAAAAATATTTTCTTCAAATTCAGTTATGGCGCTGAAATAGAACCCTCTTCAAAACACCATCAAGCAGCTTTGGTGGTCGCCATTTCTTGGCAACAAATCGTGTGATATTTAAGAAGAGCCACCGCCTAACGCTGGCGCCGCGCTCGTTCCCGTGTACCGGCTGAGCCGAGTCCACGCCGAATACCGACGCTCGCCTCGCGTCCAGTACATGCTCAGAGTGCTTCTTCTTGAGCGTTGTGAATAAGATGGGGAAGGGAGAGAGGGCCAGGTGCCCTCGCGTCCAGTACATGCTCAGAGTGCGTGCCCAAGCGATGGCGGACTCAGATCATTGACACAGCGGCTAGTAGACGGCGCGCACTTTTGAAAATGGTGATGAAGGGAAGGAGCCAGAACCTCGGCAGATACATATAGGTTGGGGTACATAAGCTGAGGGAAGTCTCTGAGAGGGTGCACGGGCACATAAGCACTATCCCAGAGGTCTTAGGACAGTCTTTCAGACAGAGCAGTGGGGGAAACTAAAAACCGGGTGATTAGGGGAATGAGCCAACGACTTCAGTACGGCGTATTGGAAGTAAGCAGGGTGGTGTATGAGGCTCCCTCCGACTCTATTTGCATGGGGTATGCACTATACAGTGGAAACAGAGGTAGCACGATAGGGGGTAGAAGTTGGACGTCATGTCGTAGATTTTTTTAGGAGTCTCGGAGCCAAGAGGGCTCCGGTGTAGACGAATTTGAACTAGAAGTGCCAAAGAGTAAGTGATATAGAAGGTGTAAGAGCAAGAGACTTAGGTGCAAAGGTAGAGCAGATATAGCACACATAAACATGCAGGGAGGTAGGGACAGGTAAAAATGGGAGGAGATAAAAGAGCAACTAAGACAAGAGGATTTAATGGTATATGGGTTAGTTGAAATGCATCTTAGAGACGCGGAGCAACCCTATCCTGATTACGTATGGGAACAATGCAATAGAACGGAGGGCAACAAAAAAGAAGGCGGGATTGGAGCGTTTTCTAGAAAAAGAAAATGCAGATTGGAGAGAAGAATGCACGAAACTTTATGGCTGAAAAAGGATTTAGGGAACAGGTCCTTCTTGGATTTGTGTAACTCTGTTCAGGATTAAATGCTAAAAGGAGAACAGTAATATGGTAGAATGTATTTCAAAATACATTATTGAACTAGGAGAACATCACGAAGTAATTATCCTAAGGAACATGAATGCCAATTTAGAGGACCTGGATGGGTACACAGATTCAACACAAAATATACTAGAGGAGATGTGTGAAAGGCACGACTTATGTTTATGCAATTGGCGACGTGCGCGATCGAAAGCGTCGCTGTGGTCGGCCTTCCACGATTGGCCGAACGCTGACTATGACGTCAGAAAAGGATTTATCATCGACGAAAATAAGAGTAATGAAAGAACTTTAATTTTGACGCCGTTGGCAGTGTTCCTTTGAGAGCGCAATGATTTCAAGCTTCCACCATGCTATTTACAAACACCATCGAACTTGTTGTTTGCAAGGTAATGACGTCACAAGGGGAACCATAGGAGAGCGCCACCAAAACATCTCGCCGCTAATACCGGTGAGAAGTGCGACGGGCTAATAACATGGGAAACGGGTAGCTTACATTCTACGATAGACTACGCACTGATGTCAAATAGAATGTACAGCGGGCTAGATTCAATGAAAACAGATGAAGAGGGTTCAATATGCCTCGGTAGTGATCATAAACGAATTATGCTGAGCTTTACTATAAGGAGTATTCACTGGGCGCCATATTTGTGGGTGCTCTCTAGAGCGCATGCTCAGAACGAGCCCCCATTAATAGGCTGCTAAGAGTGGCCATTTTGACGGTGTGGAATGCACGTTGCAAAAGAACCCTGGAAGCTAGCCATCAGCACGCGCTCAGCAATCGCGCACACAGCTATGGCCGCCAGTGAATACTTCCTATTAGCCCCGAGAGCGAACACAAGCGTCGCTGTGGTCGGCCTTCCACGATTGGCCGAACGCTGACTATGACGTAAGAAAGGGATTTATCATCGACGGAAATAAGAGGAATGAAAGAGCTTTAATTTTGACGGTGTTGGCAGTGTTGCTTTGAGAGCGCAATGATTTCAAGCTTCCACCATGCTATTTACAAACACCATCGAACTTGCTGTTTGCAAGGTAATGATGTCACAAGGGGGAACCATAGGAGGGCGCCACCAAAACATCTCGCCGCTAATTGGCGACGTGAGCGACCGAAAGCGTCGCTGTGGTCGGCCTGCCACGATTGGCCGAATGCTGACAATGACGTCAGCAAAGGATTTCTCATCGACGGAAATAAGAGGAATGGAAGAACTTCAATTTTGACGGTGTTGGCAGTGTTGCTTTGAGAGCGCTATGATTTCAGGCTTCCACCATGCCAATTACAAACACCATCGAACTTGTTGTTCACAAGGTAATGACGTCACGAAAGGTAACCGAACGAGGGCGCCACCGAAACATCTCGCCGCTAATAGCGAAGGAAACGCAGGGTCAGAACAAGACAAACAGCTAGACCAAACATTTTATAGAGAGAAGCAGTTGGAAGTAGTTGTTAAGCAAATAGAGGAGATAATTTCTGAGGATACTCAAACGGATTCGGGTTACACAAGGCTAACCAAGGTATTCGAACAAGAGCTGTTTAAAGTATGCAATAAAAGAAGGGGGAAACGGAGAAGCACACCTGAGAGCTGGTGGGATGATGACGTAACGAAGGCAATAGAAAATTAGAAAAACGCCAAGAAGCTTCCCACAGATATTATAAGATCAAGGAGGAACCAGAAAGTGAGGTAAAGAAAAAATGGGATAGATTCATTAAAAGTAGACGGTAGGTGTCTTGCCTGATTCATGGAAAGATTCAGAGGGAGGGGTCGCAATGGCTGTCTAAATGGACTGATAATGAGATGCCAGGGACTCCCCACGCACTGCGTTTCTTTAAGCTGCCACTGACAACAATGGTGTTGGCGGAGTTCGAACAAACTTTTAATTTGCAATTACGTTGGTCCCACTACTATCATCGAACACAGGAAATTACACATATTGTTTTCACGGCGCCTACATCCAGACTTTCAAAACTTGTTTGGAATAGTTTTTTCGGGTTTTGTTTATTTTCTGTTTTCTTGTAGCGCTGTCACAATCGTTTCTCAAAAATCTCTTCTCTTAAAAAAAAAAAAAATGTTCAGCTTTAGTTTTAGTATTTCTGAAAAATATGCGCACACTGAGCAAAGAAGCAAGATATATATACCTCTACTGTAGTTGAGTTTAGATTTAGAACGGGTGGCGTCACGAGCGAACACACGAACTGGAGCCGACATTCCTTTCCGGCAAGCAGAACAGCAGCCGTTCCACTCGATAACTAACGGCGAGTTTTACGACACTACGTGCGGAAGCCGTCATGTCAGGCTAATTTCCGTAATCTCAAGGGGTCTCCGTTTCCAGACAAAAATGTCTTTAATCCCTATGCTAACAGTGCAGTGGAAGCGACGCGCTCGTTTGACCGGTTGCACGTCCTCCTTTCGTCACGTGATAACGCTTCCGCCCATATCCATGGGCAAAGAGCGAGATCGGGTGATTAAAGGGCGGCGGTTGAATGGCCCGGCTAGAGCATATACAGTTCCCTTCGTACACCTGTCTGTTTAGGGGGGAAAGGAGTATAGTTGCAGCCCCGCCCCGTCTACGTAACCCAGCCGGTCTACCAGAAAGGCACCGCGCCTCGCGCCGGAGACTTCGACAGTCGAGTCACGCGAGCATCGATAGAATTCCCATCAGCCGTACGCGCGCATTCGAACATCAAACCCCGCAAGGACAGCCCACGCGTGGAGTAGCATCGCTTGCGCAATACACGGAAGTTGGGTCGCCTTTATGTCGTAGGCGTATCTTACGTAGTTCATACGCACGCGCAGTGTGTGTTGTCTATGGTATACGACCTCAGGTCTCCGAGAGACCATAGGCGAAACCAGAATTTACGGCGCTTTCCCTCTCGCTCATAAACGAAGCGAAAGAAATCAACAACTAAAGGAAAGGCAGTCAAGAGGGGTTACCCACACCGACGAACATTAGCTCCTGGACTTGACCCGTCATGTTCGAGAAGCACTTTAGATAACTCGTCAACGCGCTCGAGCAAAATTCTCCCAAGATATGTCGTGGCTTCGTCTCTTTTTTTCTATCGCTGTTTCTCGTAGATAACCTCGACACGTCCTTCTGGAGGGGTTCGCGGTCACGATATGGTTCCCATGCCCAAACACGAAATGAAGGGTAGGTGCTGTATACGATCAAGAAGCCCAGCCGCATAACTTTCGACACCGCGGCATTGCACGATGATTCGCGGCGTGGGCGCGTGCGTGTTGTTTCTCGTGTTTGACGACGAGGCTGTCGACCTCTTGGTGGGGCGATGGCGGGAGCTGCACTCCGTCTAAACGGGACTTGACAAAGACCGAACGCCATAAGGCCCTCTCCGAGTCAATCAGAACGACGGAAGCGAAGCACATAATCTAAGCATTTGGAGAAGAGGGGAAGGAGGAACTCGCCTCTTATCCGGACTCTCTATTGTGTGTCCAAGATGTCGCTCTTGTCCCCATCCCGGAGATTAACCTGTCGCTCAAAATTCGTACAAAAGCGGAGTTCATCTCTCTTTCGCCCGTGACTTCTAAACAGCACTGCCTGCCACTAGTGAGCTAGTCACGTGTCTCCATCCGACTCGCTGATTGGCTCACTGGGCCTTCGCCGTTTGCCAACCTACGGTAGACGGAGTCCAGCAGTGAGTTCTTGTCGTAGGCGAGCTCTCGAAGCAAGCTGTGGGTCGTGTTCCAGCTGTCTTTTTTTGAAGTAGACTTTTTTGTTTTCTTCTTCTGTTTGCCGGGAGGCTGAAGAAGACGCATTCTTTGGTGCTTGATGAATGACCGCGTGGCGTGTTATGAGAAAGATGGAGTGTGACCGTGAGGGAGGCTTCGAAGGGCTGCACGGTGTGATCTGTCACTACCGTTAGCGCCGCCGGCGTTGGTGATTTGTTGTTGCTCGCGTTGTCTGTGGGCGCGTCACACTCTTTCATGGGTAGGGTGCAACGCGGCCAAGGATGTGTGAAGCCGTTCGGGTAATGTACGCCCGCGTGCTCTGCGGCGGCAGATATAATGCTTGCTTCTGTCTGATTTGTCGGCGGACAAGTTTGGCATTCCTGTCGCTGGATTCTTCGTCAGAGTTTGCGACGTCTCGCGAACTTCTAAGGATGGAACATTTTATCACGCCGTAGTGATCGATTGCGGGATTGTGTTTAGACACCTTTGATCACATTTAATTTTGAATTGTGTACTTTAAAAATAAAGTACAGCGGAGAGTTTAAAATGTAACCTTAATAATAAGTTCGACGAATACATCCGTGCACTGCGGAAAACTTCAAAACGATGAAACAAAACAAAAATATAGTCGGTCGACTTTTTTTTTTTATAGTACAGAAAGTTCTGCGATTATGTTGTGCGCGTCATTTTCTCATGTCTATCAAGTCCCGCGGCTTAGCCTGACATTTTTTCGGGGGAGAGGGAGGGGGGGGGGGGGGGGCTTTGGGAATTCTTTCTTTTTCTGCTGTCTATATTTATGCGTCGTGGATCAGTGTTTTCGTATAATACAATTTGATATCAACGGCGTGGTACGTTGGGTGATGTAACTGTGCAGTCGACACGTTCAGCTCCAAAGCGAGGTGGACTAAAAAAAGAAAGAATACACAAAATATGTCGCGCGCTCTTAGTTCGCAAACATCGAGAACTGTCAAAAGTGTCGACCTTGCGCCCCCAAGCTTTATGACAGCTCAAAGCCAAGGTTGACGTTTATCGTTCTGACACTAAACCCCTAACCTGTCACCCCAGTGAGCAAACAAAAGAGCGCCCACGAAAAGCTTTCGCAACCCGTGTTTCCTTGTTGCTCATTTTTTTAAATTTCCGTCTTTGTTTACACACTCTTGTCTCCGCGAACGCGTTCACGGTCGCAATCACCGCGAGGACGTAGATAATGTTTTTGTCAAGAGGATTTAACCTACGCCGCTGGCCCGCAGTCCTACGCTGTCTGATAGCGATCAGCTTTAGCTTAGGCGCCTCCTAAACGCGAAGACGGGCTCCCTACAGCGTGGTTGTAATGGCGTTATCTGCAGCACAAGTATGTATATACTCGGTGGGAAGAACGGCTAGAGGGTGTATCGCTAAGCAGGTGGTGTCACGAAATATATGCACAACGACCAACAGTTACTAGAACAATTCTGTTGGGAAACTGCCATAGAGCCTGCTTTGAAAAAGTGGCTTCGGCCCGTACTCGAGAACCGAACTATTGACGATCGCAACGCCGCCGTTTCTCCCGCAGCGGCCACTCCTGGAACTGCACGTCTGCATGTATCGGTTCAGGTCGAGTCGCGCAAGGGCCGGTGGCGCCATCTGGCATTGCCATTTCACAGTAGGAATATAAATGAACTTTCATGTTTTGACTAGTCGCTAAAGGGTGGCGCTTTTGTCGTATTTAGTTTGGTCTCGGTGGACGCGAGCGGTTCGGGTTTCAACGGTGAGTTTCCCAACTGAGTGTTTTAATAACGCTGACAACGACCAAAGTTTGCATGTGTTCATTTTCCCGCAGAACACGAAGCTACGAATGACCAATCGGACAGTGTCAAAAGCACTCCATCACGGCGTTCTATACATCATCGCTGTAACTATCGTGAACAGGATAGGTCCAGTGACTTGCGCTTTTTATGCTGTTTGATTAGTCCCATTATCTCGTGACATTCGGCTGCGTCTGGATTTCAGCTGCAGCTCGCGGCCCTACATCAAAGCGGCTGTCATTTGGATAGTCGACAAACAGCAGTACGAGGTAAGGTCTGGGACGTGTAACTATACTTCGTTTCAGCTTCGGTCCGAGCGCGGCCGATGTAACGAGCCGAAGGGCCAATCAAACAGCGAAAGAGGCACAACGTCATGGCGTGCTCTCTGCAGTTGATAGGACCAGCCGGTATTCGCCGTCTCTCCATGCGTGCTTCTCCGCCGGCTAGTCCTATCAAGCGCAGAGGGCACGCCATGACGCTGCGCTTTTTGCGCTCTTTGATTGGCCCTTCGGCTCATAACATCGGCCGCGCTCGGACCGAAGCTGAAACGAAGTATAATCACAATTTTGTTTTAGGCCAGCGCTTTTAGAGCCTCACATCACTTCTTTTTTTTTTTTTTCGTGTTAGGGTGGTGTAGTTTTTTCGTAAAATTATATGAATCTCTCCAATAAACGTATAAGAGCATGCCAAGATTATGTCAGAACTTAATACGCACAATATAACTTATATAAGTTCTGACCCGTTAATTAGAAAAAATCACAAACAATTTTTTTTTTTTTTTCAATAGTGAAATAAGCATTTTTGTCGCGAACTTAAGAATTCCCGCCCCGCGGTTCTTAAGTGTACTGTGAGTATGCCGAGCGCAAGTTTGTCTGCTTCTTTTCAGTGGTTGGCATGATGTCAGAACGCCCAGCTCTTATTGGCTGATTGAAAAAAAATAGTGGATAGACCTCAAGGCGTCTAGCATTGAGGTATACCCACTATCCTTTCAATCAAAGCCAATCAGAGCTCGGTGTCGTACTGACGTCCGCCGCCACGTGACTGGCGGGGCGCCAGTCACGTGGCTCTCCTCTTCTCCGTTGTCTGCCGCTCCACCTTTTCCATTTTGGCGGCCGCTTCTCGTGGCGATCTGCCAGGCTTTGTCAGTATATAGACCGTTCCATTAAGGTCATAGCAGAGAGGGTAATAACGAGAAAAAAATACCCTCCCCTCCCCCCCGCATGTCGTCTGCTCCGCCGAGTGGGCTGTACCTAGCATCCGGCTGGCGTGCAAACTCTGTTTAAAATCGCGTCATTTTGGAAATTTCAAGCGCAGATGCGCAGATTTTGGTATGCCAGTTATCGTGTAATACTATGCTAGATGAAACGACTAACAGGGTCCAATTGCGCTGTTACCAGCGTGCAAATAAAAAAAAAAATAGGGAAAACTGCGTCAGATTGGCCGGTTTCTCCGGCGAAAAGTAAATCCGGCTTCTGTACCTTTTTTACTATACAAAGTTCGTACTGATGTAGGCCTTTAGCGACCATGAGTGGAAGTCTGAAATAATAAATAAAAACGTGCTCTCCTGCCGCGATACACGCAGTAGTTGGGGGTAGTACTGCCGGCTGACTCAACTGCTATTTAAGTAACGGAAAAAAGATATGCTAGTTGATCGTTTACCGAAATAGAACAACAGAGAGCTATAGGCTGATTTTGGAGTAGCCATGACTATTCTAAGAGCGTGAACCACTTCACAACGGCAGCCACGAGCGAGAGTTCGATGTTCCGTACAGCCCGCCGGTAGTACAACCCAAAGATGGAGAATGGCAACCTCCCGGTTTGTGGTCTGCTGGCGCGTGTCTCTCTCTTGTTTTACCCCGCCGAACCCGCTGAACTTCCCGGATGTATGGAGAGGGCGCTGCTGTCGAACAAAATGGTGCCGCCCAGAGAGCGCTAAATGGAATGGTCTATAGAAGGCTATGTCACTGCACTCTCCGAACGCGCTCGTATGCGAAAGCCAAACGCCGGACGCCGGCGTTCAGCGTTCTAACGCGTTGGACGAGTGCAATAGAGACAAAGGCAGCCATAGGTTTAAGCCTACCAACTAATCATTCCAACTAGAGCTCGGGTTTCTGACGTCCCCGTGCCCTCTCGTCTCCTCCACTCTCTCAGTTTCTTAGTGAATATAATCGTCACTGCTCCGTTATGGCGGTGCAGCGCGCGGTTTGTTACCGTCGTCGTAACCGTGAGTCAACTTGTGGAACTCTCTCACGCCAGGGAAATACACATTTCATAACGTGTTAGCTTAGAGCCACCGAGGATACAAGGTGAAACTACTCGCGTCAGAGTCGTGAAAAAAAGCAACAAGTGACAAAACTTTCGGCGTGTGTGTGTGCTATGCAAAGTGAAGCGTGCTCTTGCTTGAGAAAGTGAGGCGCTTGTACCTTAAAAGAAAAAAAAAAAGAAAAGTTAAAAGACCCGTGCTTTTCGAGCGCTTTCAGTGAACGACCCCTGCTATACTCCATCCACCATCAAGCTGACAGTACGGGGGAAGCTACGTGCTCGCCAGACCAATCCACTGCCTGCCTTTCATCACCTGACTCCGCATTATGCGCGTATGTATAAGCGAGGGAGTGTGATCACGTGGCAAAAGACGAACGTATGGAATGGCTCAACGAGCATCTAGCCATCGCACTGTCAGCTCAGATGCGAAACGGAAGGGTACAGTACGTCGCGCTGTAATCACTTTCGTGCTGTGTGCAAATAGGAGCGACCTCTGGTGTCGCTGTGCTTGCTTTTCGCGTTCGCCCTTCCACATTCCTACGTGAGCCAGCGACATACTTTATGTTCCGGGCGTTAAAAGGACTCCTTATTATGCAATATTTCGCGAGGAGAATGTCTGGTCCTCGGCGATCCGGGGACTCTGCCTCATGGTCTCAGTTTCTGCAATATACGCATACTCATTTGCGTTTACACGCGCGCGCATGGTATACTATGGGCGCAGTGCACAACAACTGTATGACAAAAGAGCGCGAGGAATGGATCCGAACAAACCGCCTTATCTCTAGGTCAGAAATAGAAGCAGCTAGCTCGCGGGGTCAATTGAATCAACGGTAGTTTATCCACAGCACCAATTGCCCGCCACGAAGCGCGGGAACACTTTCAACAACGGCGTGCCTCTCGAGAATAAAACGAACGGCACCGGCCAGCCGAAACCATAACTCATTCGAGGGGGCGATATCTACGCCACCCATCGGCCAAACCCCACAATTAAACGTCGCCCGCTCCGTGAGCACATAGCCAGGGGTACGAAAAGAAAATGAAAATCATCCGTCGCCGACGCATTTCAACTCTATTGTTAGCAATGGACTTTCGTAACGTTCCCTCTTAGCCGCACTTATAGACGCCGACGATCGCGGAACGGACACTGTACACCGTTTCTGTGACTATAATCCGTTCACCACCGAACTGACAGTGCTCTTAAAGCTACGTGGTAGTTAGACCAATCGTGCATCTATCTTTCGCCACGTCATCATACTCCCGCCATTTCCCACGTGCAGAGAGTGGGGTCAGATGATAAAAGGGCAGCAGCTGATTGGCCCGGCGATTGCGTGGCTTCCACCTCACTGTCAGCTTAGGGGTGAGACGTAGTATACCAATTGTCGGCGCGGCACAGCGACTAACACCGAGGAAGTTTTTTGACGACTAGATACGTCTATCCGTGAGCAACACCGGTATGCGTATTATATTATTATACCCGCTGAATAGACCTCGTCGCTTGTTTTTCTTTTTTTTTTCTATAGCTACAGAACGAGGCCGTGCGAGCGCAATCGAAATATATAGGTCTACCTCGCAAGTTGTGTATAGCCTCCTGGGGCCGAACCTGAAGCGGAGAAGCTTTTCGAGGATATCAGCTGCTTGTCACGTAGTCGCCACACCGAACCGCGCGCATTTAATCTCATTTCCTCTGTTTCACGTTTCGGCCGCCAGGCATGCAGTGCCACTTTGCGATGCACTTTGGATGTATAGGTTGTAGCTCCTCGCTTTTCTCCTTCACGCCTTTTCCGCTTGGTGGCGTCGCCTCCTCTGGGGTTGGGAATAGGTTACGCGAGTCGGAGACGCCAGCCTGGCTCATGCACGTGCGCGGCGTGAGAAGATCTAGTTTAAAGGGCCACGCTCCTCAAACGCTCCGAGATTTCATAAATGGAAGAGTAAAAGTAGCGAGGCGTTTCGGTCGGCTGGCGTATAGTCATACATCTTTCATGTTTGGGAGTTCTCGGAGATGATGATAGTGAAAGCGTTGACTGCGAGATCTCCGCGGCATTTCACTCTCGATGCCATTTTATAAATTGGGCTGGGAGAACGATTCTCCAATCTCCTCGATTTTCCTGCGTGCTGGCTGCTGGCGCAAGAAAGCTCGGGAAATATTACCGCGTGTGTGGCGGAGTAGTCAGCGCGCCCGCGCGGCCGCCACGCGAGGAACGAGGTTCGAACCCCCGTGGCTCTTTTCTTTTATCAATCAATGTCCTTCTGGAAATTTCCAGCCCATTCTTGGCTGTTATCGTGTGTTCTGGTTCAGAACATTTAAAGGACCGCGTGTATAAGACCAGCGGTATACGCGCATGCTTCGGGACAGTCAGCGTCCGTCGCCGACGCATGATATTTATTAGTGGTAATATTGTTACGCCGGGTTGTTTGAACATTTCCGAAGGACGGAAAAACGTTTTCCTGCGATTTTAGATGAAGCTTCAGACAACTGGCCACCACGATTTTAAGCACCATGCGGCGACTGAAGTGTCGTTATCCTGAAGTATACTGGAACGCGACTCCGACTGCTGTGTTTACCGCGTCCAAAAACATGGTCTCTCGATTTCCGCTTGATGGCGTCATAAAAAAGTGTCACGTTGTCGCCGCCCGCGATCCTGGCGGTGCACCAGCAGCGGTGGTATACATGTGGCAGACGCCTCTTCTGCCGCAGGTCGCTCCTCAGCTTTGACAGTCCACGGAAGCTTCTGTAGTCAGTATAGTAAGCACGCTGTGACGACAGCAACACTCGCGTTCGCTCCTGCCTTTCACCGGGACTTCTAGCACCAACCGCCAGGATCGCAACATCCGACAGAATGACACTCCGGCTTCTGTGACGTCATTCGTTGTCATGGGCGGGATGGGACGTTAAACACACCAGTCGGAGACTCGCGTTCTATTGGCACTGTATTCTGATTCGTATCTTTTTTTTTTGTGGCTCTGGTGGTCCCTCCGAGGGACAGGGACCTGACCTGTGTGACCGCGTGACCTCCGGTTCGTTACGCAACCGAACATAATCGTGTTGCGCGTCGGTGAACTAGGGACAATTGGCCGTCAGCCCCGCCTCAGCAGCAACAAATCATAAGCGTGCATACAGAGTGAGTCATTATTAAGACCTCGACTTCTCTCGGGGGTTATCTAGTCCAGGCCACTCCCTCAAGATCAACGACGAGAAGAGCACCATCCATAAAGTCGGCAACGTGGTGTGCTAGTCTACACGCGCCGTGGTGGTCTTCGCCGATAGTAACATCAGTCATGTTCACTTCTTCGTTCGTTGTCCACAATGCACAAGTAGGCGTGGTCCGCCTCCAGTAACATCAGTCATATTCGCTTATTCGTTGGCCACAGTACACAAGCAGGCGTGGTCCGCCTGTCGTAACATGAGTCATATTGACTTATTCGTTGCTCACAATACGGGCTGTGGGTCGTTATAGCCGGATAACGGACCACCATGTAGACAGTAACCGGAGTGATATGAAGTTTCCGCAAACGTCCGTCAAGTTCAGCGACGAGAAAAGCAACATCCATAAAGTCGACCACGTGGTGTGAGTCCGCTTACTCCGCGGTCGTCTCTGCTTATACAGTAACATTAGTGATAGTCACTTATTCATTAAAGAGTTTTAGGGAACGGTTTTTGCACATCCGATACGGTACGCTGGGCCCTCCGGAACGAACTGCGCATGCGCGTATCAGATGTGCATAAACGGTTCCCAAAAACTCTCTAGTGTCCACGATACGGTTCCTTGGAACGGGGTAACAGGCCACCCATTTGACAGTAGCCGGAGTACGGCCTTAAATATTAGAGAGTTTTAGGGAACTGCTTTTGCACATCCGATACGGTACGACGGGCTCTCCGGTACGAACTGCGCATGCGCGAATCTTCTGCTATCTTACCGTGATGCGCTGGTCGAACCGTAAGGCACGACCGGCACGACCAATGGCCGACATGGACAGTCTCGCTTGGTTAGCAAAACGGCTATTTCGCTGGCGGAGAGAGCGTGCCGTGGCTTCAAACATGAATAAAATAACTCGTGGTAGTGCCTGGCAGGAGCGCCATATGTGACAGCAAGTGCATAAAGTTGGAGTCAGCAAATAAGAAAAAGAATACAGAACGAAACGCAATAGGACATCGTCAATAGGGATAAATGAATGTTTAGCACTTTTTTTTTTTCTTCATATAAAGTTCTTTTTTTATATTTTAAGTTTTTTTCATATTTTAAGTTTTTTTTTCCATACAAACATTGGGATGTGCATTTCGAGTACTTATCACCCGTTTTTACAGCTGCTTTATGACTGAGGGTTATCTGTAGTGTCAACAGAGTGAGCAACAGCCTTCTGCATCAAGGCTCTGGATACTTTTTTGTTTAAAAATGTTGCATGAATTAAAAATTTGTGTTCTAATGCTAATCACATATATTCTATAAAACGAGCCCTTTAAATATTGGTTGATAGGTTTAATAAGTGCACAGCAGTAAAGTTACAGGTTTTCCTTTATTTTTTTTTTTTTTTTCGTGGTCGTACCGTACACGGCTCAACGATCTGTTCGCGGGCGTACGACCGTGATCGTCTGCTATCTTTACCGTAAGAGAGCAACATGAGCGCCGTATCTACCTCCGTCCCTCCGCCTTCTCCTCGCAAGCGGGTTTCAGCGGAGGATGATATCTTCCTACTTCGGAAGGTGCTAGGCACTAATCCTTTTTTTTTTACTCCAGCCCTTTGGAATAGGCCTAAACGCGCCGTCAAAAAAGAACTTCTCGTTGCGATGAGCGAAGGAACGGATCGACCTCCTCGTAACTTTGTACAAGAAAAATGACCGCCTCAACTTGAGAAAGTGACTATATTTTTTGTTATTTTTGTATTTTCTTCGCGATTTAATATTCTTAGTTTTATTTGTCCATAACAATCTTAATACTCGACCCTGCAGTGGGCCTCGAGGGAAAGACACAGGATCGCTGGCAGACGACTTCGAATGTTGATGATAAGCGCGCGCGAGCGTGTTCTTATTTGTGTGTCAAATCGAGTTTGCTGTCGGCGAATTTTCAGCATATCAGGACGTGGTTGCAGTAAACATCATATTTGGTTGATGTAAAACACCAAAGCTTGCCCACTGAGAACGTATGACTTACAAAACAAGTTACCATGTACGATCGAGGAACTATTTTATTCCCCGAGGATATAAATCGGGTAAACTGAAAAAAAAAAAAAAAATACGGTGGCAAACGAGCCCCTGACACCCAGATTCAGCCGTTGGTTGTCAACGTCTCCGGGATGCGCAGCGCTGATCGGAGATGGGGCAGATCGTCCTTTGTGAACCTGAACTGCCGTACGACGTCCTCCTCGTCCATCGACGCCAAGTTGAACGTCCCATGCCTTGCCGCCAACAAGCGTTTTCTCTTAGTGCGCAGACAGATCGTACAAAAGAACGTTTTGTAAATTGTTTTCGCCGAATAGAGCCAACTCCTAGTCATCGTCAAAAAGATCGAGCGCCATTGTTGTCGGAAAGCTCGTCTGCTCCTTTAGCAGACAAACATTTTAGAACTTTGCAGTGCCAGTGGCGACACGCCAGGGAGCGCCAGGTTTTGTATTACGGAAGCGCATTCATTCGAGTAAAAAAACGAGACGAACTATAAGTAGGTATACATTGTTATAGGTTCTCTATATTTTTTTATACAATTTTTATTTACTTCAGTTTCTGCGATTTGTACAAACACGCAAATATCTACATTCTCAACGAGGCCGAAGCAGGTTTCCCTTGCCAGGAGGCGCGACCTGTACCGATCGTCTGCTCTCGTCTGCAAATACGGTTCCCGGGCCCCAAAGCCGTTTAGAGGCACACGATCGGTCGACTCGCCCGATCCAAGGTGTCGATCGTTTTTGTTTATCGATCGTATTTTGTTCCGGTTCCCTAAAACTCTCTATTAAATACCGCCCGAACGTTTCGGGAAGATATGGAGCGTGCCCGGGAATGGACGCAAAGACGTAAATACAAACGCAGTACGCTCACCCAACGCCATGTACACATGTACAAACGCAAACACGAACACACACGTACAGCAAGCACGCGCACCACAAACAGACGCACCCGCGCGCAAACCACGGCACACCGTGGCGTCACGGAGGTCACGTGGTGTAGCTTTAACTCATCATCTAATTGGTTAATTAGACAACACTATGGTTTCCCTAGGCGTTGTGCACGCTTTCCCCTAAAATCATGAGACAAAACCGGTTCCCTGTTTGTTTGTTTTTCTTCTAATTTTTGGAACCCGTTACCAATCGTGTTATTATTCCAGATCTGGGAAGGCAACGCGGCGTCTTGAAATCGTCATTTTCTCGTATTTTTACGAGAATTGCTAGTTGATACTAGCAATTTGCCTCAGCAGGAGGGATCAAGGCAAATTGTTAGTACCAACTTTTTATGGGAAAAAGTGAAACAATAGACGAACAAAGCAGATTTTATCTAGAGTATGAATATTATCAATGCAACCATCCAACTCACAACTCGAAACCGAGAATAACTTTGAGAAACGTCCGGTGGAGGAATCTAAAGAAGTGGACGAGACATTTTGTGAACACTTCGCATCAAATTCTGTTTTTTTTTTTTTAAGTAGTTTACACCGGAAAAATTTTTATTTGTAAAACAAACTTAAAACGAGCATTTTTTTTAAAGGGATACTGAATCGAAACTTAAAATATACAGAAAACACCTAGAGATAAGTCAAATAGGATGAGATAAACCGGTAATTGATAATCGCATAGTCATATTGTAAACGGATGGCTATATTTTTCGTTCTAAATGCCTGGATCTTGGCGAGCGCTCCAAAATCAGCCGCCGAAGAGCGCGATGGATCTCGGGAGATCCGCCGCGGTCTTGACGTCATCATGCATCGGAGGGCCAAGCGTACGGTAGTTACGAGTCTTGCCACTTAGAGGCGTCAACGTGTTACAATCTCGCAAATCTCGATCAGTCGAAGTACCCGAGGGCTGCAGCATATCGCGGAGCAGCGGAGCTGCCGCTAGTGAACGGTCGTCGACCAACGCGACGAGAGCGGTGGGTATGATGACATTGATAAGGACGAAGACACCGTTCCCGCCGCTACATCACCAGTGGCCATGATGGCCAAGAAGCGATTCGGCCTAGAATCGTATTCGTACGACCCGTCTGCCTTGTCTTCGCCGTCCGCAACTGGTAACAGAGCTTATTCCCGAAACGATCTTACAGCAAAACCTAAGAAGAGATCCATATTCACGAAGCGAAATTATCGCAAGTTTTCCGTAGGCTACGATAGGGGAGGGGGGGGGGGGGGATCCTACGACCACGCCTACGACAGCTACAAAGCTTTACGCACTTTTTATAATCAAATCTACATCTCTCGCTTACGTCGTTGCAACGACCAACGTGCGTTTCTACGTGCTCTCTGCGCGCGTACCAACCAAAAAAAAAAAAAAGTACTTGAAACTGGACGCCGTGGCGGAGAGAAACGCTATAACCACGGATACCTGAAAAAGCTACGACAACGATCCCACCGACCAAGCGACCACCAAACACTCGCTAGGCTTAGCGAAACACTTGGACGACCCGGGACAAGACCGTTTGTACACGACCGGCTGCAGCTTGATGAATGGAATACGCCCACGCGACCTTTGTGGACCCTTCTCGGGTGAATAGTGTGAACCCTGACCTCTATTTTGGGGTAAGAAAGAAGGTCAGTCTTTCCCCTCGTCGTACCTAGCTTGTTTTCATGCAGCGGTAACGAACGCTCTCGTCGAAAAGGGACACTTTTCTCGATTCAATCTTCTTTTTGTTTTGTGTTATAGAGCTCAAATAAACGCCAATCGCCATATGGATTGCCTCCGCAACATGGGTACGTACACGTTTTTTAGATATCCATTTTATTCCAACATGATGGTACGCCTGTCAAGTTAGAGCAGTTTTTTTGGGAGCGACTCAATGCCGGTCCAATCTTTCCCTGCCGAGCGTCACGTCAGCATCGAGTTGCCATTGTCTAGATGTCCAGCGGTTCATAAAATCGGTCGTAAACAATCGTTCCCGAAGCGATTACCAAGAACGCGGTGACAGTGCGGACAGGTATTTTCGTGGATCTTGCTGACACTCTTTTATTTCAAAACGTATCTTCCTGTACGTTGGCTCTCTCCCGCATCGCGGAAGCCACAAAAAACGCCGGAGCGATTTGTTTACATGCGCGCCTCTTTGCAGAGCCGTACGGGCCGTCTCCTTTTGGCAACGATGGTAGTTGTGTTGACTTCTTAGCGATCGAGTTCGTTATCAGTTGCAGTCGACCAAGGCGGCTATCCCGTCATCAGGAACGGTCGGCATTTGGGCCCGTTTAAATAGACATTTCGCAGCGAGAATATTACATCGCACGTACACAATCCCCGAACCACCCATAATAAGCGTTGTCGGAAAGACCACCCGATACTAAAACGAACGGTGGCCAACTCTGTTGTTACTTTCTTCACCAAAGCGCCTCAGTACTAGTACGTTCAGGCCTAAGTAATCTATATGAGTGACCGTACTTCCCGTCGTGGCGCTGCTCTTACGGACATGTTGTCGTCAGGACATTCCATACAAGCTTCACAGACATCCATGAGGTGGTTTTTGGTTATCGTTTTCTTCAGTTTAAAATACGTTTTCTCGCGTTATCTTACGAAGTGTTGGTATTGGTGAGGTCCTATTTTAACTTTCTTCATGTTCAAGCAAAGAGATGGGCTCTAGAATTTGGTTTCCGTACCCCTTTAAAGAAGCCATTGTCCACTTTTTTGTTACAACACTGTGTACGCGAAGGTGAAATTACCACCCTCCTAACAATAATTAAAGGCTGAACTCCATGGGACGTATATGCTGCGAATAACCGACGAATTTTGCCCGGCGGCTTTTGCTCTGTGCGTGGAATCAACACAGTGGCTGCTACGTCGCGCGCAAAGCGAGCGTGCCATCGGGCGGCGTTCGCCACTTATTCGTCACATAATTCGTTCCATGGAGTTCAGCCTTAAAGGGGAAAAAATCAGGAACCCATAGGAATGTTTAAACGTTAACCATCTCGTAAATCAATATATCTATAGTCGCCGACAACTCAAGAAACGAAGGGCGGCTCTTATTATGTCCACGCTACTGCCTCGTCATTTGTCCTTCAGCGTTTTTGTCGGCTACTCACGCCATTTCGTGGGACGCGGACGGACAATGAGATGCTCAAAGCGCGCTACAACCCTCGTTTCTTAAGTTGTCACTGAATACACTCAGACTACCAGCTCATTCCAGACATCGAAAGATACCTTCAACAATCATCTTACAACTGTCTCGTGATCTGCAGTTGGTACCTCAACTTGTTGGTCTAAGTACCATTATACAGTGTGTGTCCGATGTCAAGTTGACACTCGTAATCGACTTTCTGGCGTTGTTTTGTATTGTCTCTTTCTTATCTGCGTATTTTTTCTTTTGAGGGGGGGGGGGGGGGGGTGGGGGGTGAGTGCGGTAACCATGCAGGTACTAGGGCCCCGTCAGAAGACAATCTTGTCTTCCTTTTCCTTAGCCCCTTTAGACTTGTTTTGTTGGAAATAAAGGATACAATACAATATTATGTAATATAAAACAATACACTACTATACAGTACGGCAGTCAAAATCATGCAGAGTGACGTCAATAAAGTAATGAACTGGCTATCTAAAAGCTCTATATTTGTCAACATTCAAAAAACACAACTAATGTGCTTTCGAACGCACCAAAGGCGTATTAACTTTACAAAACCCATCTTTTTGCATACAAGTCAGTGCACCCAGTGCAGTTGTGCGCCACTTTCATATACCGCGCACGCAAAATATCTAGGCATGTGACGAGCATCTGTCCTGGAATTCCCATGTACAGCATCTAATAAATCACTTACGAACAATATCATCCTATTTATACAGATTGCGGAACGCCGCGGATATTAGGCTAAGACGATTAATTTATCAAATGTTAGCAGAGTCGAAACTACGATATGGAATTACTATCTATGCATCCTGCTCAAACTTCAAAAAACAAAGAATAAATAAGTTAATGAAAAAGATGGTGCGGAACATCGCGTATGGAACCAAACTTGAAAATATGGTGTTTGAAAATCAGCTGTCAGAACTTGACCTATTGACAGTAAACAAACTGCGCAAATTTATCATTCTAACGAATCATTACTTCATATCCGAGTTCAAAATAAATACCATCAAACAAGGGCAACTGAGAAAAACGGAAAAGTTTCAGATACCAAAAATATATACTAACTATGGAACTAGGCTCCGTAAATTTTATGTGCCCACATATTTCAACCAACTTCGTGAAAATTTACTCACTCTCCACTCTTTAAAATCTGTAAAAAAGGAAATGAGGAAATGGTGTAGACAGGAAAGTGAAGGTTAAATAGTCGTTCTCGTGAACTCATCTTTTTTTTTTTTTCTACTGCGTATTTTTGCATAGTACAAGATTAACATGGAAATGAAATCTTCATGCGTGCGTTCTCCAATTCCCTAAGTACGATATTACAATTACTAGTAGATTTCCACCAGATACCTTGACCAAACGTGTTGCTTTTTGTTTGTTTTTTATTGCTATTGTGCATTTTTCATTTGCGATACCTTATGCTCGCTTTTGTCGTTTCTGGGTATCATGACTGCTCTTTTGTTGTTTGTGAGTATTTGGCACATGCTATTTCCTTAGTACTATAGACGTGATGTCTAAATTGTAACGAATATGTTTTGTCTTTGCTTTGTTTCCTTTGTGCTTCAACATTGAATAGATGTTTGAAGAAAATGTTTGTAGGATTGTAAAAACCGAGTACCCGCGTAAAACTATTGTTTCAGTGGACTGCCCGTTCTCACGCACAAGCACGCAAGTGCTTTTGTGAGGCGGTTTTTTCTGTACCTTGATGCGGACCTGTGAATAAACGATTCTTCTTCTTCTTCTTCTTCTTGTTCTTCTTCTTCTTCTTCTTCTTATTATTATTATTATTATTATTATTATTATTATTATTATTATTATATTTATTTTAAAATGCCCAGTTACAAAAGACGGGCTTTCACAAGGTCACTTTGAGTGATTAGTAACACATGAGAATTTGGTGAGTAAAATTGTAAGAAACTGAAAGGGAAACTAAGGCGGTTCTGTATCCGAGGGGAGAAAAGAAGACGGAAACACTGAAATCGTTTTCATATGGCATCCAGGATCACAAATACCAAAAGTAGATTTCAGATTGATGTGCCCAGTAGCCACGACAGCGCTTTGAAAACAGCGCCGAATCCCCGCCTTCTTCCCGGCGCGTTCGGTGAGACGAGGGAATCGTGACGTTATGCAGATCTTTCAACATTCCAGCGCTGCACACTTTCCCTCAGAAGCAACACGCGCTGAAACCTCTGGGTATAACATCACATCCGGTGGTTATTTTTTTTTTTTTCGGTTTCTTTCGATTTTAGTGATACGCCGTTCGGGTCAAATGTTTGTGATATTCGAATTCACAAGATAAAAATACGCAAAAATTCACCTCTATCTTTTTTTTAACCTTTATAGTTTTTTTCTACACTGCAGTCTTAGGTGTTACATTATGATTTATTGCCACTTTGAATATTGGTTCTCACATTTCTTGCATTCGTTTGCTCTTGCCCACGGACTTTATTGTCTTAAAGAAAGAATGCAATATAATACAATAAAACACGAAATATTTTACTTTCGAATGTCAAGTAACAAAAGACGGGCGTTCGAAAGTCCACTTTGAATATTTGCTTTTATCTTTCTTAGAATAAATTAAAAAGGAAATGAATTTAAGATGGCTGCTGTGTTCGGAAAGAATCCAGCCGTTTCTTCTCTAGACGCGGACGAGCGAGGCAGGTTTAGCATCGCTAATCGTATCCGAAGAGCAGAGTTGTTTTCCTTACGAACACCTCCCTTACCCGCACAGCCGGCCAATGCCACTTGGAAGACAAGGCCTCCGGCGACACTGACGCTTGCTAGGCGGCGCCGCTTGAATCCACTAATATGGTGCCCGGAGCGCATCTTCCGACTGACTGGTGTGTGGTGTGTTTACCGAATAAAACAAAAACAAAAGTCGTCTGTGACGTAGGCAACGCTCGCTCTTGCTCGTGCGTTTTTGTCGGAACTTCTACGGACAAACCAACAGGATCGCGACATCCGACGGCGTAACAATCCGTCTTTTGTGACGCCATCTTGTTTTCCACTTCGGGACCGCTTTCGATGCATGGGAGGAATGCGGAGCGCAAGTTCGTCTGCTTCTTTTGCAGGTTTTGTGGTGACGTCCGAAAGACGCCGAGCTCTGATTGGTTCTGAAAGAAGAATAATGGGTAGCCCTCGAGGCAGCTTGCTTTGAGGTCTACCCACTATCCTTCAATCAGAGCCAATCGGAGCTCGGCGTCGTTCTGACGTCACCGCAACTCCTCGCAAGAAGCAGACGGCTTGCTTTTCGCATGGGACGCTAAATAAAACCGATCAGAGACACGTTTCTGGCACCGTGTATACCTCTAGTGATGACGTTTAGGGGGAAAAGGATCCGGCCTTGTATGAGTCGGGCCGCATGCCCCCGCAAGGGTCGTTTCTACAGGGGCTGCATATATTTCGGGCTGAACCCTGTTTCGCGAGGTTGAAGCGCGAAAATGCAATGCGGCGTGGGTGGCGACGATGTGTCTGCTGCTGACCGCCGAGAAACCGGAGCGCCAGCAATTATGCGAGCGAACTCAATCTGATGTTGGACGCTTGTTCAATGTCTGCTGCTCCCTTTACCTTGTTTTTTGTTCGTCGCCTATCGTTAGTCGATTCCTTAGAAGGAAGACTCAACCCTACTGGGAAAACCCCCTAACCTGATTGTTTTTGTTGCGCCACACCGACACTTGTGCGGTTATGTTAGCGGAACGCTGGTTGCAGATGTCTCTTGGGAGATTTGTGGGATGCAGGAACGTAGCCAGGGGGGGAGGGGGGGGGGGGCATGGGGCCCGGCACTCCCCCCCCCCCCGAAATCTTCCATTTTGCTGGGGCCTCCTCTCCCCCCTCCCCCTCATACAGCATTTTCTCTTGGGCGGGCCCCCCCCTCCCCCCCCCCCCCCCCCCCCGAAACAAAATCCTGGCTACGTGCCTGGTGGGATAATTGTGAGGTTTCTTTTTTCCCTCCTATGGTATGCTGCGAAGCGAACATAAGAACTCCAGCGGAGGCCTCGCCCGCTAAAAAACAATGTTCAGCGCAGTGCCCAATGCACCTAGGCAAATTGAAGCCCCACTGAGAAACCCGCCTAACCTGATTGTTTTTGTTGTGCAACTGACACGTGATATATCGGCGGAAAACTGACTGCAGATGTATCTGTCGGATTTTTCAGATGATGATGAAGTTTTTGTCTTTCTTATTGTTTGTTTCCAACATAAAACTGTAGGGGAGCCTCCGTCCATTAAAAATAATGTTCGGCGCAATGTCCTATGTACCGAGGCATATACTAAAGTTCCAGGGGTGGCCAGGCTGACCTGGCCTAAGAGCCGCAAACAAAGCCACAAATCTTCCAAGAGCCACGCGGAGGGGGGGGGGGGGGGGGCGGGGGGGGGCAATTTTTGTAACCAGCAGTAAATGAAACTCGAACTACTTTCAGTCTATCCGAGTCAAAAGCAGTCCAACTTTCCGTAAGGCAGTAGCACAAGACTACCAAACCGCAACCTGCCTTTCGATTTAAAACGCGTTCCATTTCTCTTTTTGGGGACGTGCTCGTGTGACCGGCAGGGAGGCGGGGGAGGGGGGGGGGGAGGTTGGGGAGGGAGCCGCGAGCCGCACTGTAACATGGGAAGAGCCGCATGCGGCTCGCGAGCCGCAGTTTGGCCACCTCTGTACTAAACATTAGGCAGAACGTTTTTTTTTTTTTTTTTTTTTTTTAGGGGGTGGCATTGAATTTGAAGGGAAATATGATGACAGCTGCTCCTTTTTTTGTGACGTCATAAAAATATGTTTTTTTCTGCAGTTTATATCTTACAATTATTACCTTACTTGCGAGGTAATAACTGCATTTCTACAATTGTGGCGCCGTTCCTCCCTGGGAATTCGCGTGCGAATATTTTCTGCAGTTTTCAACCCCTTGTAACATGCTATACGCCATTTTTCATTACTTAATTTCTGGGAGCTGCCATCTTTGTCTCCTGGGGCTGTGGAACGTGGTCTGAACAGGTGCAGGCGCTGCAGCCCATAACGTCAGACGCCGCGTATTAGTTCACATTCCTGTGACTTGACATTTTTCCCCGGAGTTGAAAGTGCTGGGAAGGTGCATAGAGCAAGCAACTCATTCACTGCAATCTCGGGGACAAAATAAGCGAATGACGACATACAAAAGAAGTTTCGACCTAATAATGATGCCCTTGCTATCACGTATGTGTGCGTTATGCTGTCCTGTAGTGCAGGCTTCATTTTTAGACAGACTTGCATTTTTCTTTCGGGCTTTGTCAGTCGCTGTGTTCTATCCATACTGCGTGTTCTGCGTAAAACGAGGCTTGCGGTAATATTTTAGAGCGCTCAGTAAGACAAGAATTCAGACACAAGGAGATATCTTGATCTGAGGAACAATTTTAGGTAAAATTAAGTTTTATTTAAAAGGCAAGAACAGAAGACTCGAATTTTTTTTTAAACTCTAGATAGACTAGCAGCTGTTCTGACCGTTCAAACGCCCAGAAAAAGTAATCGACTCACTTCCTCGTTCAGCCTGAACAATTATATAATTTCAGAAAAACTAAATTACGCACTAAATATTCCTTTTTCTCCCCATGAAGCACGTGATGGTCGAACCACCGATAAGCAGACGCTTTTGCAGTGCATTAGCGCAGTTATTTCTTTCTTTTATTTTAGATCACTGGTCTAAGAAAACTTTCTGGTCAACCCGGTGTGACTTAATGAGGACACGTGAAAACCGGTTTCAGTGTATCAGCATCTCGACAAAACGTTGGAACACCTGACGGATTTAAGAGATTAAAGATCGACACACACACTTGCGTCGATTACGACCGAGTGGAACTGCAGCGGCTTCCGACGTACGTGTTGCTACGGCAACAGCTGCGTCGGTTTCAACAAAACCGGTTTTCCCCCTGTTTTGTTTTCGGTACAAAAGCAACGACACAAAACTTTTTTTCGGGAGAAATGTTTAGTTTTTGGTGCCATGGCAAATATTAGGTCATGAAAAGGGATATGAGGAACGCTTAGCCTGTGACGTCATCTATCTGCCCCCCCCCCCCCTTTTTTTTTTCCTTACAGTATGACCCATAAATCCGCCCCTGCGTTGGAAGGGAGAAATTCACTACTGACGGTCTAAATTTGAAGCGCACTGAAAGTGTCAATGTACAACACAACACCGTAAAGCTACCATCTAAGCATGAACTTTATGTGGTTCATCATTTATATACATAAAACCAATAACAATAACGACTGCCACTTCTTGAGCTAAAGGCAGGAGTTAATGCTTCCTCTACACCGTATGGTATAGAGCAGTACATATCAGAAAACAAAAACAAAAAAACAGGCAAAAAACAACACAAACAAACAACGATCTTGTCTTGCTAATCATCGCACCCCGGCAGATCATGACCTCGTTGTAGGTTCCTGAGCGATGCCACCATCTACCAAGACAGACGCCAACGGTCTTTTATACAACCACGCGCCTGGAAGCTCTGCAAGACTCGAAGCCTGGACCAAGAAAAGCAAACGGGGGGAGGAAGAGGCTCCGACAGGGAGGCAAATAAACCCATCATGTCACGTGGTGACCTTCGTGGTTGAAAAGAAAGATATGCGGGGCGCCCTTTTTCTCTGTTTGCCTCACGCGTCTGTTGGTCGA
Organism: Ixodes persulcatus; assembly: GCA_013358835.2. Taxonomy (NCBI): domain Eukaryota; kingdom Metazoa; phylum Arthropoda; class Arachnida; order Ixodida; family Ixodidae; genus Ixodes; species Ixodes persulcatus. The sequence goes on along the minus strand of JABSTQ010010649.1, from coordinate 608,934 downwards.
ATGCCCCTACGACACCCTTTAGCGCGCCTCCGATGCACGCAGATCTTCACCACGACTTTGGCTCGTCTGAGGAGGCCGAACCGTCGTAATTTCTGGGCTTGTGCGTCGCCCCGGAACGCTTATTTAAGATGTCAGTCTTCGTCTCGCGGCAAAAACGACCCCCTCCCCGGAAGATCGCTTCGAGCTCTGACAATAAAGAAAGTAAAACAAACAAAAAAACACGGTGAAAGCCAAAACCCAAATAAAACACGATGAAACCCAACGACTACTCCAGTCGTTGGGCTTCATCGCCGGGCCTCCCTTTCACCTTAGGTGGACTAGGGTGGAGGGTCGCTTTGCGCTCGTTTTTGTGCTCCGTTTTCCTTGGCACGCGCGATGTGTAATTAGGTGTTTGTAATGACTAGCATTTGTGAAATTCTATCACCTAGCTATTATATATCTATGCAATCATGTATATATGTATGTATTTATGTATGCTTGTATGTATTGTATGTATGCATGCATGTATGTGTGTATGCATGTGTGTCCACTATCACGGACAAAATGAGCTACATAGCTCTCCACTCTTCCTTGGTACCTGAAGGTGTTTAACAAAGCAAGCTTTGGTCCACAGTAGGAGTGCTTCAAGTTTAGGTCCCAGTCTCAACTCCGTGACAAACTGCGAGATGATAGAGCTTGTAAAGACTGCGGACGCAGACAAAGGCGGGATTGAGTGTGGCAGTTCACATTGTGCAGTGCCGGTAGGATATCATGTACACATATACGTATGCAGGCGAGTATTCATAGGTGTGTGATGTAATGTACGGATGCTACGCTGTGGTTCAGTCAGACTTCCAGATAGCTATTGCAACCAGCAAAAGAGGAGTGTCAACCCCTTTACGCGGTGCTTTTAACTATCGCAAAGGGACGAGTCGTCGAGTTTCTATTTCAACAAAAAAGCGTCCCCGAGAAGAGGAAAAAAACAACAGCAAAAAACTACACTTTTGATGTCGGAGTCACATTATTGTTGATGGTCTGCACTTTACTACTCACCACTTTAACAGATGAAGATATATATACCAAGAGAAAATTTCTATCAGACGGCCCAAAACTGCCTCTATTTTTTAATTGCGTGGGAGTCGGAAGCGAGACCATGAAATCCTTCCTCCCTGTCTCTCATTTCTCCGTCTGATCAAGTCGTCTTCAAAAACATAGCAGACGGCTCTCCGCACGCCAAGAGAAACAGCACTCGCCCACTCAAAAAAAAAAACAATAAGACGTTATATAACTTCCAAGGGGCGCGGTGGGCCTCAGCTTTTCCGGCGCCGGTGGCGGGAAGGCGCTGATGATCTTTCGCTGCTCTCTAAGGAACCCGCCCTGACACTCACACTCTCGCCCTCTCTCGCAGAACCTCGTTCAGTTTCATCTTCACACGACGCCTCGCGCGTTATTGTTTTCTGCTTGCTTTGGCTTCTCTCATGGCACTCCCTTGTTCTTAGGCCTAACCGGAGCGGAGGGACGCCTCGAAGCCATGCTCAGTTGCAGCTGACGACGAAAGGCAAAACATGCCACGAGCGATCCAAGCCAATCCAATGACATGCGAGTGTCACGTGACCTTCGAGATGTGCGCAGCGACCGCAGCGACGGGCAGGGAGTGTAATCACGGGATGACGTTCACAGCATTGGGTTGGCTGGGGTGGCTTGTAGTGTTGATGCAATCCATCGGAAGGTGAAACGCGGAGTATAGACCACCAAGCATAAAACCAAGTTTTTTTTTCTACCAGAGGCGAGTGAACTCGAGCTACAAGCATTACACAAACAAAACAAAACTAACAAAAAAATTAAACGAAGAAATACAGTAAGGACATGAAAGACAGCCCTTGTTTGGGGTCGTTCGACAGCCGCCTGTTGGGGTAAGGTTCGGGGATTAAGATCTCGTAAGGACCGATGAGGAAACCTAATCTTTGGGGGTGCGATGTGACGGTCTTGGGCCGACCTTGAGTTGTCATAAGCTTTCAAATTCTTCTTTTTTCTTTTCCTTTAAGTTTTGTTGGCACTTAATAATGTATATATAATCTAGTTTCTTTTTTATCCTCTCTGCGTCGCAGGTGTTCTAAATTCTCAGCACGAGCGGTGAAGTAACGCCATGGTAGTTCGTTTGTTTTATGTTCTCTCTTTGTTTTAATCTGTCTTCTCGGTGGAAACTTTAGGGCCTAAGTTTTTGTGTTGTTTTATACGAATGTTTCAGGTTGCTTCAAAAATGAAACGCAGCAAGTTTTGTGTGTGTCTGTGTGTGCGTGTGTGTTTTGCAACGAGAATTTGAAGAGAGAAAGAAACGGCTTCTTTGAAGACATCGTTCGTATAATCTTGAGCTCACTGTTCTTCGGTCTTTAGTCTCAGCATTACCTTGTCGTCTAAATATTCAACCATGGAAGGCCTTTGAACGGAAACGCCTAAACCCAAGAAGGTTAGACGACATGGAGAGGGTATGACGTCATTTTTCAAAGCCTAGTCATAAAAAAACGTAAACAATGAGAATGTAAACATCTACAAGATTCGGTAAACACGGAGAGGGTGCGGGTCACGTCTAAGCGGTCTTTTTTTTTTTTTTTTTTGCTTTGCGTTGCGTTATTATATTTACTCTGTACGGTCACGAGTAGACGCACGGGGCATTCAGGACGGCTGGGCGGCGAAACGAAAGCGTGTGGCGTCGCGCGTTGCCGGGATGGGGCGCTGTGTGAGCGGCCGCAAAAATTGCACCGGCGGTTTTTCCGTGGGGATCTCGTTTCAACGGTAAGGCCCTCGTACATTGCATTCGTAATTTTGCAGTAATGTGAAAAAAATTGGTGATCCTCCGACACCCACCCAACTGAGAAAGCGATGGGTTTCGTTCCTCGGTCACCGCAGCGACAATGACGACCCCATCGAAGACGATCCGAGTGCGCGGACTCCTGCGCTACAAAGCAGATGACAAGAGCGTGTCAAAGGAAGCGTAGAGCCTGTCACCTTCAGTGTCAGTTCATACGTTGGCTTCTTCTATTCCAAAATGCTTTCCCCTATACCCGGAGGAGAAGACAATACACATCTGGGACGTTCGGGTGGTGGAGACGGATTTGATTGTTACTTACGAAAGTACATTGGGCGCGAGCACCAGATTCTCGCGCTGCCCAGTCAGCAAGACACATGTCGGTGCTAAACTACACATAAATATAAAGAAAGGAAGACTAAAATACGACAGAAAAGAAGCTGACACGCAGGACGAGTAGTAAGGCCGGCTAAACGTCTCAAACGTGAAACCGAGTTACGTATTTTCTGCCCGTCACGATATCTTTATACAGCCACACGCTCGTTCCGCTTCCGATTTAGAAACATCTATAAAGTTCATTCGTGCGTACGTGAGGTCACACGCGATCGGCGCTCGATGTGTTTCTTCGATTGTACGTTGTGCACCAACGCGAGCATCTGCTGACGTGCACGAGCAAAGCTCATCGCAATCTTGCTTTGCGTGAGTGTCCAACAGCGCACCCATCCAACTCTCTGCCTCGCTCCGTTCGCCAAGAACGCGTAAAGACAATCGCCGATAATCACCGAGTTTCCAGCAAAGACAAACAGAATCGAACGCCACGCATACTCCCACCCGTCGAGCACCGCTGTTATGATGCTAGAGTTTCTCGTGTCGTTACGTTATGCACCACGTTTTCTCGCGAGAAGCTCTTTCGTGATTGACTGTAAAACCGTCAACGACCACGAGCATCACGGGATAGGAATTGGGTCCTTTATACCCGTTTTCACAAAAAAAAAAGAAAAAAAGAAAGCAAGTTTCGCGCATTGTTCATAGGCGGCGCGAAGTAGTTCTTACGAGATTTGGCTGTCGGCGGAAAAAAGCGATGCTCCTAGCGTTTGGAACGCGTACGTCTTGATAAGATAACATATATGTAATCTAAAAATTCACCCACATATATCTTAATTATCAACATCAAGGGAGAAATTATACTCGCGGTCAACTTTCTGTGGCAATCCGAAGAGAGGAGGAAAGCGCGTGTACAGCGGTTGGTACACCCTCTCCCCTAGCATTGACTGCATTGCCACAGAAAGCTGACCGCGAGTATAGACCTTTCCAATGTTTACAAAATCACAGTCCAGCGTGCGATCTTCACAGCCCGGCACGTGCGTAGTAAAGGCCTGTTCACACATGTAGCGGAGCGCTACGAGCATAGCGCTGACCTCGCGCTAAGCGCGTGCTGACGGGAGCTTTCACCAGCATCGTATCGCACCGTCAAAAATGTTGCTCATGGCAAACGATAAGTAGCTGACGGCACGTGAGAAGCGCTACATTAGCGCTTCGCTGCATGTGGGAACCGGCCTTAATGCTCCGCGAGGAGCCGGACTTTATTTCTACTACGGTTCTTGAGGTGAAAACAGGTACAGTTGAGGAGGTTTGTTTTGGTTTGGCGCGGGGGAGGGAGAAAGCGTGGGAAAGGGGCGAGCGTCAGAGGATGTGGCTTAATTGCGGGAGCTACGGGGCTGACCTCTGGCCTCTCTCTTTCTTATAACTTCCTTGACTAATCCCATAAATTTGTCCGTCCATCCGTCAAGGCCCGTTCACACTCTTATGACCTCTTAAACTGGGTTTCTTAAAACCTCTTAAACCAGAGGACGCACTGGCGCCATCTATTGGGTAGCAGTGGAAACTTGGCGGTCCGGCATATTTTCTATTTCTTTCACGCATTATCTTTTCTTTCTTGGCTCGAAACACTTTTCTCAAAGTTATAAACGGGCCTTTCTTATTGGTATTACGCACATTTGACCTCGGAAATCCCGCAAAACCTTCGCTCTTGTGAAATGCAGTTCCAGGGTCACCGCATAGATGGCGCCAGAATGCCAGTGTGTTCCCTCGTTCTAAGAAATTTTAAGAAAATTTAACAGCTCTCGTCTCTCTCGGTCGTACTCGGTCGCAAGAGTGTGAACGGGCTTTCAGGTTTCCCGCTAAAGATGGCATAGAAATGGCCGTCCCGTAACCTATGCACAAATTCGGTTTCCCCGCTAAATTTAGCGGGGAAATTGATGTCACGGGACCTATGCACCGATTAAGTCCTCCCGCTAAATTTAGAGGGTAAATTGACGTCACTTGACTTGTACAGAAATGTAGTTTTCCCGATAAATTTAGCAAGGAAGTTAATAAACAATAGGTCTCACCCCCCGAAGCGACTATTTATTGTCTTCTAAACTATCTTACAAATTTAAACTATCGATCGCTCCTTACATACTGCGTATAGACCTTTTTCGCATAACCTCAAACCAGCCAGTAACTGACGTACCCTCGACCTGGTACATTTTTGGATTGCCCGCTGACACAGGGTATGCAACTGCCAAGGGTATGGGCGAAAAGGCTTAAAAACGGACGTCGTGCATGAGGTAGTTCCGAGTGCTCCTTTTTACCGTGCTGCAATTTCCGGAAATCTACGGTTGTCTGGCTACCACTGCGTGGTCGTCGGATGGATAAATAATTTTAAAAAGCATAAGAACAATAGCAGAAAGTGTGCCATGAGCACAAGAAGCTGCAGCGCGAGTGTGGCTGCAATGTTATCGAGCTTCGCATTTTCCCCAAGAATCTTTACTTATGAAGTCAGTCGATTGCGAGCTTGAATCGCGAGAGATTCGCATCAGACTCAACGTCACGTTTAAGCTCACGACCACTTTGTCTACGACAAGAGGACCGATTTTAATTCCCGGTGCAGGTGGTCCAATTAGGTTATCACTGCAAGCCCCATGGTATGTGAAAGGTATGAAAAAGTCTACATGCCACCACTCAAGATGCAGCTATCAAATGCCGAGAGCTTACCTGCAAAGACTACATTAAACTGCTCATATATTCTTTCGTTGTGGAAACTCAATCAAAACACCCCACCGTCTTCGTCGTCGTTCTCTCGAGGAGGCAAGGTGATGGCCTGTGAGTAGCCAGCTGGATTCTACCGGACAAGCTCCAACCAAGTTATTGCAGCCCACCATAGCCAAGTCTAGCCAAGTTCCCCCCATACCCACACCGTTGCCTACCCAGATAGCTGTGCTGCCAGAACTAGCCGGTATTTCTTTTTCTAAACCGCTAGACGGCGTCGTCGGCGCCGCAATTCTTAAGATGGCGGCGCCGTTAAAGAAAAGGTCTCTATATATATTCCATGCAAAGGTAAAAAAAAAAAAGATAGCTGACTTTGTTTTTTTAGATATGATTTTATTGCACGGGGCACCAGCGGATGCCCTATTTTCCGGCTAATTACGCTTTATGGTAAATGCCCACGGTGAAACAGATACGCACCGCAATAAATAGGCAGTGACACCTGTAATTGTGCGTGCCACACCCCAAGAGCCTCGCGCGTGGGTTTATCCTATCGGTTTAGTCGTAGACAACCTGCATCGGTATTAGGCCTATTCCTTGCCGCATTTACCAACGACCTTTTCCTTGAAAGAAGAATGATTTCCGGTCTCCACGACTTAATCAAGTCTAGGTACGACTGCTGAAACGTGACAAGCAGGTCGCTTTCGAGGCGAAGCTAATAACTTTTTTGCATGCCTGTGCGCGTGTTTGGCGCTTATATGCCCGAGTCCCACTAGAGCGACACACAGAAACAAACGACTGCGACAAGCCTCAAACCCGAGTCTTTCGCGATTTGACAGGCTTCGTAGGATAAAGGAGGCGATGCTCAAACACGAGCATCATGCACGCGGGGGTAACCATTCGCAGGCTCGCAATCACTCGTGTTTACTTCACGAGCACCGAACGACTAAACGTCTGCCAAAGGATACCATCGCGAGCATTGCTGCATATGTTTGAGGCTTGTCGCTGTCGTTTGTTTCTGTCTGTCACTCTAGTGGGACTCGGGCATTACAACTAGCATACCGGAAGGCGAGAGTCAACATCTCCAGAACTCACAAATAATAGACAGTTTTAGTGAACCGTACGCAGAAGCATTGCGTACGCAAGGCAATTGCGGGTCGGGGGTGCGCGTGTGTAGAGAACGCAATAAAAAGGCCAGCGTATTGCGCACGCACTCAGCGCTGGGGATTTTTGCGTTACGGGCTTTGCAGGCCCCTTGCTCGAAGCTCCCGATAGGTCATGCCCAGCGAGGGCACCAGTTTCGAGATGGCGGTTACGTCGACCGGCGCAGCATGGACGACGTGGTGTTCGCGAAGTTCGGCGTTACGTAAATTCACGTGGCGTTCAGCTCGGCAATTCTTTCCGGGATCTGCTGCAGTCGAGGCAGATCGCCGTTCAGCTGAAGGCGTGCATAGGGAGAATGTTCACCGCTCGAAATGTGTGTGAACGCTGCGATCTGCTCACCGATAAGCCTTACTCTTCGCGCAGCCTCGTCGCCGACCAAATAAATGGTGCCGACGGGCGGACGACTATTCAAGGAATCGCCGAAGTAGTCGCCGGGCACTGACATCAGTATGTCATGAATTTCTTCCTACGACATCATTGTTAAAAGGTGCCGTCTCCGGGACGATTGACTGAGGCACCATGATCGAATCTGGCTACCGAACTCGTATACTCGTAGCCTCCGTATAGACCGACACGCTGTTTGCAAACAAGCCCGCGTTTGCCCACACAAGGTATGGGCACTGCGCGTGCGCAGAAACCGAATTCGCGTGAAGTGAGGCGTCTGCGCATGCGCAGTGCCGCCGACAGCGCCACCGCAGCTGCGTTTCGTCAGGGCCGCGTGTTGGACTATACTTCGCAGAAGAGCGCGGTTGCCGGGGTAGCTGCGGCTTGACTTAAAGGGATTGTCCGGTCAAATTTTGTATTCGAGAAAACAATTGAATATCATTGTTATTGTCTCGAGACGCATCGTACGCGCAAAATCTGAATTTTATAGGCCCCTCTGCATGAGTAATTGAATTTATACTGCTCCAATCGCATCCTAGCGTAAACGCGGCTTTCGTTGGCAACATAGAAGCTCTGACGTCATACAACGCAAAGCGAGCATTCCCGCCTCGTCGTTTGCCTGCGAGTGAACGCCGCAGTGTGCTTCGTTTTTGTTGTTGCGCTCGACTTGTTTCGTGGATGGGTGAGGTTTTTGTTGCGCGGTTGGGTGCCGCAACCACCGGGCAGCACATGCGAGCCAATGCGTGACGTGCAGTGACGAGCAAAATGGATCGTCGACGTGCGTAGGGATTGGGTTTCCGTCAAGATCGAGATCCCGCAATCCTCCTTGGATCCCGCTTATGCAGCAATCATATCTCACAGAAGAGAGCTACGAGCTGAGCTCTAAGCGTACAGAAGGCTGGTAAGCTGGGGTGGGATGCTGTGCCAACGATATTCAACTACGTCCACCCACTCCTCGCCCAAATCGGATCAATCGGTTTGATTATGCGGCGAAACCGAAACCAACAGCTAGGCCATTTGGAACGGTGCCAAAAGTTGTATTTAGCACGCGTGCAGCCTGATTCTGTTTGAACCGCGAGTAAAAAATAAAGCGTGGCTATGATTCACCAAACTCGTCCAAGTCAAGTGACGACATGCATTTGAACGATTCCTCGTTTGCCTTCGACCCGCAGACAACGCCTCCGAGGGAACGACCCGTAGCCTCATCACCGATCCAGTAGATCCGCCGATAAGTGTACCCAAATGCCGCTTCAAAGGCAAAAAAAAAAAAAAAAGCTGCATTCTTTGCTTTGCAAGAGCTCTTAGTTCGATCGGTGGCCGTCGGAGTTGTGTTTTCGCGAAACGGCATACGTTTGCTCGAAGCTTATGGCTGTTTTCGAGTAATATCCTGCTAAAAGGCTTGACCTTTTTTTGCACACACTTGGGAACTGCATTAAAAGAAAAGTATTTCAGTAGTGTACAGCCTAGGAGACTAAATAATTCGAAACAAAATACAAGACATCCATCGACCAGCGCTTGTTATCCCGACCATCCGACAAACCTTTGCGTTTTGTGACGTCACGCAGCAGCTACGG